>CM056591.1:3440000-3895000 GCA_029721435.1 Gymnothorax reevesii
ATTGGCCCAGAACTGTAATCCTGCTTACAAACAGACAGTGGTGGGCAAAAACTTCCGTCCAACTTCTTTGTTTCACTGGCCAAGATAATAATCAGACCGGATCTTGCTCTTTGTGTACATTGTTGTTAAGTAAGAAAGAACCTCATCTTCCAAGCACAAACTGCCGTGAGGTATAATGACTTTGTCTCATTGTACAATCTGATCCCTTTCAAAGTGATTCCAGGCCTTGGCAGTTCTGTTGAGTCCTTTGGAAGTTCAGTCAGAGCAGATTTTTGAAAATATGGCTGAAGATGAGAGCTGCCCAGATCTTCAAGAGCTACCTCCCCCAAAACACCATCGATCACCCTGTCCAAGAGCTCTGGCACACACTGCCTGCTGCTATGCCCACAGGGGATGGCGGGAGGCCTCAGGCCGAATAATTCATTTCCTGATGAGAAATGAGCATTTAAGTGCCCCAGGACATGTTGGTAGAGGGGCATTAATTCTTGGGCAGGCAGTGGTATTGCTGCTTCCATCACTGGCTGTTCTGGGTGTGTTAGTGACTTTAGCTGAAGAGCCAAGCTTGGCTCAATGCTGTTCTTAAAATGAAGCACCTCATGCACCTGGTGTGCAACCAACTCACTAACGTACCAACTAAGCAACTCAAACTCAAAATATCAGTAACACACTAACTCACCAATTCAGCAACTCACTAACTGACCAACTCAGGAACCCACTAACTCATTGATTCACCAACTCACCGATTCAAAGTAAAAAATAAATAAATAACTAACAAACTCACATTTCCCCAGTTCAACCTTCTGAACAACTGGGAGCTACAATTATACTGAGAGATTAGTGCATATCAATGCCGCGGTGAGTCATTGCTACCAGCTGCAGCAGCACAGGCTGGTATAGTTTTAACCTTGTAAGTCTGTCTGTGTGTGTGTGTGTGTGTGTGTGTGTGTGTGTGTGTGTGTGTGCGCCAGTACGGCGAATTGTAGTCCTGGACACACAATGTAGTGGGAACAAGAACACAAGCACTTTTGACCACTTTACGAGGCGTTTATGTTTCAGTCTGTGGGCAGCTTCTGTAAATGCAAGATCCAGATGCAAAATTTTACCGGCACGTCGTCAAAATAAAAATGAAGACGTAGTTCGACGGTAGGTGCGGTCCGAGCAAAGGCGTCACAAGTAGGGGTGTAGAGAGAGCAGCTGATGTGATCCCATTGCAGAATAGTCCCTAGTTTTACTGTGTCACAGCAGGAACACAATTACTCAGCTCAAACACATCAGCTCATGAATGACAGGAAGTTCTTTTACACTGTGCAAATGGACGGAGCATTGGATCCCAAATTTGGTCCTGGGGATCCACAGTGTTCGCTGGTTTTGCTCCAACCACAAATGCAATCCCAGAATCTAGTGAGTGCCTAATTTTTCATATAACTGCCCTAATTATGATTATAGGGATCATTTAGCCTCTTAAACCATGCGAGAAATAGCTATGAATGCCCTGAGGCATGCCATAATCAAATTCTACATTACAAATGACTTCTTATTGGTGAAAACAGAGGGAACAATTATGACTCTTGAAATTGAAGAATCAATTTGCTGCTAATTGTTGAAATTGCTGGTGCAAGGTCACTAATTAACTAATCATTTATTTGGTAATTAAGAATGCAAAGACAAAGCACACTATAATGAGTCAAACCTGTTTGTTATTTTTGGGTTTGGTTCTTGGAAAAAGATTTGGAAAGAACAAACACCCGCCTTCGTAAACCTAACTGGCAGCTTATTGATTCACCACAGTCTTGAATTTGATCATTTAAACATAGCAAGTCAAGCCAAGGTGGCGTTAACTTGGAATACTGCAAAATAGACATGATATGAACTACCGGATTCTAAACAAAGAATGCAAGGCTTCCTCTGTCAATGTGGTTTACAAGAATGAAACATGCCTCTAGTCTGAAATGTAGCTAATTAAGAAATATTCACAATTTGTTAGGATTACAGCTGGTGCGAAATCATATACAATTATTGACTTCAGTTGAGGTGAATCCAATGATTTATCACTTGTCCAAGGCAGATAAATCATTAGATTCACTGATAACTGAAGTCAATAACTCTATCATATGACTGCACTTGAAAATATAAAATAAGAGAAGGGTGACGCCTCTAACGTAAAGCTCCTCACAGGGACGAAGCGACACGAAATACGGACTCTGTCAGGAGCTCCTGCGGGGAAACCCAATCTATCTTTGGCTGGAGGTCATCTCGCGCAGTGAATATCACTGCTTGCAGTCACCAGCAGAGCTGGCCTGGACCAATCAGGAGAGAGTGAATCCTAGCATCATAAAATTTTATTTAAACCATTGTTAAGCCTCACAAATTCTACCAGAGCCATTTTACAATTATTGGACCTTAATCAGGTGACAATCAGACGCCCGCATCAGGATCGCCTCCTCGGACGGTAACACTAACAGATTTCGGGTTTCAGAGCACGAGCGCTCTCTCACTTACGAGCAGCGGGGAGACACGGGGCGAGCGAAGAGCACTTTTCACCCCGTTCTCCACCAGTACGCCCAGCCAGTTGATCAGGGCCCAGTTCCGCAGGTAGTCGTGGCCGCCGTGCCAGTAACAGACGAAGGCGAACGCCAGCGCCGTGGACAGGATCTTACGCAGGGGCCCGCGATGAGAACCGCCGGCGGGAATGTAGATGTATCTGCAACAACACGGGCGCAGCAGCATTAGAGACAATAAGAGCAGAGTATAATTAACCCTTAGAGCGCTAAACAGATATTGTCGCTCAGTGATGTAACATATCAAAGTCCCCCGCAGGGGAGCTCTTTTAAACAAGTTGTCACAAGATAGGTTTTCAACAGCACAAGATAATTAAATGCATATTTTCTAAAATTTATTTCAGCGCTCTAAGGGATAATCTCCTCCCCACCAAAGAGCACAAGTGAGTGCTGAATCCAGATCCCGAAGGTACAGTGCTCCAGCCCAGAATTTTGTCCCAGTCACCCACCTCCAAGGGTTGGGAAGGACAGCAAGGCCTGTGGGCCAATGGCCCGAGTCATGGAAAAAATCAATGGGTCATTTTAAAAATGTATGGGCCATTCCTAAAATTCAATGTGCCAAAATTTCAACGAAAACAGACCTTTAAATCAAAAGGTATACTGCATATACACATACATATACATACATTTTGCTTTGGGCATTTAACACTGAAAACAAACTGATGAATACTGTACATTTGCTGTTAATGTTCAGCATTACAATATTGCTTAGAACAAAAAGGATCGATACATAATACAAAAGACAAGATTAAGCACTCAAATACACAAGAGGGAAATTGGCCATTGCAATTTCAAATGTTCAGTAGAACTACTGGCTTTAGCATTAGTGCACTGATACACTGGTCAGTAGTTCTAAGGTGATGGTTACTGGCGCCACTGGCTGCAGCTCTATTGACGAGTGAAAATGACTCGACACTGAAAGAATCATGGCTAGAGTATGAGCCTGATATCATAATGTAGATCAGAATGAGACTCTTCATAAGCCTTTTCTCTGGTGAATTATGAGAAATCGCATGACAAATCCATGGCTCCGATAATTGTTTTTAATACACTATATCATAGTTATTAAACTGGTGCAGTGTTGCCATTGAAACTTCCACTGTTCACATGTTACTGAAGCTTGAATCCCGTTGAAGAAAACACAGATTTTGGCTTAGGACTGACACCTAGAATGGGCAAACAATTGATTTCATTGTAATTTTTAACAACGCTCTGATATGTCTTTCAGTTCTGAAAATTTCATTTCGCCATCTCTAATACACATTAAGTTATGAGGGATCAGAAATGCTGGGGAAATTGATGCAAGTTTGAAAGCTTGAAACTTCTACCTACTCCCATGCACTTTAAGAGCCAGTAACTCAAAAATATATTCACAAGATCAGACATTTGGCAAGTATTCATTAAATATACTGATGTTATTGTACTATAACAATTTGCTGATTCCGAGGAGGTCAGGTGGTAAGGCACTTGTACGTTTTATTTATTAATAACAAGGAATTACTAAAGAAATAAAGCAAATTCACACATTATGCCTCAAATCGCAAGTTAATTGCAATCCTGAGTGAACAATGGCTCTCCAACGCAAAAACGAACCCAAAGCGGCCACCTACCGTTTTAAAGCGTCGTCACAATAATAAACAAATTGTGCTAAAAATGCTATATAGCCTGTGCCCGGAGAATGTTCGGCGACGTGAAGTTTTAATTGGTGTAATCGCATCGTACAAATAAATGATGGCCTTCAGACAAAGGATGCAAGTTGTATTTGGATAATTGGCCCTAAATCTCTGATTGATTTGGCTAGAGAGCCTGGCTTCAGTGACGAGCATCTGTAATCGGTCTCTTTTGGAGACGGATACCGGCGAGATTCAACCCCAAGTTCGCCTGAAGGCGGTGGCTGTTTTCACGACGGTGGTTCAGTTTAAGTTGCATTTGGACTGCTCGCGATGCACTAAGAAATGCAGTTCCAAATTAATTAGCCTATAAATAACTCTGATCGCATTAATTGAGATAACAACTCCGTCTTAATGTTCACCGATCAAGCACATGAAACACGTTGATGCGCGGAGGGAATATTCAGTAGGTTCACTGATTTACCGCCTGTGCCATGATCTTTGTTGAACTGGGTAAGCGAAACTTTGCTTGCAAATTCATTCCAGTTTTTTTCGACTTTCTGCCACGAAATGCTGCCAAGCTCAAGATTTTTTATTTAGCGTTGTTTCAGGGCGTCATCGAAATGAGCAAGTAGGCCTTCAGTGCTGCAAACCATAAGCCACAACTGAAACACACATTTGCGTGCATATTTAAGAAGAGTATAAAGCTGGTATGAGAAACAACAAAAACTAGGCCTACCTGGCTACCTACTATAAAATGTTACTTTTATAACTTTAGCTAAATTGTACACGACATCAATATTACCTTAACTACCTGTATAATTTATTCAGAGTAAACACAGGTCGGGTTGAGAGAGAAGGATGACAATACCAGCCGCATCGTAAATGGATCATTCTCGAGTTATTAGCGATTGCTCGGCCAATACAAATCCCAGTCGCATCAACCAAACAATCGACCAGACCGCTTTGGTGGTATTTCTAAATAAAACATGACTGTTTGTTGGATACAAAATGAATATGACCTGCTTTCTTGTGTCAGAAACCCGTACACGAGGATTTAAAGTGAACCCTGAACCTTTCCCGTCAACAACTGTCAATTTGACAACAAAGTAAACAGTCTTTGGACTCAGAAAAACAATTAAGAAATACTTTTTAATTAGCCTACATACCCAATCAGAATTGCAACACTCGGCGCAGGTGCGCATTCATGGCCCGCTCAGTGGCTTTCTAATGTGCCATATTTTGATTTTATTTGCGCCATTTGCGCATGGCCTTCCCAACCCCTTTACCTCCATTTACTGATCAGATGTACATTTCCCAGAAGTTCAGTTGCTAATAGTTAGCAACTTACATTTGAGTCAGAGCTGTGCAGAGAGAAATATGCAAGTTGCAATCATAGTTAGCAAAACCTTAAGGAGCTAACATAGTAACTATGCTTTTGGGAAACATACCCCAGTGCAATTCTTCAGTTAGGCTGAAGATCCAGTTTGCTGTGAGAAGGAAATGTCAGGAGTTATATTTCCTGACCTCTGGAGCTCCCTCCACAGCTGAAGATTTTCATAAAGAGGGACCGTCTGCAAACTTATTTACCCCCCGATTCACTCCTTCGTGTGCAGCTTCGGAGCGTGACCTTTGTGTCCTCCGTGACACAGAGAGAATATGGAGTTCTCACATCCTCCAGGAGTTACAGCTTCATCTGTATTGGCAGCACATCCTCTAGTTTTTAAACTTTATCAAAAAACTTCCCAGCATTCACTTTAAGAGACAAAGTGCAGAGGAATACATTGAGCTCTATAAAAATTGCATAAACACAGATGCAACTAAATCACCAGAGTCAGCAAAATACAAAAATGAAAATTAATGCACATGGCTAACGAGCGGGACTGGCTCATACGCCAATTAAGCAGATGAACTCCAGCATACAGAGGCCAGTATGAAGAAACTGAACTCGGCGATAGTCGTCAGTCGTCTCTTACGGCAGCGAGAGAAGACCGTCTAGAGAAAAGGGCCATTTTTTTCTGTTTGAAGAGAAAAATCAGTGGCCATAAAGAGATATTTACAAGGGATTTCTGTGGAGCAACACAAGCGTTTCTTGAACAGAAGTTAATCTGTCCATCCATAATCAACCCAGTATAATCCCACTGTCGCAGGAGAATGGAGGTGTTTGTGTGAAGCCTATTCCAGCATGCAATTGGTAAAAGACACACACACACACACACACACACACCTCCTAAATCCATCACAGAGTGCACGTGCAGAGTTGCCACATGATAGGTCTTCAACAGCTTTGATTTTGACATCTTACATCACTGAGTAACAATGGCTGAATCTAAGGGTTAATCTCAGAGCTGGACGCTTTATTTAGCTGTCGCAGGAACGAGCTGCCAGCGACGGTCTATGCTAATTGCTTTCCTGCTGGAGTGATGGTCTCGTATTCGCCGAGACCTTTCACGGCCCCCGAGCCGCGGGATTAAATTTTAATGCTGTTATGCATAAACCTTTTTGTTTCACTTTTTTCGAAGAAGATAAAGGTTAGACGCTTTTGGCCCGAAATCGGGATTAATTAATGTGACGACTCGGGAAAGTGTTTTTTTGGCGGAAAGGATTAACGGTGGAGGAGTGACAGGGCGGAAAGCTCACGTTCCAGTCATGAGGAGATCCTGTGCCCAGTGGGGTTTAGGTATTTTCTTCCTAGTCAGCATTATACAGTATATACATACATACATACATACATACACACACACACACATATATATATATACACACACACACACACACACATATATATATATATATACATACATACATACATACATACATACATAGGCTGAAAGAAGAAAATTAATTTTTCAAAAGGCCCACTCTTGCATTCAAATGTCCACATCGATTCATTCTCTAACACCTCTTCCTCATTAGGGTCTCGGGGGAGCAGGAGCCTGTCCCAACTGACTATAGGTGAAAGGCAGGGACCCCCCCTGGGCAGCTCGCCAGCCCATCGCAGGGCTCACACCCCATTCACTGTCCTTCCCTCTCATACTCATATCTACAAGCAATTTAGAGTCTCCAGTTAGGCTGCATGTCTTCAGACTATGGGAGGAAACCTCTGCAAACATGGGGGGGACATGCAAACTCCAAACAGAAAAGCCTCAGCAAATTCAAACCCGCAACCGCCCGCTGTGAGGTGGCAGTGCTGCCCATATTCAAATGTTTCCCAACAAAAATGAAACTCAGCCTTTGCCTACGATAGACATGACAGAACTGAATGCTGAACACAAATTTAATCTAGGAATAAGAGGAAACAGTCGGTTGCCTGTTGCTCGACGTGCATCTCCGGACCCCGCGGAGCAATCACCTTCAAAAATCGATAGGCTTAATGACCGAACCACACACAAGGCCCACGCCAAATATGAAACAGATTAGTTGAAATCTTTGGCCTGTAGAGCACACAAAAGATCTCTCTACGAATGCTGCGCGGCTATCACTGATCCATCGTATGCACGACTTGTCGTCCGCATGTACATCTGTCAGGCAAACTGGGCCTAAATACGAGCAGTTTCAAAAATAAAGGGTTTACATCATGAATATTGGACTGCATGAATGTAATGATATTCATAAGACATATTTGGTCATTCTGACAAGTCACTTTCTCTGATGGAGGCTTGACAGCCCAAAATAAGTTGAGAGATTTGTTGCAGAAATGCACCATATTTTAGCAAGGGCAGCTTTACACAAACACAGCTGCGCATCATCGTAACTCAAGTACAGACACGCACCAGAGCTTGAATAGCAATACAACATGAGCTCCACAGCCGCGTCATTCTTAATATTTTGAAAGAATAAATAAAACGGAGTCAGAGCTGCCCAGCCGCATTAGAGGAGATCCAACACGGTCGCAGGTTCTCACAGCGACCGTGTGAGAGCAGAACTCCTCCATCAGGCTGAGGGGCGGCGCATCGCTTCCTCAGGGACAACCGCGCTCTTTTTGTTCAGGAAGATTTTATTTATTAATGCAATCATTTACCTGTTGTGTAACACTGCTTTCTTTATTTCTCTTGTACAAGCACACAGGAATCACACACCACCGACTCACACACTCATGCCTACAGGCATTTTACAGTCTTCAATTAGCCTGATATGCATTTCTTTGGGCTCTGGAAGGAAAATGGAGAACCTAGAGGACCCCCACACGTACACGGGGAGAACGTGCAAACTCTTCACGGAATGGCTCCAGGCCGGCTTCAATCCCTTGACCTTTGTGCCGGATGGCAACAGCCCTACCCACTGTATCTCTGTGCCACCCTGCGCACAGGAAGAAAGGCTGGTGTCGTCTGAGCACAACCTGCTTCGTGATGTTCAATAAAGAGTCTGATCACTTCCGAAGTAATTTCAGACCTCAGCAGGGTTTGATAAGGGCTTCACCAGAACAGTAATTTATCACATGACTCTGCCAATCTGCAGCACAGCCAGATCATCAGCTGTTGAGTTTCACTTTTCCAGGGTTATAATGAAGTCAAAACCGGATGGTAGACTTCTGCTGCACTGTGTGAATCATCCATTTCATTGATTTCCTGCTTGTGAAATAACATTTAAGTTTTCAATCCTGATTATCAGTTTTTTTTCCATTGCCCGGTTGATATGCAGGGATCAGAGTCCCCACCACACGTGAGCAGCGGCGACATCGACCCCTGAGCATGATCAACATCACCGGCGCCGAGCGCTAACGTCGATGCTAATGCTATAAAGTATACAGCCATGACACCGCACTCCTGGATATCATGTTCAGTAAAATGAAAGTGGGATTAACAGGACCTGACATTTAAAGTGCATTTCCTGAGAGCAACAGCTGAGGCGAAGGGCTAATAGGAATTGCAAATACAGGACTGATAAAATGATCAAGAGGCATCTGAAGAATTTCATTAACGTCTCTGTAGGACTGTTGGTCTCGCTCACTCTGACACCCACCCTCCCCTGCCCACTGCCTCAAGGGCACGATTAACTTAGACCACTTCAAGGGGGAAAAAAAAAAAAACGAAAGAATAATCTCTAATTATCCCCCACTTCACTTTTGATTTTATTCCATTTTTTGCCACCTCTGGTTTTGCCAGCTCTGCAAGCAGGACTTCCTGTTCATTTCTTCTTCTTTGTTTTTTATTTTTTTCATCAAATATCTGACTTCACTGTTCAAGGGAAAACTGGCTCTCGAGTCAACTGCAGCCATTTCAAATCTGAGGGAGCACGCGCACACACACACACACACACACACACACACACACACACACACACACACACACACACACACCACTTTAATGAACACAGTCATTTCCCAGCCTTTTAAAATTTCACTCACTGCCCCCGTGACCAAGAGCGGGAGGGAAGGAGGTCGGTTCTGGTTCTGCCGCACGTGCGTTTTCCCCGACTCGCATAAATCAGGACCTTGTGAAGGGCGCTCTCCTCGATCGGAGCCACTGGCTCAGTTCCAGGAACAAAAGTAATAAATCTCCATGGGAGCCCACCACTCAAATCTACAGACCATGACCTGTACGCAATGAAAGAAATGGCGTGTCCTGGAGACGGAAAACTGCCGTAAAGACTTCACTGTCCACAATGATCCTGAATATATAGTAGTTCACAGCTGCAGTAGAAATATTGATATAAGCAACATGCTGCAATAAATACATCCCACGTTATGAACTGGTCTTTGGTGTCCAAACTGACATGCACAAAAAAAGGGGGGGATACTTTTAAACAGCTGAACTTTAACGTAGACCCACTATTTCAGCCAGTTGACTGATTTGTCACTTAAAGCCAGGATACCAAACCTTACTGGATAGTTCTAATCCTTTAAAAGCATACACCACAATAAATCTAACCACAGAAAATTCTTCAAATATCATGGTATAAATTTTAGGCCATATCACCCAGCCCTTATATTTGGTTAACCCTCTCCAGCCCAATTTATTATATTGAGATATGAAAAATCTTTCATTCGTGGAGAATAGTTCTCATACCCTAGTGGCTGCAGGTGGAACTAATGTTGAATTTTTGCAATACTGAGCTGGAAGAGTAACTTTATCAAACCATTTCCCATGTGGTCTTTATTTTTTATCATCAGTTAATTTATTGTTGCAAATTCGCAACATGAGCCTGGAGAGGGTTAATAGCTCCTTTAACAGAGATTCTATTTAGGCACATGCTACAGTATCACACCAAGCACAAAGGGTCAAATCTGGATTCTGTTACTTTGTGTGACCCTTTGAGGTGACACACAACGGTACAGGGGGCAACAGTTCACTGTAACTCCAGGTTTATGGAAAATTCATGTCCCAGAGACCATGCATTAATATAAGGAAGATGTACAGAATTTGAGCAGGAGAAAGCCATTTGCACAGCCCTAAGCTCTTATTAAAAAAAGATGATCCTCACAGAACCCATCTTCAGGACGTCAAGCAATTATATTTTGCAGTCTGACGCAGTGTTCCAATGTCGAATAACTAGCGTCACGCATTTGTAAGTGCTAAACAAATTGTGCGCTGCCGGATGGAGCTGTGCGCACAGAACAATTTAAAAGAATATCCAGACTTTTCACAAATGTATTCTGCTGATAAACTGCTAAAAAGCAGAGTGCGTTTGTTTTTTGGGTTTTTTTTTTTTAACGCCACTCCCGCTTAACAAGTGCGAGTTGGTCTTGGGCTCAGAAACCCGTCAGTGGCATTAAGGCAGTGTAGAATATCATACGCAAACCGTCTGAAGTGCAGGGTTGGGATTAGAAAAAGCTGTTTGCGCCATCACGCCGCACGATAATTAGGCGAGGAATGCGTCAGAGACGACCAGCGAAGGAATGATGCTGCGTGCCTTTTTCTGAGAGGCTGCTGAATCAACGCTGGTTTGACTAAAGGCCAGAGGAGGGGGAATAAACTGGGTGACAATAAGCGATTCAGCTTTTGCTAAAATAAAATTTAAAAAAAGAAAAACGATGAAAGAGAATGGCTGCGTGTGCATTATGGGATTGTGTTCTTAGTCAGCCATGTCACTGAGCACATGCGAGGGCTGGAGTTTCATCATTCACAGCAACATCAAACTCCTCTCAGCTCCTAGTTAACACAACATTTTTAAATAGCTTCATTAGCACTGGGGTTTAATCCCCAGACAGCACCTACAGACCCATATCTGCATATTCATAACACTGCTCAGGCTCCTGATTGGTTGGTTCATTCTCCTGTAAGATTCAGTGCTCAGCCTTGGAAGGCAGAAGCCTCTATTACAGTCAGACAATGGCGAGCTTGATATTTAACTGATTGACTAATGCACATGAAGAATGGAAGGGCGAGAGTTTTCCTGCATGAATTCACTCAAAGGACAGCATACTGTGGGCAACTCTCCATGCTCGCGGCAGTCTGTAGGGGTGCTCAGAAACATGGGCTAATGGAAGTTTGTGTGCGTAAGCATGTGCGGCAAGCATAGTAAATTCTGCTGAACGTAATCTAAATGGGAGCGAGTGAGCAGAAGTTCAGAGATGTGCACATGGAGTTCAGTTTTGCCTGAAATTTTTCCCTGAAAGTGCTGCCAATCTCCTTAAGGTTTATCTGAGGTCCCTCGAAAGTTACCACGACAGGGCTGACTGCAGAGACTATTCCAGAACATGGTGCTTTGGCGCATTACAACATTTTTCAAAGGGGTAAAAAATTTCCCTCCTCTAGCAAACAGAAAATGAGCAAATTTCTTCCACTTGAGGGAAGAAAAAAATAAGACCAGGTCAATGACTCTACTGAAACTCGTTAAGACAGACTTTTTACAGTGGATAAATATTTCAGCTTGCGAGGCATAGTTTTCGGTCTTATTCTTGGTCATGTAATGTGAATATAGGCCACTAGATGGCAGTATTTACCTTTTTTTTGTTAAGCTCAGACTGGAGTCATGTTTAGACATGTCCTGGACATGTCTGGGGCAAGTCTCAGAAAATAAAAAAAAAGAGGTCTAAATGTGGGTGGGGTCTGCAAAAGTGTATATAAGGAAAAGAATTGAGACAGTAAAGTAGGAGGAGAAATTGCAAGAAGATGACCAGACCTGCCATTCTGTTCAAGACCTGTGACGTTTTTGTGGATTTTTGCCTTTGTTTTCTTCATCCAGGACATCACCAAGCCACCCCACAAAAAGGGACTGTAATTATTTCTGGGTTTTTTTTATGTATTCAATCTTGGTCAGTTAGTTAGTTGTTATTAGTCTTTGTCTGATTAATTAAATGTGTTTAGGTTTTTAAAACTGTGTCTGTCATCTGTTGCTGTTGCGTTGTAAATCTAATAACAGTCAGTTTTTTCATTTTTAGATGTATCACGAGGGCCCAATGTGGGATTGCAGCTGAAAGCAAGATGTCAAAAAAAAAAACACACAACATGGCAGATACCACCTCAAAAACTGCGTCAATACTGTCTGCAGCTCAAACGAAACCACAAACCTAAGGAGCAGCTCAAAGCCCCACTGACAGTTAGATCTTTGGTGGGTGTCCACTGTTAACAGTAGCGTAAAGAGGAGGTATTGTGAACAACTTCTGGACACCCTGGTCTTCCACAAAACAAAGTAGAAAAATGCTGTCAATGTACGACAGGAAGGGATACCTCCGAAACAATAGCATTCCCCACATGGGCAAAATTCATAGTTTGGCCTAGTGGTGGCACCAGAGAATAGATTGCAGAGCCACTAAACTCAATAAACTCAATTACTTCCTACTCTGTGCACAAGAAAAAACTGAAAGCAAATTTTTCATGATACCCATAGAGCCCGTTCCAGTTATTACAATTTTTGAACATTTAAAGTTTCGCTCGGTAAAGCATAGGTCATACGGTGACCAACCTGAGTAACAGCTCTTCTCTCTGCTCCTGAAATGACCAAGATTCACATCAAAACTCTGTTATTGCATTTGGAAATGTGAAGTTTGATGTCAAGTTTGATGCTACAGGATGTAAAGTGCGGCACAAAATGTACAGTGGTCACACTACTGGAGAGGTCGTAGGGGTCGCACAAAACACTTGGGTTCGTCCACTGTGCACCAGAAATAAACATATGAAGTTCCACAGGACTCCTGTACACACTGTTGCACTTATAAGCGGCGATGGTGCCCAAGGCAAATCCAAAATATCCCCAAACACTCCACCTCAGGGGTATGATTATTGCATTAATCACACATTGGATGGAAAATATTTAGCACTTTACATTAATTAAATTAGTTAAACATTTCATGATTATATACAAATCTGGACAGTTGTGGGCTGCACAGCAGAGTCAGAAGAAGGTGCATTATGAGCCGTGTTTCTCTCGGTCCGGCAGTTAATGTAAATAACGGGAGTTTCAGCCTCAACTTACAGGCAGAAAAGCCCTTTAAATCCGGAAGGCACTCAGCACAATGCCCCACGAGGCTCAATATCACTCAAGCCAGGAGGGATAACTCCGATTTCAGTTTGTTTTCCAAATTAAAAATCCTGCGGATGCTTTTAAGTTGTCAAAGCAACTTACAGAAGGTGCATTTGGCAATAACTGCAGCCAAAAAAATAAAAATAAAAAAATACAGCAAAAGCTAGCGGCAAGATGAGCCATAATCAAACCCGTTACAGCCCGGGGCGTGCATCTCCATCCGGTCCGCTTCCGCAATCAGCCACAAGTGCCATTACATTTCAATACAGCCACTGCGAAACAACAACAACTCTGACCTCTTAAGTAGGTGGAGGAGGTACACAAATTACCTCCTGCGATGGAGGCAGGAGCGCGTCAGGCCCGATAAAGAGGACCAGAACAAAGTCTTTCCCTGAAATTAAGGCACCGTGAATAAAGTGCTCATCTTTTTCCTTTTCCCCAATTGACCACCATCGAAAAGGGCTGGGAGTCGACATCTGAAAAAGCTGAGTGGATAATGGCTTCTCACGGTGTGCGAATCTCGAATATGGAGTTTTACATGAATACACAACAGTCCACTGCTTCTCAGGGCTTTCACTGTACAGTCAGTCAATGTGCCTCTGTGTGTGTAAAGTAATGAGCAGCACCTGCACGCTACAGTGGTCCCCGGAGTACTGAATACCTTTTCATTCTTGCCCTCTAACATGAGCCAACTCAAACACATTCAGAGAGCCAATCTCCCTGATCCAGGATCAGTAAAACTATCTAATACAAGCAAAATCACTCAGTCAAAGAGCCAGTCTCCCTGATCCAGGGTCAGGTGACCCATATAACACGAGCCAACCCACCCCAATTCAGAGGCCCAGTCTCCCTGATCCAGGGTCAGTCGACCAATCAAACACAAGCCAACTCAGACACATTCAGAGCCAATCTCCCTGATCCAGATGGACACGCTAGACACCACTCATTCTTATAAGCCTCCGCTTCTCTAAAGAGAGCCCAATAGGAAACTCAGAGTGTACGTTTCAATGTTTCTCAAAGGGCGAGCCTCATCAACACAAAAATCAGTGCACCTATCCCTGCTCTCCAATAACACAGCACTTAAGATGATAATTTGGGTAAAACCCGAGAGATTCGCTGTGCTTTAATGTGGCCTGATCATCCACTCCTCACTACGGCTCACCTTCTGCAGGTGATGCAGAGCTAAATAAAGCAACGGTTAGGTGTGGTGCATCTGCCTGTGTTTGCTCAGTGCACGTCCGCTGAGAAATCCAAATCATTAGTGTGCACGTTTCGTACAACAGGCTATTTTTGGTTTAATTAATCACAGCATGCATATTAAACTGCAAGTCCACATCTGGAGCTGTTACTAGCACGTCTCAAACAATAAAGCAGCATATAAATAATTTACTCTCTACTGACAATATTGTCACTTTTTGGACTATACACATTTTGAATTCAATTACTCAGTGTACTGAAGATACATGCTACTGAAAACTTGCTATATGCCGTTCTGGTCACGGATTTTCTAGTAAAATCCAAAAAAAAAATTCTTCCCCTAACAAGCTTCTCAACAGTCAGGAGAAAAACAAAATGCAAAACATGAACCCAAACATATTTCATTAAAAAAGGACTTATGTGGAGGAAAAATATCAGACAAAAAAAAAAAAGTGTACGCACGCACGCACGCGCGCACACACAGCTGCTCAGCTAGTGAGAAATCAAACAAAGTATAAAACTACCACTACACATAAAATATCATTCAACACAAATTTAGCCAAAACAACTATATATCAGATTTACAAAACCATAGCAACATTACATCCATATGCAGCGCAATGCCAACACATTAGACCCAAATGAAGCACAATAACAACAAATGTTGCCACTAAACGTGGCCATGTCCCCCGCCAGGGTTTGGCGTATCACACGAATACACATTGAAAGCCAAAAATGAATGATTTTGGTCAAACCATTCTTGAGATATCCAGTTCACAACAAACGGGACTTGACAGACAGATGGACGGACGGAGCTGAATACCATGTCCCCCGCTCCACTCGCTACCACGGTGGCGGCGGACAAAAATAGATTCACTGTTGATTATTAGTTAGAAGCAAGAGAGTAGAATACTTGGGCTTATAACAGGAACTACTTTCTTACTAATCAAATGTGTTTGTTCATGCTGCAAAGTTTTTGCTCTTCCGGAGCGCCTATCCAGGCACAATATACAGAACACACAAAGGCTCCATTGCGAAGCCAAAAAATAAAAAATAAATAAATAAAAATACTTGAGAAAAGGATGGCCTCATCGTTCCTAGTTAAACTCATGGACAGGAGGGCGCAGCTAGGGAAAAAACTTCAGCACCATGGACAGCATCACCTGTATTCAGCACCATGGACAGCGGCGCGGAAGCCAGATACAGGCAGAGGTCGAATTTCATCTGCTCAGCACGTTCACCAGGCCTGCTGGTGTAGGTGTCGGCTTCACTGCGGGACACTGGCACAGAAGACTGCGCTCTCATAAGGCCTCGCTATCCATCGCAGAGAGAGAGACTTTGATTGACACGGAACCCTGCAGTCCATATTCCCTTTACGAAATGGGCTGAGATGGCCCCAGAACACTGAGAGAGACCCCCCGGCGAGTCTGTCTTTATTGCTTTTGCTTCTTTTACGCTCTCGTTTTTGTTTCAGAAAACAAAGTGACCGCAGGAACATCTTCTGTTCATTGCTGTCCCTGTCGCATCCAATCACCACCTGACACATCAGTCACACTTGACTCTCTGTGATGAAGGCGGGAAACGAGCAGCAGGCCATTTTATCGACTTATCCGTTTGTTGTGTGATGACGCAAACGTGAAGCCCTAACCAGTGCAAGAGGCTGTGGCGAGTTCAGAATGCTTTCTCAGAGACAGACGGGCTAACAGAGCTTGGGAGCGTTTATAAACGGGTGTTTGTTGTGATTAACCCTTAGAGTGCTGAAATACATTTTTAAAAAATATATCAATGTAATTATCTTGTGCTGTTGAAAACCTATCATGGGGCCACTTGTTTAACAAGTCGCCACATGATAGGTTTTCAACAGCTTTGATTTTGATAATTTACATCATTGAGCAACAACAGCTGCATTTAGTGCTCTAAGGGTTATAGATGATCTATGTGTTCAGCGCTCTGATATTCCAAAGCTGTAAAGTTAAGCGACTTGTTGAATCACATTAAATTAAATGAACCAACCACACTATGAATAATTAATTACTTGCTGTTTGGTGCCTGTGAGAGCCCAGACAATAGGCCCAGTCTTAAAATGTTTTAATCACTGCACTCCTGGTAAGCAGAGTGAGGAACAGTATGTAATGTTAGATTTGTTTACATTTCAAAACACTTTCAAAGCGCTGGTTTTTGCTTATTAGAATGTGTCATGCTGTTCAATTTATCAGCTGTAAACTCATGCCCCTGTTTTTGCCGTGTTTGATATATTTTCATACTGACTTCTAATCATTTGGGTCAGTATAAAAATGTATTAAATTTTAATAAACGTACAACTCGTACTATTTAAGTGAAGGACACTGCAAAGCATACAGTGCTACGCCTCCTCCTGCCATTAACCTTAACCTTTCGGTAGAAATCCCTCCTCTCCTCTGCGACAGACAGCAAGAGGGACAGTCTGACAGACGCACGCATGGACAGACGACCGGAAGAATTTCTCCTCCAGGCCCCGCTGAGTGGCAGGGGCTTCATGACGGAGAGTCAGAAAATACAGTTCAGTGGTAAATGGACTGCTTTTACATCATGTTTTCTAGTCACATGACATGACCCTAAAGCCCATTACAGTTACACCTCTCATTCACCCCGATGGCAGAGGCTGCCATGCAAGGCGCCATCCTGCACATCAGGAGCAGTGTGGGGCTCAGTGTCTTGAATTTCCTTTTTCAGTTAATTTATTTTCATGTGAGTATAGCACAACTCAGGCAGTAGACATTTCATACATTTCTTGTGCGGTCTGTAAATATTTTGGACAGCGACAGCCTTTAAAGGGATGTAATTCTGACACAGTTCTTTCTATTTAGAAGTTCATACCCTGAAATTAAAGCTGACTGTAAGGACTTTCGAAGCTGTAAGCACTTTCAAAGGCCTTAACATCCATATAGCTTAAACTCTAGGAGGCAACAGGCTATTAAATCTGTGTCCCATTTTAAATACACAGGGATCTCACCGTACACTCAAAGATAAAAATGTGTTTCCGAATATCCCACTCCAGTAACGCGCTGGCTTTCTGCTCGCTTAAGAAATTTATAGCTCAATTAGAAAAAAATCCTTGTTCTGCTGCAGCCAGGTAAATCAGAGGGAAATGGGCTGATCGTAGATGAAAAGAACACGACTTTCAGATAATTGGGAGGAGGCGTAAAAAGCGATACTTTGGGGAGAAAAAAGACCTTTTAACTGTTAAGTGCTTAATGGGCCAAACAAAAGCTGCGCCCATTAAGACAGGAGTGAAGCTCGTTAAGACCAATCCAGGACCACTTCAACATAAAAGCACACCGGCCACCTTCATATTAATGGAGATTTGCAGCTTAAAATTTGCTAGAAGTTTACAATAACCAGCACAGTTGGAAACAAGTATACAGTCCCTGGCTGCAGTGAAATGTAAATTAAAATCATATAAAGGACAACATTAGGAAAGGCCAGGGACAACAGTCCAGTGTTGTCCTGAGGCACTGAATAAAAATTCCACTAAGATCAAAACTAGACATACAGCCCTTTCTGGTTCCAATATGTATTCATGTTTGTCCCCTGGTACAACACAAAATCTGTGTAACTGGCGCTCAGATCTTGTCCCCCGAAGGCCCAACACAAAGCACACTCTGACCTTTACTCCAGCAGCACAGCGCATCAGAACAGATTACTGCACCACATCAGTCTCCATTCTCCAGAAATATCTTTATTATATCTCATCTTGAGAGGCTCACACTAAAATTACAAAATGCTAAATCATGGAGCTTCAATAAATGAAAACTGGCAAAAATGAATGGAGAGAGAATTATGCCGTGATTATGTATGCACATATTCATAAGGCAGGGACAAAAAAAGAAACCAAAAAAAGAAAATCTCAGAGAGAAAAATAAAAAACACAACAATGACTGCTGGCCAACAGAAGGGGGTCTGCGCAATGCAAAACAAATGCAAATACAACGCTGATCAAACGCTCTTTGTTGGTGGAGATCATCACCTTGGCAGGATGTTTGCAAGGATATAATAACAGTCCGTTTTCACAGGGGCAAAAAGGAGCTCTTCAATATGTAATTAGCGCAGCTCCCCCAGGAACACGAATATTCATCAGAAAGAGCATTATACCACTTCCTGAACATCGGAACCAGTGGGTCTCGTGAAAGACTGGAGCGAGTCTGCATCACTGCATTAGCGCTTACAGTTTTTTCCTTGCTTCGATAACGAGAGACTTGCGTTCCATATTTCATGGTAAATATCGACCTAACATGAAACACTTGCCACTGAAACAGAGCGTCAGAAAGTGCAGCTCACTTATTACCGTACAGCCTGCGGAGCAATTACCGTTTTCACACGTGCGTCTACTATGCTGAAAAATGCCTCACAATGAAGCATATAACAGGTGTCTTTAAAATCACTGAGGACACTCCAGCAAAAACGCTATCAAGCATACTACATTTCACATCTTACTTCACCTTCACTGGATTTCGCTTCTTTTTCTACTAAATTGCAGCAAACTACAGTAACAGCTGCAGTAGAAGCAGCAGCATTCGCCATCAATATCAATATAATACAGCAAGATCTTCTGTGGCCTTGAATTTTGACCTGGCTAATAACCTCCAAAACCAAATCAGTTCAGCTACCCTCTGTACAGTTAGCATGTATCATTTGATTAAAATCCATTCACTCCTTCAGTAGGTAACGCGCACGAGATGCGCTTCACAGACGGGCGACGTAACGAACAGAAAACCTTATGCCTCCGGCCCTGTGTGTGAGGCCAGGACAAAGTATGCAGCACCAAGGGGCTCGGGTCGTAATGCAGGAGTGCTGAATTAGCAGAACTGCAATAATTAAAATCCAGAACCCACTCAAATCAGCAACATGGATGGAAGTCAACTAAGCAGTTACTGGTTTTATTTAGTGCAGTTCTCTATATTGGTCACACTGTGTGCTGACTGAACGGATTCTGTACTTTGGATAAATTCAGATTAAAGCAGTTCTTAATTTAGATATTAGCACGACACCTTTTCAAAATTATAATTTTATGTTCCTCAATAGTACTTGCTGAACCATTTCTGCCAGGGGGTCAGAGCAGCCAATCCGTGAACTGAGCCAAAAGGGCCGTTTTTGAATCATCGCTACAAACATCGACCTCGGCCTCAGCGATGAAACTACACGTCCTCATATGAGCACAGAATTGATAAATAATCGCGATGCTAATCTTCTGCTGTTGAATAACAAATTATCTCAAAACGGTCCTCGGTAATTAACTTGTGATTATGGAACATAAACACAGGATAAACATCTGTTGCGATATCAGGCTTTACTCCGGAATTAATCATAAAGCAGCGATGGGGAGGGCTGGGTCCTCCTGCTAAGATGCTTCCCTTGTGAAAAATTACCACAGTTCTCTTGTAGTAAATGGACTGTATTTTTGCCACCACAGTGTAATACAACCCCAATTCTGAAATAGTTGGGACAAAGTGTAAATTGTGAATAAAATCAAAATGCAATAGCTTTCAAATCACACCAGCCAGTATTTTATTCACAATAGAACAGAGATAAACATAGAAAATGTTGAAACTGAGAAAATTTTACAATTTTATCCACAAAATGAGCTCATTTTAAATCTCATGGCTGCTACAGGTCTCAAAAAAAAGTTGGGATAGGGGCCTATTTACCATGGTGTAGCATCCCCTCTTCTTTTTAACACAGAGTGGAGGCGTCTGGGCATTGAGGAGACAAGTTTCTTGAGTTTAGCCAATGGAATTTTATCCCACTCTTGTTTAATGCAGGCTTTGAGCTGCTGGAGAGTTTTGGGTCTCCTTTGACAGACTTTTAATTATGTTTCAAATGTTTTCAATCGTTGAAAGATCAGGACTGCAGGCAGGCCAGTTCAGCACACGGACTCTTCTACTATGAAGCCATGCTGTTGTAATAGCTCCAGTATGTGGTTTTACATTGTCCTGCTGAAATACACAAGGCCTTCCCTGGAATAGATGTTGTCTGGGGGGAGCATATGTTGCAAGTGTGCAAACATGCAAGTGTCCCACACTATATGCACTAATGCATCCCCATACCATCAGAGATGCTGGCTTTTGAATTGAACGCTGACAACAGGAGGGGTGGTCTTTCTCCTCTTTAGCCCGGAGGACACAACGCCCATGATTTCCAACAAGAATGTCAAATTTGGATTCGTCTGACCCCAGAAAACTTTGCCAATTTGCTACAGTCCATTTTAAATGTGCCTTGGCCCACAGAACACAGCAGCGCTTCTGGATCAGGCTCAACAATGTACGATAGTTTTGCACGATAGTTTTAGGTGGCATCTGTGGATGGCACGGCGGACTGTGTTTACAGACAGTGGTTTCTTGAAATATTCCTGGGCCCAATCAGTAATGTCAATGACAGAATCATGCCGGTGAGTGACGCAGTGGCGTCTGAGGGCCCGAAGATCAGGAGCATTCAAGTAAAGATCTTCAGCCTTGTCCCTGACGCACAGAGATTTTTCCAGTTTCTCTGAATCTTTTGATGATGTTATGCACTGTCGATGATGAGACCTTAAATGCCTTTGCAACTTGACATTGAGGAACAATGTTTTAAAAGTATTCCACAATTCCTTTTAGCGAGCCTTCATGGGTTGGAGAGCCTCTGGCCATCTTTACTTCTGAGAGGCTCAGCCTCTCTAAGACATCCCTTTTATACCCAATCATGTTACACAACTGATGCCAGTTAATTACTTGCTAAATGTTTGTTCAAATAATTGCTTTTTCAGCCCTTTTTTGCCTATTTCCCAACTTTTGAGACCTGTTGCAGCCACAAAATTTGAAATGAGCTCATTTTGTGGATAAAAATGTAAAATGTCTCAGGTTCAACATTTGAAATGGGATCTACTTTCTATTGTAAATATATTATTTCGTGATCTGAAAGTCATAGCATTTTGTTTTTATTTACAATTTACACTTCGTCCCAACTATTTCGGAATAGGGGTTGTATTACTGCATTGATACTACGGTTTTTCAAACTATAGCAATACAGTTGTGTGGACTACAGTAATATCATTGTACTGCTGACTGTGGTAATACTGTAGTTATGTCATGGCAACAGTACCCCTCTGGTCATACTATACAACGATAATAATACGGTTGTAGTTATACCATAAATACTATAGTATTACTAAGAAATAACTCTACGACATTTTTTAAAATATTTTTACGGGTTTGTTCATTAATAAAGATAAATTCCTGCTTTCTACCGAGCAAAGACTTACATGCAAACACCTTCAGGAAGTGGTTGGCACTGTGCGATAACCAGGAACACAGATGTGACATCAGACCAGCCTCAAAATGACAAAAGCTCATGAAAACAGATCACGCCAAGTCCTATAACATTCAGAACATTTTTTGGTAAATATTTGGTAAACATTTGAAATAAGATTTACTGATGAAAGCATCACAGTTCTCGGTCACTTAGCAAAAACAGGTTTCAGCTCAAATATTATTAACTCATTGGCCACTTTAGTAGGTAGGGGAGACTGGGGTCCGATGAGCCACGGGGACCAATGAGCCATATCACTATTTTGCAATCAATCGATGACAGAGCTGCTTAAAATAGGCAAAATATTTGACCATTGACTGATGAGTCAAGGCCTGTCAGACAGGTGGGGGATGATCCAGAGCTGCTGAAATCAAATACAGTCAGCCCAGGTACATCCTGTACTCTGGTCAATAAAGGCCACCACAAAAGTCTCAGTTCTGCGATTGTTCAAAATGCCATAAATGACTCAAGCCATCCGAGAGCGTGCCATTGGCCTGCTCAATGCAGGAATGTTTCTCAGGGATGTTGAAAGGGCTCTTAATGTCCATGTTTCAACACTAAGTCACATAAAACACCTTTTTGAGGAATGAGGCAAGACAGTAGACCGCCCGCATGCATGGCGACCATGTGTGACAACCCCCACACAAGACTGCCATATCTGGACTCTCCATCTCCGTGATTGTCTGAGACCAGTAACTCCCACTGCAGATGAGACAGCTGGTCCCCACCATCACCCCATTTTTGCTGAAACCATTAAAAATAAACTCCAGGAGGTCCATATCTTTACGTCTTTTGCCCTTTGTGGATTGGACCTCCTCGATAAAAACATTGGTTCGACTGAGTGAATAGACACGTTTTAATGGGCAATGGCACAATGGAGGACTGTTTTCTTTACAGACAAGTCAGGTTTCCAACTTCACAGAGCGGATGGACGGAGTTGTGGTGCGCAAGGTGGCACATGCAGCTGGAGTGCTGGTTTGGGTGGGAATATTCCAAGGACATTGCACCCAACTGCAGTTGATGAACAGCAACTTGAATGCAGTGTGATTTCACAATGAGATGCTGCTGCCTATCGTCCTACCATTCATCCATCAAAACGATAACCATCCAGCATGACCATGCCAGACCCAAGTCACCTGTGTACACTCAGAGTTCTTTTAGCCTGAAATCATTTGTGTGCTTGAATGGTCGGCTTATTCCTTGGATTTTTCCCCCCTTCCAGCATCTTTGGGATGTCCACAAGCAACGAGTTCGTCATTGGTTCCCATTTTCAGCCAAGAGCCGCCAACTCCACACAGCTCTTGAAGAGAAGTGGGAACATGTCCCCTAAGTCACCATTGACCATTTGTTACAGTCCACACAGCAGAGATGTGTAGCAGTGCAGCAGGCCAAAGGCGGACAGACCCAATATTGATTTCTGAAATTTGGACAATAGACCCCATCCCCTTTATCATCACGCCATCGCGAGATTCTTGTTTGTCTTTTTAAATCATTGATCGAAATGTATTGCAAAATGGTCGTACAATCTGTCAACACTTAATGAAAGTACAATGAGCTTCTGAACAAGGTCATATTTCTCACAATAAGTATTGCGTTTATTTTTGTTCAGTGAATAATACACAAATAAATAAAGCTATCTCTATAGACCAGTGCTTCTCAAACCTCTCCTGGAGGACCACCTGTCCTGCAGGTTTTAGATCTTTCCCTGTTTTAGCACAGGTGATTCAAATGATCAGCTCGTTACTGACCCTCTAAAGCTGATTGATAACATCCTGATTATTTGAATCACCTGTGCTGGGGCAGGGAAAGACCTAAAACAGGCAGGACAGGTGGTCCTCCAGGAGAGGTTTGAGAAACACTGCTATAGACTGATTGATATTGCAATATTAAGGCGAAAACAAGGACTTTATCACTTTCCGTCAGTTCTGTATTTAACGCAAACACAGTTGAAGATTTGATTGCAATCAGTGTGGAGGGTCCTCTGGACATATCTGATGCCTCACAGGCAGTGAGGAGATGGATAGAAGGGCAGAGAACAGGAGACCCGATTTTAAATCCTGGCCTCCGGATATCGCATAAAGCCAATGTAGTGGAAACCTTTTGTTAATCAATGAACTAAAGACTGTCATATTGTTTAATTACTTTCATTTGTTGGAGGCTGTTTTATTGTTCAAGTGGAGTATTATATTGTAGTTTTTTAAACATTAAAAAATATATATATTGACGCTTCTTTGATTTAGCAGTGGGGCTCCTAAATTTTGGCTCGCGCTCCGATCTTTTTGAACTTGGGAGCACAGTGCTACCAAGTAAAAGTTAATTTCGAGCCCTGACTTTATTATGGACACCAGCTCAATAGTTGATAGGCACATGACAAAGCGGCCTCCATTTGTTCAGACCAAACATCAGGATGGGATAGAAATGTGATCGAGCAGCCAGTGGAATGATTGCCTAGCACGTCCATTCACAATCAATGGTTCCAACTATGCAAGTTAGCGTCTGTGATTTTGGGAAACACACCCCTGATTGGTTAATGACAACAGGAAGGGGACAGTGACAATTCCATCCCAACAGAACCTCACAGATGAGCGTCTCCGAACACACGGCATGGCGACCTTTCCAGCAGATGGGCTCGACACAGATGACCTGTAAAAGCAAAAAAGGAGGTCCGCACACCAAAGAGAGATCCAATGAAAAAATTATTTATTAGTGTGACGTTACAAGCAAAAGCTCTTCTTCAGATGCTTGTGTCTGAAAAAGAGCTACTGCTCGAAACGTCAAGCTAATAAATTATTCTTGCATTGGATCTCTTTTTGGTGTGCGGACCTCCCTTTTTGCTTTTATGGGATATCCTATTTGGTCCAGCAGCCATGCTTAATCTGCTTTTTTGAGCTGTGCTTGTTGGCTTTTTTTACTGCGGACACAGATGACCACACCAGGTTCCACTCATGTCAGCCAATAGCAGGAAGCTGAGGCTGCGGCGAGCAAAAGCTCACGAAAAGTGGCCAGTAAAAGGTTGGAAAACTGACCGCTGGCCTGGTGAAGCCTGCTTTCTGCCGCAATGTGCAGATGGTAGAGTCAGTATCTGGCATAAGTCCGCCTTCTTTAAACTAATTCAGCATCATTTAAATGCCACAAAGAGTGTTGCTAATTTCCAATCCCTTTAGGGTGACAAAATAACCATCACCTGGACAACACCAGCAGGGTAATGCACCACAGAGTCATCGCCGTCTAAAACGGGCTCCACCAACATCACGGAGTTCAGCAAACTACAATGACCTCCAGCGTCACAAGATATCAATCTGGCAGAGCGCCTTCAGGAGGTGGTGAGTCAATCACACACTGTGTGACACTATTCTACACTCTCTACCGAAACCTCTGAACCCCACAACACAAACTGGACACTGATCGCATAAATTAACCGAAAAAGTAGGTTCTAATTATCTTTCCGCTGGAGAGCAGTGAGATGAGGCTAATGGCAGACACCCTCTAGACCTCAGATAATGACAGTCTTCACTAGAGCTCCTGCTGGGGACCAGATATGCAGAATCCTCCCCACATTAAGCTTGGAGGCCAGGAACACGTTTGCCAGCAGTACTGCTTTGTCCAGTAACTCCAGGGCAAATGCACAACTGCTGAGAGAAAAGTGCCTTGTTCAGGGCTGATTGAGGAGCTTTTGTGTCCTGACCACAGGTGCAGTTTCTCTGCAACAGCCCATACAAGCATTTAACATGGTAAAGAAGCAAGAACTCATCTCGCAGTTTGCTAATCCAGCGCAGGGTACATACCATTAATTCAAACACTCATCACTAATCCATCAAACCATTACTTCAAACACTCATCACTAATCCATCACACCATTACTTCAAACACTCATCACTAATCCATCACACCATTCACTCAAACACTCATCACTAATCCATCACATCATTCACTCAAACACTCATCACTAATCCATCACACCATTCATTCAAACACTCATCACTAATCCATCACACCATTCGCTCAAACACTCATCACTAATCCATCACACCATTCATTCAAACACTCATCACTAATCCATCACACCATGCACTCAAACACTCGACTCATCACTAATCCATCACCACATTCATTCAAACACTCATCACTAATCCATCACACCATTCATTCAAACACTCATCACTAATCCATCACACAATTCATTCAAACACTCATCACTAATCCATCTCACAATTCATTCAAACACTCATCACTAATCCATCACACCATTCATTCAAACACTCATCACTAATCCATCACACCATTTGCTCACACACTCATCACTAATCCATCACACCATTCACTCAACACTCATTACTTGCCCCAGGCCGAATTCAGACCCAACATAGTCCCGCTGTGATGCAGCAGAGTTAGAACTTGAGCGGACTGCCCAACCAAACAGGAACCAAGGGCTCAAGTCCGCATGCTTGTGTGGATTCGGACATCATTTTCAAAATACATCAGCCGAGTTCAACATTCACATCAGTCTTCAACTGATAATTTTTTACTTTTGCTTTTCCCACTGTCAGTCATCATCATGACCTCAGCCTGTCAGTTCTGCACCACTTTGTAAGCTCTTTTCAATAATTAAAAGTCTATTTTCAGGTAGAAAACAGGCCGCGTCATGCCTCTTTTATTCATCACCAGTAATGCTACTGGTCACACCAAATCGACTTTGAATGAGCTTTAAGCCTTATATCGAAATTTGACATTTATACGAAAGTCTGTGCAACCTTTAGCCTCTGCCATTTGTCTGGGCTACAGTATACAGCCCTGTCCAAGACAAGCGCTTTACCTTTTTGATATTTTGTATGCTTCATAGGTCACTATAATCACTCTAGGTCTCTAGACAAGGTTATGGCTGACAGCAGGATTATCAACAGAAAATAGACATGCAGACGTCCTCAATTTGCATTTCACTCTAAATGTGCATAAGCGAAAGCCTAACTTGACAGGATTAGTTGGCTTTTATAATACTTTTAGAATTATTACTCCACCCTGCCTGAAGGGGGAGGGCAAGGGGTATCGTTTTTGGTTTGGTTTGTTTGTTAGTTCACGCTTTAGCAGCAAAACTAATGGCCAAATTCACACCAAATAAGGTTTAGGGATTCCCATTGACTGGAATAGATTCCTAACCTGTTATATAAGGCCAGTTTAGGGGGGCTGAAGGTACACAAACTTGCCTAATGATGAATAAATCCAATTCAGCAAAAGTGACTCAGTTTTGGCTTTGGCCAATCATAAGAAAGTGGATTTGATAAACTAGGCTTATGCCGTCGGAGGCGACGGCTTGGGGTATATCCCCGAACGCCTCCAATCCTCTAATTCCCCAAAACTTGAATAGACCTCGAATAGACTTTCATTTGAACTTAATTTCAGGTCAATCGGACAAATGGTTCTAAAGATATGGCCAAAATGGTAATTTTCCATCACAAAGCGCCACCTGGTGGCAAAATATTGAACCATACAGGTAGGATGTCATCATGTGACGCGTTGTGAGGTCATGACCTTGCGGTTGCACATAGTTTCATGTCAACTGGAGAAATCGTTCCAAAGATATGGCAAAAATGGTGAGTTTTGTGTGACAAAGCTCCACCTTGTGTCCAAATTTTGAACCAAACAGGTATAATGTCACCGTGGGACACTCAGGTCATGACTTTTCATTTGCAATTGATTTGAGGTCAGAGAAATAATTCCAGAGATATGATAAAAAGTGTGATTTTTTTCAGTTTTTGGCCCCTGGTGGCCAATCTAGAAATTGTAAATTGTCCAAAATCGAATCAGTTCTTCCTCTTTATGATACTTACTTATATGCAAAACGTGAAATTTTTAATTGAAATATTACTGAAGTTATCGCGTTAACACGTAAATCAGTTTTTGGCCCCTGGTGGCCAATCTAGAGATCGTAAATTGTCCAAAATCAAGTCAGTTCTCCCTCTTTATGATGCTTACTTATGTGCAAAACTTGAAATTTGTAATAGAAGTATTATTGAAGTTATCGCGGAGCAGTGATTTTTTCTGTTTTTGGCCCCCACTCTAGAAATTGTAAATTGTCCAAAAACGAATCAGTTCTTCCTCTTTATGATACTTACTTATGTGCAAAATTTGAACTTTGTAATTGAAATATTACTGAAGTTATCGCGTTAACACGTAGTGCGGCGGCGGCGGCCGGACCAAAAACATTATACCCCCGGAACGCCATTCGGCATTCGGGGATATAATGATAAAGTGACTGTGGATTCGGTTTAGATTATGATAAAATGGGCGATACAGTAGCCTTGATATTTTTTGAGTTCCCTGTGCCATTTTTGTTGTTTCGTTGCTACATTTGGGTATCAAAACTCCGCGCTATGTTGGGTCAGGTTGGTCTCGGACATTGACTCATTGGGCCGTGTTCAGGGTCAGACTCAGTGTTGTGTTGGGTCAGTTTGGGCTCAGATGGCACCCCTGCATTACAGGGTCCAGTCAGGCTCAACATTATACACCTGATTCAAGATCATCATCCCACTGCAGCCCAAAACATCAACTTGCCTGAAAACAAAAACATTTCTGCGGTTCATTATTCGCGAGCTGGATGCTACAGCCCCTGTTCCATGAACAATAATAAAATTACCAAGCCTCAATAAGTGTACGTATTTAATCAAACTTCTTGTTAACTTGATTGTCAGAGTTGCTCTGCAGGAGTCTGTATTCAGAGATAAATGTGCTTTTTGCAGTATGGTCCACCAATAAGGGGCCAAATGACATAACTGCACAAATTTAAAATTTCACAAACAGTTCGAACAGAAAAACATCTCGCCATATGATGCATATCAAAGCAAATCCTTCCGCAAAACTGTCGTTTCATTCATTTTAAGTAATATTTAAGTAACCCATTCTCACAAAACATTACAAGTTTTATACTTTTATGGAAAATATACCTTTATTAAAAGGTTTTTTTTTTCCCCATTTGGCCTGGCAGAATAGACAAAATTGAGGTAGAAGTGGTTTTTTTACTTCTGCTTGAGTGTAAATAGTCTGCTGCTGGTAGATCTCATTATAGCAGTATAAACAGGAGAGGGACTGAGCTTCCTGGCTATAGTACAAGATGTCCTGTTAGTAAAAGTGCGCTCACTTAAGAGGAATCACTTCCTCACATTAATCCAGTCTGACAAGACCTGACCCAATTTGTGCCCATTAAAAAGCAGAGGCTTGCACACCGCCCGTGAGATGCTCCAAAATATATACTATCGTCAAATAAATATCCCAACAGAGACAGCTGCAATCAAAGCCCAGAAAAGGCTATAATTTCCAGCCTGACTGACCTGCCAAGCCATTTGCTCCAGGATGCACTCCTTCCATCAGTGTTTGCGTAAAAAGGTGACAACCTTCTTCAGTCACGACAGCGCGCCAACGTACAGCACCCTAACTCAATCAGAAAACCACCGAGGCACCACTGACTAATTCATTCAATTGCAAGCACAGGGAGGCACCATTAGAGTAATTTTGCTAATTATGCTCTGAAGTTTCATGTAATCAGAGGCGAAGACGAATAGAAACCCATTGCTCATTGACAGAAAGCTATTGCTCACTCCTTTCTCAAACAGGTCCATAATCACCTTACAATTCATGATAAACCTTATGCAACAAAAATCTCCAGCGCATGGAAATTAAAAAACACGGTTTGTTCATCTTGCCATTATGAAACAAGACGTCATCGAGCAATGCAAGTAGGTGTTAAATCATTCAAATAAGCAATAAATCTTTGTGTTCTGCGCAATAAACTAAATCGATCAACTATACGTATATAACGACCTACAACCGAGGTCCTCACATTGCTCTAATGCTCAAACCTCATTACAATGATCGTAATCTAACTTGATTGTCATCTCTTTTGTTGAGCAACTTCATGAAAGGGTCCCAAGCAAGAATAAACTGACCTCAGAGGAACATTCCAGCTGAAGGTCAAATAAAATCACAGTAAAATGCACACAAGTTTGCACTGCATTAACAAAGTACACGAGCAACAATGCTTATAAACCACGAAAGTAAAGACGGACTGAAACTTATTACAGTTCACCCAACAGCTGAAATGCAGCTACTCTGCGCTTATGTTCATGGCTGTTGGTTCTCGGTTGGTGTATCGTGTTCTGGTAGTTTCTTCAGGTATTGCCGATTTTATTGGCACACAGGATAATGTTTACCATGCACTTCGGCAGAGACCATTTTACTCTGAGGCGGTGTGTGAAACAGGGCTCCCCAAATCTGGCCCTCGAATCCAAATCCAGCTTTGATTTCCTTTCCCTCCTGTCAAAAAAGTGAACAATTATTGCCTCTGATTGGCCAGACTCTTTACACCTGAGCCCCAGGTAAAGAGGCTGGAAAACCAGCAGGTCTCTGCCCACGAGGACGGTGATTTGGGGAACACTACTGTATATGATCACTCATCGACTCATTTAAAACACCTTCATAAGGCCACTGGGGGTTCTAATGCGTGAACTGCTAAGTAATACTATTCACACCACAAAAACAACACAGGAACATTAGTTTTCCCTGTAAATCCCAGTAAAAATCAACTGCATAACATTAACCACATAAGTCAGAGCTCTAATGTACAGTGTAGTCCTTAGGTATATGAACAGTCACAAAGCATAAATTTAGTCGTCGTTCCTAAGAATAATAGCCTAGATGTATTTGGACGAAAACCCTCAAATCGACAATCTAATTTAACCTCTCATGCATCTCAACAACTTCTGAGATCCAATGCGCAGGAGAGGGGCGACAATAAGCACAGATACTAACGGACCACTGTTTACACATTTTAAAAACATACTCCTGTAAGACTGACTTCACCGACGCGAGCAGCGAGGCGATAACCGGAGATCTGCGCCAGCTCTGTCCCCGGAGCCCTAGACCGGCACCATCTCTGGGACACGGGTTACCAGCACCGGAAACGACACGGATCAGTACCCCGGGAAACCAGGAGCTGTCAGCGTTCCTTCACTTCACCCCGGTTCTGATCCCGGTTGGCAGGAATCTCGCTGGCGCAGATGCCCGCGGGAGCTCATCGCCATGGTAGCGGTACGTCGCTATGGCAGCTGTGCGTTTCCGCTTCAGCTGCTGGTAGTGTTTCACTGTCCCGCTCCAGTTCTCCTGCCCGACTCTGGGCCCAAAGGTCCCCACAAGGACGAGCTCCTGAGGACCAGCCAGCTGCGGCCGGGGCCGACTCCGTGTGTCCAACTACAGCCCGCGGGCGTTATACTCCTGTCACTACGCACATCCACAGAAGCCAGCAGGTGTGTGCTGGACGCCCATGTATTGTAGGTAAAGACCCCAAGTCAGACCACTGCGGGTCCCGTTTCAGTCATGTGTCCTTGTGGGGCTCTAAAGACCTGGTGTCAGGTGACAGATCCGGGGCAGGAGAACACGTGTGGAGGGCTGCTGCCGTGGCGACAAGGATCTCGGTTCCCCCAACATCATTATTCGCTTTCCCTCCCACCAACTGAGATCCAAACCATCAAGCGACATGGACAGCAGCCAATCAGCAGCCATGAAAAAGGATTAACAGGCTCGTAAGCCAATCAATGACTTGGTTATGCGCTTCAGGGTTCTGAAATCGACCAATTACCACGAGATACCGCTCCCCTCCAGAACTTCAGTTTGACTTAAAAGCAAAGGTCTTCAAAAGGTAAGAAAAAGAATGGCTCTGTATGAAAAGGTACACGTGTTTAAGTAAACAGAGTAAAAAAATAAGCAGTAGAAACCAGTTCAGCGAGTGAAATATCGCACTAACCCCATCCCAAACACATCTGGGACTGTAACCTTATGACCCATGAGACAGATGCGGCCAGCCAAAAGGAGAACTCAGGATAACCCTTGATTCTCAGACGGTCTGATGCGGCCAAACACTATGACCGTGAGGATCGGAAGTATCGGCACAGAGGAACATTTTTAACTGGCAAAATTCCTTCACGGTCCACCGCAGACGGATTTATACAACTTTAAATCTAAACTGGTAGAACAGCATTTTAATCTGATGATTTTTACACATAGTGACCTCTGCAGGGTTTAAAGCCCCGGCGACCACATCACTGTCCACAAACATGTGGACATCACTGTACAACTCCAGCTCTCCACACAGCAAGATCAAGACTAAGAGTCCAGATCACCATGGCGACAGACTGGTCGGAGAAACAAGAGCGAAACGGGGAGCACTTGTGATGTCATTCCAGGGACGCGGCACCTCTTCAAAGGGCCAGGCACCTTCTGCGGTCCCAGACAGCCCAGCTGTTCAGCTCGTTAGAGCTAAGCACCCACAAAAGAAAAAAAAAAAACTAATAAAATCTAAGTTGTCTTGTTAACTATAGTGAATTTTTCCCGTACAGGCATCCACCACTGAATTCAGGGCCGGAAAATCAAAGCTTTGCCCTACTCTGCCCAATTCAAATTTCATTATATGGCACTCCTCACAGGTCTGTCACAAAGATGCTTCAGAGTGTGTAAACAGGTGGCAGCCGGCGGGTTTCATTTAAACAGACCAAAAAAAAAATATATATAATAATAAAAAAAAAAAAGAATAGCCAGCTGTTTGTCTTTTGAAGAGAAAGAAATGTAATGCTTTCTGCAGTTAAAAATGACCCAAAAAAAATGACAGCAAAGCCAATCCATTTCTATGCTTTGACGGTTTTCATTTGAAATCTGGGAAATGAGACCGTCGGCTGTCGTGTGTTATTGAAACAAAAACAGAAAGATACCCTGAAAATAGAACCAAAGAGAATAGCGAGTAAATGGGTCTGTGGACGGTTCCTGAGTGTGAGACGGGGCGATTCATCACATGACACAGCGAAGCGTGGCAGTGGTGACTTATGGGAAACAAGACTTACCTGACCAGCCAGTGGTAAAGTCCCACGTCAAAGTGTCTGGAAAATAAAAGATTATATGATCAGTAACGGCTCTCAAAGAGCTTCTACAGCATTATACTCAGGTGCATGCTTTGGTTCATGCATCATGAAGACCGATTTGTACATGCGGATCAGGCCGGGGTCAAAAAACAGTTTGGACAGTGACCCACCATGAGAAGGTTGAAATCCCTACAAGCTTCACACGATGCAGATGCAAATTCCCACAAATGAAAGCCGACTGTCCCCCAATTTAACCCCCCTGTTCATGGTTTTCAAAGTCAATGTGATGAAACACAGAACCAAAAAAAGCAAAGTATTAATCCCTAGTCTGCATATGTCATTGAAATGTAATCCATGATGCATGTTGCTGCTGAAGCATCAGTGATGGGTAGTTGTGAAATGGAACAAAATCTCTGTGTAGCACAGTCCATAAGTATTTGTACATCAATATTCATTGGCTCCATTCACCTGGTACTGCAGTGGTTAGAAAATAACAGGAGAAAGCAGAGCTATTCCGTATTAAAGGGGAACTTCAGTCAATTAGTATTAGGAGTGCCAATTCCCAATGAGCGCGCACAAGTATTCAAATCTAGTTGTGATGTTAGGCGGCGGTGTAGCTATGTTGCTATATAGTCATTACTATGGACATAACCACAGCAGTTTGTCACCATAGTTTTTTGGTGGAAAAATTACATTTTGGAATATTGGATAATACGAGTTCGACAATCGACTAGTGTGGACGTCACCGGAACACAGGAAGTAAACAGAGGTATGTGCACTGAGTGAATTAGCATAACTTATACGATTTCTGGGTCAGCTACTGCAGTCAAATTCACCATGGTCACTTGAAAGGGTTAGGTTAACATGGCTATGGACTTGAAATGACATCTCAATCGTGTTAAGAGGCCAAAATAACGTTAAAAGCCTGCATCGTTTGAGCCGCTTAGATGCGAACTCTAGCAGGAGCATAACTCAGTGTAGGCAAAAACAATTTTCTTTGTTTGTCTCGCTATTGACAGTACTCCTTCACCACAAACAAAGATTCAGGTTGAAATCGACCGGATTTCCCCTTTAATTTGTAGGTATTAACATCCACACTGAGACAGACACATCAGGGCTGTGGCTGTTATGTATAACCACTGTCCAAATACTTATGGACCGCCCAGTAGCCTTTTAGTTTTCAGCAGAACCCCTGGAAACTCAGCTCTACCCTTACTCAAGCTGCTTACTCAAAACTGCTTCAGTAATTATCCGCTTCATGCACAGGGAACACATTACATTTGAAATATGACTCTACAAACGATCCCAACCTTTTAGGGGTCAGCTGGGACATCTATCAGACTGAACTGGCCAAACACCGCCTGCGTACTTTAAACACTCAGAACAGGCTGCTCTGCTTTAGATACAACATTCCCAGAACATGCCCAGTGCAGCAGTGAAGCTTCCCACCTCAGAAAGAGGCAATAAAAACCAACAGCTGCAAATAATTCATGTAATTATTCCCATAACAACTTCATACTCAAACAGGAGCAGGCCTGGGCTAATTAACACAGCGCAGAAAGGATCATTCCAATTGGTCTTTCTCTTACTGAGCAAAGATGCCAACTGCCTGACAGAAAACAAACTGTACTTTCCTATAACATGGATCATTTAAACCAGGACACTCCTGGCTCTGAGTATTTTCCACATTCAAATGAGTTGCATAATTGTGTTTCACTTGAGCTGGTGCTCATATCTTTCTCTGCACCATGGCATGGCTGAATTATGTAAATACACTAAAAGTGTCTTTCCACAAGACTGAAATGTGGAAGGCTTCACTGGAGCGGGGCAGCCCTCACGTTTGCACGACCATCTGACCTTTAACACTGTAAGCGGGAACAATTTACAAACTCAATGACTCGCGTGTAATTTTTATCATTCTTATGTAATAAACCTTCATGCCGGAGTCCCTCTTCCTTCAACATTATACTATACAGCTTGCATTCTGAGTGAGAACAAATTCCGCGTAAACCGCCTGCGTGTCAAAGACGTGGCAGCTGACGTTTTGGCGGAGAACCGCACACAGTCTGCACCCTCCCGAGACCTCAGAATGTCACGAGCACATCGTACATGAGTACACATGAGTACACACTTGTACATCGTTTGCCGGCAGGTCGGAGATGCTGAAGGAAAAGACAGCCTAATCTGAACAAAGAGGTCCTTCCAAAAAGAGCAAAAGACTCTAGAAGCATCTCCACGAGTCTCCCTCTCCAGCGCTTGTCCTTCCTCAGAAGAAACGGAGCTCAGTTAAGACGTCACATCAAAACTAGACCATTTTTCAAAGAGAAGCACCTGGGCCAAAGAGGTAAGAAAAATGAAAAACATTCAGCCCAGGTCAGGGCAAACCCAACTCAACTCGCACAACACAGCTGTAACACTGGTGTCACTCGCACATCCAACTTCACATTCTAAAAATCTGAGCCATTCATTTGGACAGATATTCCCCCTCTGAAGTGGTAACAGCTTCTGATCTTCAGGGAAAACCATCAACAAGATGTTGGAGCAGCAGTGGTCTTCATTCCTTGGTCCTGGAGAGCCACAGGGTTTGCTGGTTTTTGTTTTTACTCAGATCTAAATCAATTTGGACTTGAGATACCGAGTAACGCCAAAAACCAGCTGATACTACAGCACAATTCAATATATTATTTGTGATTCTTTCTAGATTGCAAAAGAAGAAATTCAAAAAGCAAGGACTGTTGTGTATTTCGTGCTGGGCGGTTTTCAGTTTACCCTCTGATATTATCGTTTGATGACCATCAACTCTGACTGCGATCGGACATTTTATCTCGTTACAGCTGGGAGAGGAACAGTGAGTCATCCTCTCAAGATGCAACAGATCGAGCCGAAGCGAAGACCAACCTTTTAAAAGAATTACGGCACAGCCACACTTCCTAACACAACAATAGGTGCCTGGCCCAGAAACAGCCAGCTGGCTGTCCCAATGACAGCAGAAGCTCGAGAGATAAATGAAGTCCAATTACAGGCACAGACGAAACCTGTCGACGCTAATAGTGCGGGACGTGACATTCGAGGAAGATAGAGGATACCTGACAGGGAAACTTAAGATGGGGAAAGAAATTTGAAAAATAGACACGCGTACTTCTGAATGCTCATTACAGTTAGAAATTTTTCAAACATTAGAGGAGAAAAAATGCCAGTAACTTTATCTTGGTTAAACAAATTAAAAGCCTCCCCACAAACTGACACATTTGGTCATAAAAGAGCAGCACTCATTACTGACAGGCCAAAAGTCTGATATTTTGGTGTGAACAGACATGGCAATGCACTTCCTGTTCAGCCATTTTAGCACTGTAAAGAACAGAACAGGCCAATTGTTTACCAAAAGTATTGTTGCTTTGCTGAGAACCACTCATACAAACCACTTCACGCTGACACAGCGCTTCCTTGGGTCCGCAGCAATACGCTCACTGAGTATGAAGTTAGTCAGATGAATGCTGGTCAGTAAAAGCTTACATATATACTGAAAGACGCCTTCCGTTTGTTAGGTGCTTTTAGACGCTCAGACATGACGCCATATTTCAGCGGCTGATGGTCAGTGAGTGAGCGTGCGTGTGTGTGTGTGAGATGCGGGGGTTTAAAACAGACCACCCCTGTTAGGTCCTCCTGCTCTAAAGCACTAATTCTGTTATGGGGGTGGGTGGGTGGGTGCAACAGTGGGAAGGGACAATAAATCAGTGTTAAAATTGAGCGAGAGAGTCAGTGAGGGAAAGAAAGGATTGAGCGGAGGAGAGGGGGAGAGAGAGAGAGAGAGAGGGGGAGAGAGAGAGAGAGAGGGGAGAAAGAGAGAGAGAGAGAGAGAGAGAGAGAGAGAGAGAGAGAGAGAGGGGGAGAGAGAGAGAGAGAGAGAGAGAGAGAGAGAGAGGAGAGATGAGCCTGATGTTCCTACTTAACACACAACAGCCCTGCTGCCACCTGAGCCCCCTGTATACTGCCACTGAGAGACCTCCTTCAATACAGGAGAGAGGGAGAAACAGAGGAGAGAGGGAGGGAGGGAGGGAGGGAGGGAGAGACAGAGGGAGGGGGTGTGGATGAAGCAGCACTCTGGTCCTACAGACTCGTTGAAACACTCCGAGCCCACCACAGAACAGCAGGACTCACTTCCACAGTCACTGACCGACCGACCCCCTTCACAGCTGGAGAAACAGCGCTGACCCTTCATGGACATCCTCTGGGAGAAATGGCCAATGTCATACATTTATGTTAGGGATTATTTTCATTTCCATTTATTGTTGTTATTCATTGAAGTTCTATCATTTTGTGTGTTCCACTGCAGTGGGTTAATATTCATTTACTGACATATGAATGTGTTACATCATGCTTAAAATATATTAAAAATAGGTTTTTCGAATATTTGGTCTCACACAAAGCACCATGAATACTGGAATATGTCAAAGCCAATGTCTGTTGGGTTCTAAAGCACAAAAACAGGAAGGCACCTGCATGTTCTTTAGCCAAAAAAAATCTAAATCTTCTGGCTACAACTATGACCATCAGACTGAGGAGAGAAGAAGACACACATCCTCTTGAAATGTCATGAAAGACTGAAGACTCCATAATTTCATGTTTTTGAGTTCTCAGATGAGTTTGAAGCCTTTGTTCCAGGACTCTTGTTTTTAAGTCACCAGTAGCATTTGACACATCAACACGAGAACGTTCATCCAAGAACATTTTGATCAAATTTGTGCTCTTAGACCTGGGCCAGTAAGGAGAGGTTAACAGAACATCCACGGCTTTCCTACAGCCATATTGAAAGCAGAAACGATTAGGAGTTTCAGTCGACACACTCCCTCAGTGGGCATTTCACAACAGACAAATACAGCAGTCGCCCGATAGAACCGGTCGAACATTCAAGAGAAAGCCAATTAATCCAGGGATTGCAAATGGATCCAGCATCGGATTTGCAATAAACCCAAGTCCCAAGAAAGGCCAACCTAATTCTGCCTGTACGTCTACACCCAGTCTGGGCTGCTGAAATTCTTCTGGGCACGGTCTAGGTTTTTAATACATCGCTATCCACAATCCCACAGTCTAAATGCAATTTAAAAGGAAAATTACTTATTGGTTTGAGGTTTACACCATCATAATTTATGGAAAATCCAAATGGAAGTGTAAACCATGTTCCGTGCCATCATACTGCCGAGGCTAAATGCCTCTGCAGGTACGGAGTTTAGGGTTTACGGCTCGTGCTAAATTACTCATGCAGAAGTTGATTAGTTATTCGCCCCCTCAATGAAGGAGCAATAAAAACTGGGCATCAATCCTTCTGCTTCTGAAAACTTCATCAAAATCAACATATCGTCAACAGTTCTGTGGAGGATTAACTAACAAAACTGTTCCTCTGCACAGCTGAGAGGCCATTTCTACGATCGAGTGTGCAAAAAATTCAAAATAACGAGCCTGATTGATTCAGCGCACGTGATTACATCCACAATTTATTTTCTGCTCCTTCCAGCGCAGTGAAACCAGCCCATCGATACGATAAACTCACCTGATCTTTCACTGCACCAGACCTTCAAGCTGTTCAATGAGATGAACAAACATCTGTTTGAAATCATTCTTAGAGCCAACAGGAATTGGAAAAATATTGAATATTTAGCAAGAATATTCAGCCAAAATCAAAGATCAACTGAGAATTATCCAATAAAATTTCTATAACAAGAATCAGGTCTTTAATGCAGAAAGAAAAAAAAAATTGCATTATGAGGAAATTCCATATGGAACCTTCCAGAAGTCAAAATGGCCGTCCTAGATTCAGGGTGGGCAGGAGGTGAGAGATCTCCCCGGTGGAGTTGGTGGTTAAAACTCTCGCTGTCGCAGGTAAGGTAAAAGAGATGCACTACATAAACCAATCATAGATGCCACCGCCGCCGCAGGACAGTTCAACCTGCGCGGATTCCTGGCGTCAGGAAAAACGCCAGGAAAAGCAAAAGCGAGCGGCGAAATCACTGACGACAGCTCTGGCCCCGGAGCCTCTTTACTTATTAATGACCAACCAGAGGGACCCTGGTCATAAACACATTCAGTGTTTAAACATACAGTCTTCACGCCATCTGTTTAATGCAGAATGCATCAAACAGTCAGTGGAAATTCACAGCTCGCCAACAACTTCCGCTAAAATACATGCCAGGCATAAATTTTATGTTAACTCTGCTCACCCGCTAGACTACATACCCAAGGCACAGCAATATGGAATCTCTGCAGGTAAAAAAGAAAAAAAAAAAAAAAAAACACCTTTTCTCGACCAAGTTTGCAGGTAAACAATCTCTCAACCACCCCAATATATGGGTCCATCGAATATCCAGCCCAAACTTCATGCGCAATGATCTCTAAGGGTTTCCCCCAAGACAAAAGCTGAGACGCAACCCAGTTTTCCTGTAAACCAAGCTTTAGGGTACATATCAGTGGTAGAAAAATGCTCAGCACTGTTTGACTGAATGGCCTGTTCCAATGGGCTGAACTGTCGTGTTCCATTTAATGAATTCTGGGGGTTGTCAAGGCAAGGCCCGGGCTCTACCAAGACTTTCTGACAAATGGTGCACGAGGCAGCCTTTAGCGGAGAGAAAGTGGCGGGTATTGTTTGGTTGAATGGGTGGTTCTCATCATTATTTCATGATTCGTATAAATCAACCATGACTAGGACCGAATGAACTCCTGGTAGCACATAAACAAGAGCGAGACATTACTTCTGCGCCCGTACGAATGCTCTGGAATATTACAGCGCTGTGAGCAACTTCAATCTAGATGAGCGATTCTTGGAGGCTCGCCATCTAAAAGGGAATTTACGACTCCTTTCACGAGCAGCCAGACCCGCCAAAAAAAAAAAAAGCATTCGTAGGTCTAATTACAATCATATACTAATTATACAACTAATTGGCTACATTCAGTCAGCTCCTAGCGAGGCCATTCAGTCAGAAGAATGACACCACAGAGTCAAGTGGCAGCAAGATGAAGCACTTCGCCTGCTACCAGATAACGACCCGACTGAATCTTCGTGTTTTCTGTGTGAATAATTCAAAATACCTTTGCTGTGCACTACAGACCTCAGAGAACATGTGAAATAGTTTATGAGTCAGAGGTTTTTTTCGTCCTGCTATAAAGGCAGACTTGCAGGGTACAGTGTGGCTCTCCAGCGGTGCTTTTGAATAACCAAAGCCATGCTGTGGGCCTCGGCCTTCTCTGTGCTTAGAGGGTCACAGCCACACACAGGACTGAGAACCAAATGCTATAAATAGAGAGCGCAGAGCTGAGTTTTGATTTTAAAGGGTCAGTGTGGCATTTTGCCAGGGTGCCAGGGACAGATATGACAAATGCATGTAAACACAGACCCATGAGTGTCAATACTGCGAAGACTGATAATGACCATCAGTAAAGAAAAATAACCATGCGTTACAGACCTGCCCAAGTCACAAACCCGTCTCCCGCCCGCCCGAGTCACAGACCCGTCTCCCGCCCGCCCGAGTCACAGACCCGTCTCCCATCTGCCCGTGTGTGTGTGTGTGTGTGTGTGTGTGTGTGTGTGTGTGTGTGTGTGTGTGTGTGTGCGCACGCGCGCGCGCGCGCGCGCGCGTGTGCATACACACACAGAAACTTGTCTCACCTCCACATGCCAGTAAAGCTGTACATGATGCTAACGCAGCGGGGCAGGCGGGGGGCTCTCAGTCCATCGAGGCGAGAGAGCAGGGAAGGGAGGCCAAACAGCACCAGGTATTTCACAAAGAAGAACTGCACCAGGGCCAGAGCCAAGCCCCCTGAGGACAGAAGGACAAGGAATATTTCCATCCATTACACAACTAATGAATCCTACCGGCTACTGAATCCTACCAATCTGATCAAACACCTGAGAAATGAATCCTCCAAGTCTGATCAAATAAATTGAGCGACTGAATCATACCAGAGTTCAGACAAACTGTGCAACAATGAACCTTAAAGAAATTACTGACAGCACAATTAAAGCATCACTCCTTTACAGTGTGCAGAATACTGAGCAAAAACTCATATTTATATAAAATACTGTCCACAAAAAGCAGAGTTTCTGTTTTTGTCATGCAGCACGGCAGCCTAAAATAGTGGAAACAGCAGAGATTTTTAAGGGCTCCATATTTTAATAATTTACTTCTGCAGCAGACACGCCTGGGCAGACTTCCTGATGCAGCTGCCATTTTTCACATTTCTGTGCTTTCAGCAAACAGAGGTCTTGTAAAACGGCACTTCTGCTCTGTTATTACTGGAGCTCCTGAAGCAATGTCATTATAGTAAATCTAACCTGTGACCCCGTCCTCAAACCATTACACAGCAATTCAATCCAATTTCATACAACCCCATTTCCCCAAAGAGTTCGGACACCGTAAAATGTGAAATAAAAACAGAATACAATGATTTGCAAATGATGGTCGACACCTTGACTTTGCACATGAACACATTCAATTCGGAAAAAAAACAAAATTAGGAAAAAGATCTCGAGATCTGACCAAATCAGTCACCCAGCTGGCCCAGTTTTGGCTGCTGATGGCAACAGAGCTGTTGGCTGCAATACAACAACTAGGCTTATGCCGTCGGAGGCGACTGCTTGGGGTATATCCCCGAACGCCCCCAATCCACCAATTCCCCAATCCTTGAATAGACCCAATACAACAAAGCCCCTCAGGTCATGACCTTTCATTCAAACTTAATTCCAGGTCAATCGGTCAAATGGTTCTGAAGATATGGCCAAAATGGTAATTTTCCATCACAAAGCGCCACCTGGTGACAAAATATTGAACCATACTGGTATGATGTCATCATGTGACACACAATGTGAGGTCATGACCTTGCAGTTGCACATAGTTTCATGTTAATTGGACAAATAGTTCCAAAGACATGGCAAAAATGGTGAATTTTGTGTGACAAAGCTCAGTCATGTGTCAAAATTTTGAACCAAACAGGTATAATTTAATCCTGGGACACATCCTCAGGTCATGACCTATCATTTGCACTTGATTTGAGGTCAATCGGACAGTGATTTTTTCAGTTTTTGGCCCCTTGTGGCCAAGCTAGAGATTGTAAATTGTCCAAAATGAAATCAGTTCTTCCTCTTAATGATACTTATTTATATGCAAAACTTGAAATTTCTAATTGAAATATTACTGAAGTTATATATTGTAATAAATATTACTGAAGGCGCAGCGACCGAACCAAAAACATAAGGCAGTTTGCTTCATTACCATAAAGGACTGAGATCTCACACACACACACACACACACACACACACACACACACACACACACACACACACACACACACACACACACACACACACACACACACACACACACACACACACACACACACACACACACACACACACAAATTCCTCGAAAGGGTCAGAACAGAGAAATTCCCAGAGAGAAGCAGATTTCATTTACATTTAGATGGCCACTCATCAAAAGAGCAAGTCTGCAAATTATGTCATGGAAATGTGTTTTCCCCAAAACCCATGCAGGATATCAAGCCTTCAAATCCTATTTTCTGTAGTCAGCCCCCCCCACCCCACATTCAGCAGTTACATAATTCGCTAGAACAGATGCTGTGAACAGAGTACCATCCAGATAGAAGAATCAAAGCAAGATAAAACATATCAAGGCAAAGCCCTCATGAAAAGTGAGAAATAACAAATGCCAAATACCAGGCTTTGATCTAATGTGTCTACATTCCACTAAACAAAGGTTAAAAATCAGGTGTAGCTTGCCAACCTAGTTCTGGCAGATGACTCGAGACGTGCCAGCATTTCCATAAACCCTCAAGCATATCAGAAACTCCTCCGCCCCTCCAGTAGCTGCTCTCCTGCTCCGCCTCTGCGGCAGAACATGCCTCTGCCTGCTACTGCACTGCATCACTCTCAGCTGCTGCTGGTTACCATCCCACGGCAACCCCAGTACCGGCAATCAAACAAATACATAAATACAGACACTACAGACGCCAATCAGACTAATAGAGAATATCCAGACCCCTGACAGCTGAAGACTGCACCAGCAAAAACCCCGGACCAACTATTCATTAGCACTGAAGGGTTTAATGCCTAAGAACTTTCTCATAAGAACATTTTAATGCTCATGTTACAATCACAAAGGATGACTAAAAGCAGAGGAGGCTCTGGAAAACAAACTAAAAATTTTGGAACAAAAACATTCAAAACAATCTACTTTCCAAATGCATGAATACATTTAAATACTAAATGCTTATTGTCAGGAGAGCTATACCCTGCAAAACAAGACTTCTGCAGGCAAAACACTGGAGAACTGATTTTGGCTTAGAACCATGAATAAAAGATTCCCAACTTGTGCCTGGCTTACAGTCCTGCTCGACTCCATCAGCTTGGGTTCCTGAGACGTTCCCACAACCACACAGAACATAAATCTTACTCTCAAAAAAAAAAAAACCTTTTAAAATGGATTGACAAGTATTTGAAGAACCAAGTAAAGGTACCAAGACTTTGGCTAAAACACCATGCAGCCCAACATTTGAAGACATGGCTACATTAAGGAAAAAAATCAATCAAGACAACTATAGCGCAGCATTTGGTCCAAGATTTCAGCGCCCCACACAAACCTCTACAGTAGAATGAAGGGTTATTAAAGAGCAGACATGAGTCCTGATTTATAAACAGTGCGCACGCTCAACATGGATACGCATGTCAGTTCTGCCTCAAGATTCAGGATTTGTGAAAACTGATTTAAAAAAAAAAAAAAAACTCCAATAGGCTTGCACACAATAGCAAAATTTCAACTTCAATTTATAAAGTAAAAATTGCATGCAGTTTCATGTACCAACATTTTCATAAATTTGGATATTTTTGGCAACACAGCACTTCTCATTTTACACATACACACAATTTCACAAATAAAAATATCTGATTTTTATAAAATTTTTATAAAAAAAATAAAAGCCCTTTCGTTGCTTTATACAAGCCTAGCAAGTTCTTTAGCAACAGTGCAATTTCAAATCACACCCAAAGCACTCAGACTGCCATTGTCGAAAGGTTTCATTAGCTGCGAACACCTTCGGTGGCTGCAGACCGGCGTGGACATGCCTCAGTAAAGTTCATGAATAGATGCTATTGAGAGAAACCCATTACAGACATGCTACATGCGCTGGCGGAGAATTCCAAGTACGCCATCCCCACACCAGCGCCCCGCTCTCCAAGGCCGGCCGCGGAGACCGAAGGCTCTGAAGTGAGAACGGTATTACATCTCTGTGTGGGAGGTAGATGCTAATTCTAATAGAGCCTTTAATGGAAAAAGTAAAGTGTGTTGGAACCTGTGGTTTGAATAGTGCCTTTGAGTACTGAGAAAGCAAGAACATGATCTGCACAACAATGGGGTCCCCATATAGGCGGTACTCTTACTATCTGCATACAGATTGCATTTGTATGGTACGGTCAGGACTTTAAAGGACGTTATGGTGAATACAGAAAGCTCAATGAAAGTGTAATGCCAGATGCTTTCTTCCCCTAAGTGACAAACAGGAAGTGCATAGAGAAAAAGGTCATTCTAACAGCTAAATAACAGATCAGGAAAAGTTCAATTCGTATAAAGCATCAATCCACTTGCTCATGAACCAGTAAACTGTAGATTGGGTTGGAGGAGTGGAGTGGTCTCGCCGAGCGAGTGCCATTCAGACGGCTCACTCCAGGAACCAGTCAGGTGTTTGGCAGAAGAATTACTCTGTTAGACAGATGACGGAGGGAAATCAAGTATAGCGTAAGCCAAAACGACCGTCTCCAGTCCTATACTGTTGGTCCTCTGCGTGCTGCCAAAATGGCCCTGTAAAATGGACCTCCACACGACAGCCCAGCAGGACACTTCCCACAGCATCACATTCCCGCCACTAGCTTGCCTTCCCACCCCCCAGTGCATCCTGGATCCAGCTCTGCAGAAAATGGGACCCAGACTTGGTTGCAGTCTTCCGTTCTCCGAGGTAGTTCTTTCGCCAGTGTATCGGAGACTCTGACTGGTCTGCGGCAACAAAACAGGACACACAACAGCGCGTGATGCACTGCAACACAATCCCCCCGTATCCATCACCAAAATGTTCCCTTGAGGAAGGTCCTTATTCCAACTAGAGGGTGACACGGGAGTGGATTTTCATTCCTGACCCGTCCCACTCCCACAGAGAGAATTTGTGTCCTGTCCCAATCCCGGGCCAGAGGAGGAAAAAAATTCCTGTCCCGTCCCACTCCCAGTAAAGTGACTCCCACTCCCATCCCGCTCCCATTCAAAATGACTCCCACTCCGGTACCGCTCCCATCTTTTTTTTCCTTCTAGCCTCATGCATACACGATATTTGACTTGATCTTCTCCCAATTATTTTAAGATTAAAACTGCAGACTACAAAGTATTTTTAAAAAATGCCAGCAAGAACAGTTCATCTGTGGTAATATAGGAAAGTTTTATTTGGAAAAAGAAAAAAAATGCACAAGATTCAAATATTAAATAAAAATACAACTGCCATTTCAGTCTGGTTTGCCACTCTGGATTTTATTTATTATTTGCCTATTTGCAAGAAAACACTGCCCAGAAAGCAATCAGGGCTAACTAATTCATTATTGCAAAATAAGTCCATGTTATTGTAAGTGTGTATGTTGTGTGTATGTCGGATCATATAAAATGTATAAAATCATTAAGCTGTATCACACCCCTCAGCCTGAGTTTAGCTATGGCCCCCTACTTACGATGATGCCGAAAGAAAGCACCTTAATCGCGAAAACCTATATTAATAGTTTATTAACTAGTTTATTATTTATATGATCAGTGCAGGATTAAAAAGCGGCGAGTGCTAGACCACAATCATTGTAACCAGCTCATTTTACCAGCCTCAGATATTTGAAAAAATACATTCAGTGTGCATTTATCTAAATGGCAGGCTCGACGCATGATTTTCCCAACAGTTTTGCTGAGAGCAAGGCAGGCAACTTCGATGTAAGTGCAGTATTCTGAGTATGGACTGCGCAGTCAGTGGTTCCAAGACCGTGCGTCGGTGCAAGGCTCGTAAAGACAAAAAATGTCTCAAGATACTCCCTCAGTGGTTCGGTTCAAGATCGCTGTACGCAAATGAGTTTCTGTTGGGGTCTGGAACTCAAGTGGTAATAAAAATTTCGCTTCCCGCTCCCGTCTGCTCCCGTTAACTTTTTACTCCCGTACCGTCCCAATCACGTGATTAATAGTAAAGTTGACTCCCATCCCGCGGGAATCCTGCGGGAATCCCGTGACCCGTGGGATTCCCGAACAAATGTCAGCCTCTGATTCCAACGCTGCTTCGTCTAATCAACTGTAAGTCTCTCAGAATAAAAGCAGTAGCCAATTAACAGGATGTTACACATACAGAATATAAACGGTGATAAATAAAAAACTGGAGAATTATTAGCCAGCAAGGCACCACTCACTATAGAGCAGGGGTGGGCAATCACGGTCCTGGAGGGCCGGTGTGTCTGCAGTTTTTATTCCTATCAATTACCCTGATTGAGTTAATTGATTGCATGCACAAATATAGATTTTCGCTATGATTCGATCAAAGGAAAATGTTTTATGAAGGGAGACAAGACTAGCCTTTGTAGTTTCATGATAATTTAAAGAAATACACATGAAATGTCAGATTTCATAAATGGTTTGGCTAATTGAGACAATCAACTAATTAAAGACCAGACGTTGGTGTGAAAACCAGGGACAGAAAACCTCGCTGCCCACCTCTGCTATAGAGCTACCAGACTTTACTTGTAAATTTGGCTAAATAGAGTACAGTTCCACCATGGTCTCACGGTAGCCCACTCCTAGAAGCAAGAGACATACTAATGCTGAATTTTTTTTTTTTTTTTTTAAATGGATTGAACTCAGTTTTTTTTTTTTTTTTTTTTTTTAAATTTGGCATCTCCAATCCCACCCGAATCTGGAATGCCCAATCAGTGAACTATGTACAAAGCTTGCTCGTATGCGACCCCTTGCTGCCAACTCAGGATAGTGAAGACAGCTCACGACTCTCCTCCGAAGCACGTGTCCGTCAGCCACTGATTCTTATTCACTCATTGGTCGAATCCTCGTAAGTTCCGAACGAGGGCGGAGGATACCCGGACGTGAACAAACCCAGAGTCTTCCTGACGAGCGCCCGTCTGGCCAACAGGAGGCGCTGGAGCAACGAACAAAGCAGTTTTCGTATACCCAAATCCGGCAGTCCCTTCCCAATTTGAAACCCTGTAGCGCGATCGCCAATTGTGCGCTACTCTGAAAAAGCTGCCGACCCCTGCCGGTGGGTACGCCGGGGTTCGAACCCGCGACGTGATAGACACCTCTGCCTTAACCGAGTGAGCCATCGAACTGAGTTTTTAAAAATATTTTATTCAACACAGCTTGAGGCAGTATGATGAAATGCCTGGATCTGGCTGGATCTACAAACCGCACACCAGACCGGGCCAAACCGAGCACAACAGCACCGAGGCACACTCATTATGCAAACCTGGCGAACAGATGCCGCTGGCCATTGGCCAGACAAAGCAAACCTTACAAACCGAAAAACCCTCTAAGAAAGAAAAGCATGAATATAAAGACGAGTGAATAAATAGACCAGTCAGTCGCCCACGACCAATGGGTGTCGCCCCTGATTGCCCACATTTTTCATTTTGGCTTATTTTTGGCACAAAATGATCTATTACTTAGTGAATTATTTTGTCATGGCAACCAAAATCAATAGGCACCGAGTCCTAACCACTGCCCATACCGTACAAAATATAGAAGATATAGCTTTAAATATGTTGCCTGTAGAGAGTCCACAAGGAAACCTCTACTGTGGCAGCAGCGCTGGTGGCGAACGCGTGACGACGCCAAATCCATAGTAGGCCTGACGGTCTGGGGGCGACAATAAAAAGCCTCAGGCCACAGATTTTTTTTAAATCCTGTGTTTCCAATAACACCAATAATTTGGGGCAAGGTTGATATGTAGGATTAGTTTTTTTTTTTTTTTTGGAAAAAAATTGTTTTGGGGTTTAATTTCAGTTTCTTTGCACATTCAGCGCTGCAAAAATCAAAAAACCTTTAAAATCCAGATGCTTCACAGAGAGGTTCGGGTCCAATTGGTATTCCTAAAATAGTATTTTCGTGATCTATTAAAAAAACGACCTTTAGAGCTGGAGAGCTTTAGGGAGGGTGGGTTGGTTATTGGTAACAAAATACTTTTCTGAAGCGATGAAGTCAAAGCCAGAGGTGTAAAACAAATATGCCTTCCTTTCCACGACAGCAAGCGACATCAGGTCTCCGTAAAGGATCCGAAGCGAAGGCCAGACGGCAGGTTTTGGCACAATGAAGACGGAACTTAACCCTTTGAGTGCTGAAAGCATTTTCAAGGAATTAAAAATGAAGTTTTCCTGAGCCGTTGAAAATCTATCATGTGGCAACTTGTTTAAAAGAGCTCCCGCATGGTTTTCAACAGCATCTGACTTTGATATCTTGCATCACTGGGCAACTATAGTTGCCCGCAGCGCTGAAAGGGTTAAGCCCTGGATCAGACACGGTTACCGTCGAGCAAAAACACTCAAGGACACCCTAATGCGCAGAAAACTGATGAGTGCTTGGCTAAACCTGAAGACAGGAAAGTTTGCTCGCAGGAGAGAGAGAGAGAGAGAAAAAAAAAAAAAAAAACTCAACGGAATTCAGGCGGTTTCTTAAAATTTTGCACCACATCTGAGGACCTTAAAGGACAACTTCAAAGGTTTTGGTGAACTCCTCTGCAAGATAAAATGAAAAGCGGGCTGATGTGCGAGGCAGTTTAAAGAGGTGGAGGACTGGATTAAAGGGAAGCGCTAACAGTGTTAGCAGCAGCAAATCCAGGCTCCGCTGTGCTCCAAAAAGCGTTGCCGTAGCGCAAAAAGAAAACTGTGAGAGAATACATAAAATGAAATATTTGAAAACAGACAGTTACAGTACTTGTTCTTTGCAGAACAACAATGTTGTAACAGCCCTGTTCCTGTACATTCAACACCTCACAGGTTCTCAATCAAACGTTAACGAGCACCCCTCACTCACCGGCAACAGACTGCGCTGGACCGTTCAGCAGGAGAATCCGATAAATAAGAGTGGTCATAAAACCATGGAGAACGACAGATATTGAGAGAAACGGTTACTTACCGTCGTCACAAGGCAAAACCGCATCATTACGCCGGATCGCAGCGCTACCATTTACAGTCCGTCAGATTCAGGTTAGGCGAGTGTAATCAAATCGACGCGCACTCACCCAGCGCCCACGGCGGCAGGAACTGCAGGTAGGTCTCGTGGCCGGCGAGGGCGTGCATGTACATGAGGTGGATCAGTAGTTCGGCCAGACCCCAGCAGGTACAGATTCGGACAGCGCTGGCCAGGAGTGATGGGACATCCCGTCTGGACACCGTCCCTCCAGACCTCTGCATCTATAAACGGGACACGTCTCTTACACTGAGCTCAGAGTTCAGGGCCGGTATCATAGCACTGGGTTATAGAGTTAGCTGGGTAACGACACTGAACAAAGCCCCATTACCCAACAGGCAGCAGATTCTGGTACCCAGGGGTTAACGTTACCCTCTAGAGTAACACCATTCAGCACCAAAATGGCTGACACTTGATTCTCATGACTAAACTCCGTCAAAAGCACTTGTCTGGGCGCCCCGGTGGCTCATCGGCCTAAGCGCGCACACCATAAAGGCTGTGTCCTTCCCACAGCGACCTGGGTTCGATCCCAGCTCGGGTCATTTGCTGCATGTCTTCCCCCATTCGTCTCCCCAACCTTCCGGTCTCTTTAAACTGTATAACTGCCATAGGAAAAATCCGTCCCCCAAAAAAAAGTACTCGTCTAGTTTTTACTCTGCAGAGTTAACTCTGTAATCCTGGTTGACAATTCAGTTGAAAAAAATAGGAGCAAACAAATGACTCTCAATAAGCAAGTTATTTTTTCTTTTTTCCACAATGGAAATCCTTTATTTTATTTGACAATGCTCCTAAATTGTAAAGTCCTCACAATACGCGCTCCAGCAATTTAGCCTGGTGAGACAAGTTTAACCGAAACATTTCATTCTAAATACTTAGCAACAGTAGCACAAACGAGACAGGATAGAACCCACATATTTCTGTCCGAATAAGAGAATATTTGACAGTAAGCTGTGTCGCAGAAGTAGGCCGCGTAGCACTAACCCACATCTGATGCCTGTGAGTCACTGTCTTTAATAAGCCTCAGAGAATCAATAAATGCTAAATATCCTTCACAGATCGTGCTCTGATGATTCATTTCATAACACGGCTTCGCCTGACAACAGTTTAAACTTGTCACGTCCATGGTAACCGCGCTGCCATTGCCAAAGCAAGTCAACACCTCATTGCAATGACACACACCAACGCCTACAGAAGATGGCATGTCAGGGTACGCGCACGACAGTATGTTCAGGGCAATGCTAATTATGTCTGAAATGCCTGAGACTTTCAGAGGCGCGTTTCAGAGTCATTTCACTTTTACATGAATCACAGTAATAACTGACTCAAATGGAAACAGGCCAACAGTTGCACTCCATCAACTGCATCATTACGGGGAGAAATGCAGTATAAAGCAGAGGGCGCCCAGACAGCACCTCAGCCAGCAGGTGTGGATCCACTCGCACTAATCAGCAGCAGAATCCAGATCTGTATCCAGATTGATCTGTATACTTTATCACCTCTCCTCATTCATACAGTCCACTTGCCCATAACATTTTGTGGTAATCCACTGAATAGTTTGAGTAATCTTGCTGACAAACACACACACAGAGAACTGATCACAATAGCTCCAGGCGGAGGTCACAACTCCTCTGTCAACAGGCTTCTCTTTCTCTTGCCAGGTCGATTTTCCACGGTTACTTTGGATGTTCCACCGTCCGCCATTTCCACGACTGGGGATCGTGACCGAGGAGAACAGAAGCACCATCTTCTTCCACTTTTGGCTACGCTATGGTTGACCTACTTCTTTTATGCCATAAATTGAGCCTTCATTTTCCCCAGAGATCGTAACCGGTGGCAGAAAGAATTGCGTGACAAAAGCGAGGCAAATATGGAACCAATCTGAGCAACGGTGGTGCCATTGTTCAACAACCATTACACTGTTTTATCAATATTCACTCCATATGTTTAAATTAAGGAAGAAAGTCAATTTCTTCTTTAAATTAGAGCTGAAATTTGGGGATAGTTTCATGGGAACTCCTTACAAGAGGGTCAACCCTTTGCAGTTTCCGTGTTAGAATACTTATGGCACCACAGTTCCTTAACTGTGTTCACTGCTTGACCAACAGCCCAGGACAAGCCGCGAGGTCCACAAAATCCAGCTTTGGGATTCTCGGACAGGCTTGTAAGATGGTAAATGTCGACAGAGTACAATTTTCGATCTGTAGGATGTGGCCAAAAACGCTCACGCAGAGACCGCAAATATCATTCAGATGCGATCAGAGTTCAACGTTCAGGCACATGAATGCAAGTGCACCATCCCACCTTACGTACACGTCCACCAAAATAACACCGATTAGCCATGACTACTTTCACCAAACACAAGCAGCCCACAGGCCGCCTTGCTTTATACTTCGATAGTTGTGACTTGTGATAAGCAGTGCCTTACATTCACAGAATTCAGAGACAAAATTCACAATTTTGACCACAGGGAGCTATTCTAACTTAGTCCCATCATTGCAAAGGAAATATAACATACTCCAGAACTGGGAAAACACAAAACTAAACCTCCAACTGCATCAAGTTAAAAAAAAGTAAAATTATAAATGAAGGGATCCTTGCCCAAAATACAGTCCTGCTGGTTTGAGCTATTCGGCAATAATCCCCGCGTCACCAGAGGAGGTTATTCGAGCGTTAAAAGATGCTGGATCACAAACTGCAGAGTCAGTCCTCCCGAGCATCAGAGTAAAAATATAAAGTGAATTAAACACTGCTGACACAAAGCGCCATCAAAACCAATCAACCAAAAAAGCGTCTCTATTCAGAAGGGGAATACGTGATAAAAGCCATACCAGCGCAGAGCGGCTCGACCAGGTGGGCCAAGATCCGCATCGCTGCGTCGCAAAATGTGAAGCTTTTGAAACATTTCTGCTTCCTTTAGAGACACTTTTCCGCAGTTATGTTTTTCTAAAATCTTTAACAGATGCCGTAGAGTTAATATTTCTAAAAGGTCATGTTTACTGTCTGATTCTACCAATGACTTTAGACAAATGTATATTCTTTCTCAAAATGCCTGCTCTCAAATGAGTGCTGGTGAACATGGGCACAAAAAGGCATTCTTTGTAACAAAACAAAAATTAAACAGACAAAAATCCAGAGAATGCAACAAATCTGCGTAAAGCACCAAATATAGGCCCTGACATCAGAATTATCAACCCTGAACTCATTTCCATCAGCGCTGCACGATTCTTTTGAGAGAACGTAGCCTGGAGATGTCTTTAGTTGTGGTTTTGAACCTTTTAAAAACTGGACAAAGTAACAGTGAAAGAACTGGTCAGCCATTAGACAGATGGATGATGCACTTGCTGCTGGACCGAGATCCATGTTTGTCGCCTGCGGTGTCGCTGATGGAAACAAAAGGACGGCGAGCCTTTGTCTCACCGGTTGTTCCGTTTCAAAATTCGTAACCATGGAAATGCACTTCTGTGCCGCAGCAGATCATTAGGCGAAGCTTTACACTGAAGAACGTGATGTTCCTCTGTCAGAAAATGGTTGATGACAAAAAAAGAAATCCATTAATCTTTTACGCGTGATTAAGAGCGAGAACAAAAACACTGACTGCAAACACTGACAATGAAGATTCAGCTCTTCCCAACACAAAAGAAACTAAAAAGGGCGATAGCGGGCAGACAGACCTATCTGCTAATTTCATTGGACAGAAAATAGGAAAGACTTTCAGAAAGTTTAAGGCAAAACAGCAAAACACAAAAATCCTATTCCTTCCATTTCTATACACAGCTCTAACTGCCACCGCTTATAACACATCCATACATCAACACAGAAATAACTTCAGCTCAATATCCACTAACAATTTTACCAGCAGTAGGAACAATTCAATTATTTCTGCCAAGATCTCCGTCCCACATAACACAAGTCATCTTCCCTCGGAGCAGACTGCTATAAATAGCCAAAGCGGGCAGCGCACATTGACCTGACCGCAGCCTGTATGTATATGCTGTTGTACTTCCCGATTTTGGCACAAACTCCTCCCTTGGCCAAAAGAAAAGTCCATATAAAATCGCATCATGAGCTGCAGCCCTGATCTTCACCCGGGCTAAAGCCTCACCTGCTGCATATAGTCCCGGAAAGTGATGATTGGTCCGTTGTAGAAGAGAGGGTGGTAGAAGGTGTAGGAGGCGAGCCAAAAGAAGCGTTTTAGTCCTCCCGCCTCCAGGGGGCACCAGGCATGCTCCAGGCTGAAGCTGATGGAGCGCAGGCAGCACACCGCTATGGCACAATACAGCAGGTAGTACTCCGCCTCAGAGTCATACCAGCTTCTCTACCAGGGAAGAAAAACGACAACGGAGTTTAATGGCAACTGACAACACGTCTGTCCGATAGTGGTAAAGACCAGTGGTTCCCAAACATCTCCTATCGAACCTAAAACCAGATCCAGGTTTTCTGCGCTCAACCACAAGTGCACCTCCAACAACAACTCAAGCCCTCTATGACGAGAGGTTTGGGAACCTCTGCACAAAAAGAACACGATGAAGGAAACTCAAACCAATAGCTTGCTAAAACACCTTTATGAAAAAAGAAAAAATATATTATTATTATTATTATCATCATCATTATTATCATAAATCCATACAAACCTTTTCAGCAAAAAGTTAGAAAATATAAATGACAGTGCTAATCTTGCAGGAGCACAATGCAATTTCAGATAAAAAAAAAAACAAAATTAAAAAGTCGCAAAAACGTGCCAAGAAAATACATATACAAAAATGAAAGAGACAAAGTGCAGCTGAAACAAGCATCTCTCAAAACACTGAAGTTTAGCATCAACATAAAGGTCACAAGGATCAGCACCTTCATGAGGGAGCCTTAACCCGACCTGACATTTACATTTCAATCCAAACATGTTTAGAGTAAATAAACTGCTTTTGCTTAAGGGAAACGTGTGGAGGCGGTCAGAACAGCAGATTTGTCTATTCCGGAGAAACCTGGGCCTGAAATAGCCGTCGGTTGATGTTGGCTCACAGAAAGGCGAACAGCTTGCGGCTGCCAGTTCATTCTGCATCTCCACTGAACTCGCACCTGCAGTGTTGGCCGACACTCATCATTGGATGGTAATAAATAAACTCCGAATGGCTCCTGCAACGTTCTCGACTAAAGCCCAGGGGCCTTATTTATAAAAATTTGCGTGGATTTCACACCCAAATATTATGTGCGCACAAAAAAAATAAATGACATTTTGTGGAAAATAACCTAATATATAAATCTATGGGTAAAATAAACTGCGTGGAATTTTCATTTCTTTAATCAGGATGGACTGGGAATTTATTGACAAATTATGCACAATTTCCCTTTTTTAATGTCGTAAAGTTTGTTTTCATAAATCAGAAATCTGCACAGTATCGTACGTACCTTTGTCGTGCTGACGCACCGTTTATATATGAGGCTCCAGCTGAGACTGAAACATTGACTCATGACATTTTTCCTGGATATTTCTATATGTGCTTATTAATTTCATATTTACAGTATATCCTGTGTGTGTGTGTGTGTGTGTGTGTGTGTGTGTGTGTGTGTCACTGTCCCCTCCCCTTCTGCCCAAGTGTGTCCCTCCTCTCCTCCCCCCCCCGACAGGGGAGTTTGTGGGATTTTGGAAGGCAGTAGTTGAAGTGGAGAGGGAGGTAAGAAAGAGAGATAAAGCGATGGGGAGAGGGACAGAGAGAATGTACATTGTGTACAGGATTGAAAAATGTGTCATAATTATTATTGCATTCCCTCCGAAGATTCCAATTAAGCCAGTAGTGTTCTCAGCGGTAGCTGTTAGCTGTACTGAAGAGCTGGGGCTACAACAACGCTAAGTATCAACTGCGGAATAACAGAAGCGGTCTTTACTGCGCTGACAAAGGGCCGCGTGTGTTCAACACGCTCCCCCACACACGCATGCACTACACTCTCAGGACTACAGCAGAACTTTATGGTCTCTTCCACTGCCTCGGATTCCTCTTTCCTGCACGTACACACCTAACATCGAGCACGAGCGCAAAAAAACAAAATACACACACCTAACCCTACATTAATCCTCCAACGCTGGCAAGGAGCCAAATCATCAAGACACTGGCCAAGAAAATCATAATTAAATAAAAATAAATTTGCAAAGCATTCTCGTCCCGTAGCGAGGTGATACTAGCATTCAGGCACGAATTATTGCAGAGCCGGAAATGGGGTCAACATCCAGCTGTCTGATTACAGCAAGAAGGCATTTTGTACTCTCCAGCTCTGGGCGTAAGAGATACATTTTCCAATTTCCCCCAGAAGAAAAAAACACCACACACTTGCAAATCGCAATTGATAAGGGGAAAAAAAAAAATGTAAATTACACAGCACTTTTTGTTTTCCAGAAAATGTGACTGCATGCAAACCCATGTACACACAAGATCTTCAGCACGCATGTGATAAAACACAAATACAGCAGAGGAGATTATCACTCACACTCACACACACACGCGCACACGCACACACGCACACGCGCACACGCGCGCACACGCGCACACGCGCACACGCGCACACGCACACGCACACGCACACGCACACGCACACGCACACGCACACGCACACGCACACGCACACGCACGCACACGCACGCACACGCACACGTATGTATATATACACACACTACCACTCAAAAGTTTGGGATCACCAGCAAATTTTTGTTTTCCAAAGAAAAATACATTTTCATGCATTTCAAACTTTTTTTCCCCACTTCAAACATTTTCATCCATTTCACAAACAATTACAATTAATCAGATGATTTTCAAAAATTTTCTACATTTTTGCATAGAGGCGCCAATTATCAGCAACCGTCAGTCCTCTGCATCAATCTCCTGGTATGGCTGCTAATCCAAGTTAAGCATTTTATAAGGCTAATTGATTATTAGAAAACCCCTCTGCAAATGTGTTGCACAGTTGAAAACCGTTGAACTAATAAGGGAGCGCCAAAGGGAGCATGGCATTCTTGAGGCTGGTTAAGTACCATCAGCAGTTGTTTGTTTGTTTAGAGGCTCAAAATGGCCAGAAAGAAAGAACTTCCTTTAGAGACCTGTCAGTATATTCTTGTGCTTAGAAAAGAAGGCTATTCAATGGGTCATTCCACCTCAATTCAACAAGTGCCTCCTGCTCAACCATCTTAGATTTGCTTGAAATTTTCAGTTCAACACCGCAGTCAAATTTTCAGATTGATATATCAAATACATTTGAAGAAAAAAAATCATGAGCAGGGTACCCCTCTTGCTATTTTTGGTGTATTTCGCGATATAACATTTTGATATGTTATAACTATTGTCATGTTCTCTCCTAAAAATATGTTACAAACAGATTGTTCTATTACGTTTGGTGTTTAGCAAATAAATCACTATTTTCTGCACAGTCAAACGGTTCAAGCATCTCGAATTTCATAATCATGATAAGAATCGTGAGCGATATAGCTGGGTTATTCAAAAATATTTTTTTTGTAGGTTGGAGTCCTAGAACCATCAAGAAATTTTTCATTTTGTAAGCATACGTGATGGTCTTTCAGAAAATTAGTTCTTTTGGTTGGTACTCCTGGTCATACCTGTGGTATTTGAAAATGAAAATTAATCAAAAATGTTATTTTGCGATTTTATTATGACAAAAACAACAAAAAAGGATCATACCCATTCATAAATGCTGATCTGATTACTCTATATATTTATGTAAAAGGATGTGTGATTATTATCCCCCGCCAACACGAAGTGGGAGGGGGATATAGGTTTGACCTCCGTCCGTCCGTGCGTCCGTCCGTCCGTCCGAGATAAAGGGGACAGCTTTACTCAGAAACTACTACAGATACAGTAACCAAATTTGGTGTGTAGCTTCAGACTATAAAGGCCTTGATTGAGTTCGAAAATGAGAAGCGCACGATTGGCGGGGGATGTTGCAGACCATGTCGACTTGTTTGCAATATATCATACTTGGTTTGTGTTTAATTGGCCAATAAATATAGGGGTTCGTAAAAGTTTCAAGTTTATTTTCCAGATTTCACAAGGTCATACCACAGTCCCAATAATGACAATGTTATTCAGAATAGACATGTGCAATCTACATGTGATAGTCTTCCATTACTGAAAATTTCATGCATTTAGCTAGAAAACGTACTGAGATATTGCACTTTAAACTTTGCTGCATTTTAAGACTATCGCGAAATCCACCAAAAACGGCAAGAGGGGGGGTACCTTCAAGAATTTTTTTCTTTGGATATATTTGATATATCGGTCTGAATTGTGGCTGGGCTCGTTTTCATGGTTGAACTTCACATGGTAAAAATTTGAAGCAAATCCAAGATGGTCGAGCAGGGATTTTTTTCTAAACCCGTTGAATTGAGGTGGAATGACCCCAATGTGAGAAATTGAAAACTTAAAATCTCTTACCATGCTGTCGACTACTCCCTTCAGAGAGCAGCACAAACTGGCACTAACAAGGACAGAAAAAAGAGTGGGAGGCCCCGATGCACAACTGTGCAAGAAGAGAAATATCGGAGAGCGTGTAGTTTAAGACAAAGACGCCTCACAGGTTGTCAACTAGCAGCTTCGATGAAGGGAAAGTTTGAAGTACATATTCATCATTTTCCATTAAAATCATTATTTCCAACTCAGACAATGTCTGCATGTTCTGTTAATTTGCTATATTTCCTATTCAGACTAATTTCATGTTTTTCCATGGAAAAAAAGAAAATTTCCAAGTGATCCCAAATTTTTGAGCAGGGGTGTGTGTGTGTGTGTAAATAAAAAAATGACATGTCAGCATACTGTGTATTTACTGCGATTACTCTTTACAGACAGGAAACATGGATATGCAATCAATTGAGCACATGACCCTCCTCGTGACATCACAAGAACACCAGAACAACACTGGCCCTTTACAGCATTTTGCCCGAGGAGGAACAGCATTAAGATCCAAGCACATTAACCAGGGACTGTATCCCTGCAAGCAGTCAGCATTCTCAGATACGCAGAGCAAATTGCAAGCTGCTATTTAAGTACTTCATCTTAAAAGGGCTCATTTATGAAGCCGGATGTTTGGAGAAGGAATCCAGGTTACAGCCCTGCTTTAGGCCACGATAACACCAGGGATTTACCGGAAGCATCTTGAGAATTCATAAGGTCCAGAAGCCAAGACTGTAACAGCGAAATGAGCTGTCATTACTTCTGCCTAAACGCGAGGGCCACCTGACATTAACCCAAGGCACGTGTAATACTAATATCACGATCGTCTGCAAATTTTAGGACATCTCCATCCATTGAAAAGATCTAGATTATTCATACTTTCATTAATATCTAATTTCATCTCATGAGATAGAAACACTGGGACAGATAAGAAATGTCGACATCAAAGGAGTGAAGAAATCCTAATAAGCAAATGAAATTTTCCAATCAAAACTTCTGATGCATAAACTAAAACAGGCCATTTACTCTATAAAGACGGACAGATTGCTCATTTTATTCCAATCGACAGATACAGGCCTCCCCTGGGACTTTTGTATTACAATATAATAAATAAAATCAAATCCACTACAGTCAGAATCACCAGCACAGTCACATCACCAATAATTATATCTTAAAAGTCCTTGAGCCTAAATTTGCCCCAAGGGCTCCACCAGTATACAGGCGATTGTCATGAAACCATAAGAACCGCATCTATGCAAACGGCATGTGCACATTTGTGTACAAGTGTGCTTTCTGCGTGCGAGCGCTCCCTTACAGACACACCAGTCACTTCATGATGCAATCAACTGAAATGTTTCGCCGCTTTTCTTCCAGATCAGAAAACCTCATCTGCAGCTCAAACACATGCATGTCGGCCAAAAGCTGCTGTGATACCACCAGACATCTTTAATCTGCTCCGCAATACTGCAGCCATTACAGGGCCAACTGAGAATGAAAGATCGGGCAAAGAAGGTTCCAGAAAAAAAAAAGAAAAGAAAAAAAACCAAGACTTTAAAACACTCAATCTCAGCCTTAGACACGAAAACTGCATTACAGTTATTGACCCAACGCTTCAATACAAAGTGATTTTGACTTTGTGATGATGGATTAGACCGTGATGAACACTGCTGCTGAACAGCAGTGGGTTCGAGTCCAGCCGGGGCCCTCCTGTGAGGAGCAGGGCCAGGTACTTCCTGTCCTGGAGAGACGGAGTGTCAGCATGTTTTTATTGTCATCAATTATCCTTGCTAAAATTAGTCCCGTAAGAAAACAGGTTAGATCACAGACAAATGTGCCTTTTAGGGACGCCAGAGCAGCCTATGCAGGTCACCCTTGAGATTTTCAGGAAATGCAGCAAAAATGTAAGATTTCATAAACTGCTTGGCTAATTCAGCTAATTAAAGGCCAGAAGACGGCATGACAGCCAGGAAGAGATCCAGCCCTCACTGCCCACCCCTGGTGTGGGGTGTACACTGTTTACACGCTCTCCCTGCGCTTCAGCCATCGAATTCTCCAATTTACACCAACTGGAGACTCTGAACAGCCGACAGGTACACAGGTGTGTGATGGAATGGTGTGAGAATCTGTGTCCCAGTCCAGGGCAGCCTGCTGGACACTGGCATGATTTGAAAGAGCCCGGAGGCCCATTTCCTGACAGATGGACTTTATGGGGACACAGGGGTCCGGAAAGGACGACGGTCAGACACACGGACAGACTAACCTGTAGTTCCTCCAGAGCGCCCAGGTACAGTGTGGCGAGCAGCATCAGTGCACACGCCCAGGTGAGGGCAGGGCTACGCAGGTGAGCCACGCCAAAGAACAGGCAGGTGTGCAGGAAGAGCACACCCACACCTTTAGTGCCCAGCTCCGCCCAGGCCGCGAGCAGCCCGTACACCGTCAGCACCGCCAACCGACCCTGCAGCGTCAGAGACAACACCTCAACCGCAGCCATTTTACAGTGGGAATCGATTGAGTGGCTAAGGAGATTTGCAGAGGGTGCGCGCGTGTGCACACACACACACACATACACACACGCACACGCACACGCACACGCACACGCACACGCACACGCACACACGCAATATGATGGAATGTTTTAGCTCCTTTAAGCATCCTCTCTAAAGTCACTTACAGGCGTGTAGATGTGGGGCAGGAGGGGAGAGTTATGTTCAATCATTCATTCCATGGGGGGGGGGGGGGACACTTCCAGAGGATGGTCTGTATATACTCTGTAACTAAAGTCACCTTGAGAAGATCACCATTCCCCCTCCCCCACCCACTCCATCTGCAGCCCCCCCCCCATCCCCAACTCCGCCCAAACTCATTTCACGAATTGAAATTGCTTTAATGATGGCGAACGACAGGTCAGGAGCAGGGGGAGAGGGCTGACAAACGAGTGAGTGGAGTGATCCCCTCGTCTTTCTGTGCGATCCAGAAAACTAGTGTAAAGACTCCAAGGTGATTCAGTTGTGAATCCCCATCCAGTTCTTGGTACAAACCAGTGCCTTGTCTGGCCTTCAAACTTTACACATCCATAACAGGAGGGCTCCGCACAGAACTAAGAGTTCCACTACAGTTGATCCGAATCGGTCCCGGGTTGTCCTTCCTCCTGGGTAATTAGTTAAAAGAATCTGCACAGCCGGTTAACCCGACTGGCTTCACACCTGACTCAGGTAAAGGGAGGGTGGAGATCTGACAGTTCTGCCTCCATCACAATCAGCCACATCACACAGTGCAAGCAGAGGTCAAACTGCTCTAATATGCAGCAATTTGTTAAAAGATGAGGCTGCATCCTCGGGAACATTTTCATATGTCCCATGACGCCCTAGTTCCAAGTCATGTGCCTTGCCCCATGAGACATGACATTAAGACGTTATGGGAAATTTAAACGTAATGCACTGCTGAATACCCTTCGGCCAAGGTCAAATCCAGCAAAAAATCTAACGTTGCACATCTATGGGTCCTAGTGAGTTACCATAACAAATTTGGTGAAGCTGCGGTCATTAGTTGCTGAGTACTGTTCCGGACACAGTCATGGACAGACAGACGACTGACAGACACGCAGGTGATGACAATACCCCTCTGACCAAAGTGTGGCTGAGGGGTAAAAATGGCATTTTGGGGAAACAGGCTATTTTTCATTCTACGGCATATTGCTTTTTGAGTGCATGCAATATTTAGGTCTGAAATCCAAGCAAATACCTAGATAAAACCCCAGCAGACAGAACACCCATTTACACCAGGACAGAATATCCACTGTTCAAGCTCTCCGGACCAGACTGCTGAGGCCCTGCCGTCTGTGGATCGGTGGCGGCCTGCAGGAGAGATTTTCAGGTTTGTTTATTTTGGCTGCTGGCATTCACAGCGATATCCTGAAATTGGATTAGCCGCTGTTGTGCATACGGTTTATGGGGCGCTCGCCAACGCTGGGCGGCTGAGTTCTTGGCCGCCGAAGGAACCGCGCGCCAGATTTTTCTGCGACATCTCCTTGTGTGAACTGCCTTTCAGCAAACAATACAGGGCCTGAAAATACTCTATTACTGCACGCAAGTAATGTGGTCATTAACCCTTAGAGCGCTGAAAAAATTTAAGGAATTTAAAATGTAATCATCCTGAGCTGTTGAAAACCGAGCATGTGGCAGCTTGTTTAAAAGAGCTCCCCTGCCACATGATGGGTTTTCAACAGCACCTGATTTTGATATCTTGCGTCAGTGGGCAACGATTGTTGCTCATTACGCTCTAAAGGTTAACCTTTACTGTTCAGATTGCAGTATGAATAATCAGATAAATACGGCCAACATACAGTCTCTGTCAAAGCAGTTGTCAAAAACCTGTGTGTCACCCTCCATTCAGAAGTCTCTCTCTACTGTCATATTAATAACATTATAAAAGGGGCTTTCTTCCATCTTAGAAACATAGCTAAACTGAGAAAAATGTTGTCTCTTCAGGACGCCGAAAAAAAATGGTTCATGCATTTGTGTCCTCTCGGCTGGATTACTGTAACGTTTTACTGTCAGGCTGCTCTAGTTCTTCCCTGAATCGCCTTCAAATAGTGCAGAATGCTGCTGCTAGGGTTCTGACCAGGATGAAGTTATGACCACATTAGCCCAGTACTTTTCACTGGCTGCCAGTCAAATTTAGAATTGAATATAAAATTCTACTGCTTACCAACAAAGCCTTAAATGATTTGGCCCCAGAATATCTTAGTGCACTTCTCATTCCTTACTCCCCTCCAAGATTACTTCGTTCACAAGGTGCTGGATATTTGAAAATTCCAAATATATCCAGAGTTACATCTGGAGGGAGAGCATTCTCTTACAAAGCCCCAATCTTGTGGAACAATCTCCCAACAAACATTTGGGCCTCAGACACAGTCTCTGTGTTCAAGAGTAGGCTGAAAAACTTACGTTTTAGTCGAGCCTATGATTAGATCATGATCAGTTATGTATAAACATTTATTTGGCTCTGATGGGACTGACTAAAACCTATTTTTATGATGGGTTCACAAGATATTGGAAGCCAGAGTAGAGTAAATCCATGTGGAACCGGTGGCACTGAGCATGCACTAACGGTGCCAGTGGGGCTTGCTACAGCCTTAGTCACCGGGGAGGTCCATATGGTACTCGGGTTTAGAAAATCAAAAGTGATCCAACAGCCTGGTGTAAGAGTAGGGCCTCTGTGCTGCAGGAAGTGGATGGAGGGGTGTTGACTGTTTCCTGACCGGTCTGCTAATAATTTCCCCACTTGGCACATGACTTTTTTTTTTTTTTTTAATTAACATGCAGTAGTTTTATCCAGTGCCTGACCCCCCTTTTTTCTGTGTCTCTTTCCGTCCACAACCCTGAGTCCTGCACTATCCAAGCCCTGTCCCTCACCATGAGCACTGGCTGCTGCTGACCTGATCCAGTTCTGCACCACCCCGACATTCCACTTCCTGGTGATACAGATGCCGCTTTTCAGATGGACTTAAAAGGAACTCTTTTGCCATTTCACTCTATTTGACTTTATTTTGTCATTTAGCTAGCCCGCGGAGGATGTAGCCTGGAATCCATACTTATCAAGTGCTGGTCGCTCCCAACGGTCACTGACTGATATCAGTCTGGCCTCAGTCGTATAGCAGCGTTTAGCCCTTACATCACTAATGAAGTGACTATATGAATATTCATGTGTTCTGCTCTTGGCTGAAGGGTGATTCTCGCCAAAAGGTCACCCAATCGAATATGAGTTAGCTGGCCAGCAACGGCATTTGTGAATGTTATTTGACATGAGCTTAAAAATTAGACTGTGGCTTGCTTACGTTTACTCTTGGAGTGGTTGTTAGGTTTTGAACAGGATAATGTTTGGCCATTTCTGCATTTTGTTTATTTCAGTGGGATTCCCCAGTACAATAAAGGGAAAATTAAATAATGCTCAAATTACATAACGCATTTCACTGTAATTGGCATTAGCTATAGCTCGAAGGGCATGATTGCATCAGTTAGATTATAGTGACACTCCACCCAAAAACTATAATTTGTGTATCAATTACTCACCATTAGATGTCTCGAGAGGACAAAGTTGTTCTTCACCTGGCGCAACTTTATGGCCACTGGAGAGTTTTGAAAAATTATCAAAATTCCTTTTTTGCTAGAAGCAAATGGGGTCACCCAGTAGCGATGGGAAAACTCCACAAAATGTCCGTTGACAAACTTTCAAACCATCATCCAACGCATCGTCCAGTATAATCCAAGTCTGCTTTGTCCACTCGTATCCTCAGAACTCCAGAAACGCGGTTATTTTTCGCTAAAAATAATAAATTACCACAGTTATGCTTCAAGTAAGCTCGCGCATTGAACGGAAGTCCTGCCTCCCAGTTCATTGCCCAGAGACTCTGCGGCCACTCAGATGAACGTTAAACACGAGCCGGGAGGCGGAACTTCCGTCGAACAAAGAACTGCGGTATTTTAAGCCTGTCTAAAGGGGCGGGGCACCCTTGCGACTGTCAGCCAATCACAGATCTTGCATGGATTTTGTGCGAATATTTAAAAGTCAAATGCTGGCGTACCAACTGAGGCCAGACATAAGCAAGTGACCGTTGGGAGCGACCAAAGCTTGATATGGATGGATTCCAGGCTACGGCGGATGGGCTTCCCCATTATAGTCGGGTTCCACCTGAGATTCCTTCCCACTGGGGAGTTTTTTCTCACCACTGCTTGAGGATTTTTCTCCTGACTGGGAGTTTTTTGCCTCATTTGGGGAACAGGCTGGGCACTGCCCTTTCATTTATTGAATCTCTCTGTAAAGCGTCTTTGCGACAGGCTCTGTGAAGAGCGCTATACAAATAAATTTAATTGAACTGAATTTAATTTAGGTTGTTCAGGAAACAGGTAGCTTGCATTTTCTAATGAATTTTATTTTTTCCCCTAGTAAATTTTTATTTCGTTTGCTTCGTTTCCATTTGACAGTTGATGGCACCATTATGCACGTTAAATTCTCACGGCACCGCGGTAAAAGGACAGCTCACTCTCAACCGACCTTAAACTGTTTAAGTGAAGATCTGATCTGTCCGTCTCGCTCACAGACACAGAGCAGCATCATACTCTTACCTGGGGAAAACAGAAACTGCACAGTTTGGATACGACTGCATGACCCAGGAAACTCCAGAGTAAACACTTCCGGGCTCGTTCATTCCAGAAACTCCACTCAAAGTCCGTCGGATCCTGATACAGCAGGGGTATGAGAAATGACAGACAGAATTCATTAAAAAATGTAAACTTCCAAAAGAATCCCACCACATGCCTGGGGGGGGGAAAAACACACCCAACTGCCATGAAAGGTACAAATCTACTCACAGATTTAACATGGTGAGTTTGTGGAGCACGCATGACCGTTCAGAGCGATATCCTGTTTATTCGCAGTAAGTAGCCAAACCTGCATACATTTGACTTATAGGTTTAAACAGTTTTAAGCCAAACAGGGTCAAATATACACTGTATCTGATATAACTCATTCATGAATATACAACCCCAATTCCAAAATAGTTGGGACAAAGTGTAAATTGTGAATAAAATCAAAAGGCAATGACTTTCAAGTCACGCCAGCCAGTATTTTACTCATAATAGAACAGAGAGAACAGAAAATTTTGAAACTGAGAAATTTTACAGTTTTATCCACAAAATGAGCTCATTTCAAATTTGATGGCTGATACAGGTCTCAAAAAAGTTTGGACAGGGTCCTGTTTACCATGGTGTAGCATCCCCTCATCTTTTTAACACAACTTTTAAAGTGGAGGCGTCTGGGCATTGAGGAGACAAGTTTCTTGAGTTTAGCCATTGGAATTTGATCCCACTCGTTTAATACAGGCTTCCAGCGGCTGGAGAGTTTTGGGTCTCCTTTGGCAGACTTTTCGTTTAATTACGCGCCAAATTTTTTTAATTGGTGAAAGATCAGGACTGCAGGCAGGCCAGTTCAGCACACAGACTTCAACTACAAAGCCATGCTGTTTTAATAGCTGCAGTATGCGGTTTTGCATTGTCCTGCTGAAATACACAAGGCCTTCCCTGGAATAGATGTCATCTGGAGAGGAGAACATGTTGCTCTAAAACCTTTATATACCTTTCAGCATTCATGATGCTGTTTAAAACATGCAATTACCCCAAACCATATGCACTAATGCACCTCCATACCATCAGAGATGCTGGCTTTTGAACTGAACGCTGATTACAGGAGGGGTGGTCTTTCTCCTCTTTAGCCTAGAGGACAGGACACCTATGATTTCCAACAAGAATGTCAAATTTGGACTCATCTGACCACAGGACACTTTGCTACAGTACATTTTAAATGAGCCTTGGCCCACAGAACACGGCGGCGCTTCTGGATCATGTTCAACAATGGCTTCCTTTTTGCACGATCAAGTGTTAGGTGGCATCTGTGAGTTAAATTTAAATTGAAATTTGTTAAACTATAATCAGGGAGAACACTGAAATCGAAAATGTTGATGGTGCCATTTCAAAAGGCAATTTGAAATAAATTGGTTTTTATTAACAAATATTGACCAGGGGTGGGCAATTCCGGTCCTAAAGGGCCAGTGTGTATGTGAGTTTTTAATTACGATCAATTACGCTGCCTAACTGAGCTAATTGGTTGAAAACACAAATATGGATTTGATCACAGATTAGACTTTAAAGCAACACTAAGTAACTTTTCAACCTTCATATAATATTTTCAGAACTTTTGTGATGGTACATCGACTTAGAACAGGTTGAATGACGCCTCTATCATGGCCTGAGGGGGTCTGTATCAATTTCACTGGCACTATGCAGTTTCAAGGTGGATGGCAAGAACCCCTCCACACGAAAAACTTCAAATACGCTGACTGCTTTACGGCATACGTCACTTCCCCCTTTCCTCAGTCCTTAAAAGAACGAAGTCAATGCGAACGCCTATGTGGGATTACCGCTATCATGGCGGAAGCAACAAGAAAACCAAAGAAATTAAGAGTTTTGTCAGAGGAGACTTAAAAAAAAATGCACGAAATACCCCTCAGCCCAATGTCAAAGTTTTTGGAGAGGCCCGGCGCATCAAACCGCGTTGCTTGCTCAAAATAATCAGTGAAACAAAACTTGTGTGCATCGAGTTATGACTTTTCATAGTCCTGCTTAGCTACAATCAGCGCAAGGTGCTAGTGATAAAATTACAGTGATTGTTGCTTGTTTAAACATTTCTTATTTTCAACATCGTCATATGATATTGTTTAGCCGCTTTTCATCCCTCAAACAGCCGCTGGAAGCAGAAACATACTTTGGACTACTATTGCGGACAATAGTTTAGGATTTTGCTGGGGTGAGGGAGCTAATGATGTTGTGTACTATAATTAATTACAGTAATCACCGTCTCACGGAATAAAAGTGAACGGTTGGCATCTCGTTCGAACTTGGATGAGCCTGGTGTGTCATTTCATAAGCTCTCGAATGAATCCGGGTCCTGAGTTAAGACTCGCTGTGACGGGGCTTACTACAGACATAGGAAACTCTAGGTCTTAATCTGTGCTTATTATCCATCAAATATATGTTTGTTGATGTATCTTCTGTTAGAATGGTAAGTCGTTTTTGTGTGTGAAATGCAGAAAATAAAACATTCCATTTTATACTGATATCATGCGTTTAATTGTCGCGAATATTCGAACGGCATTTTAGGCCCATTCTAACAGCCCTAGTTTGGGACCCGTCTTCAGTTAATTTCCAAAACAAGTGCACGCGACCGGGAGATCAGGATGATTACGACGCAACGCGCTGGTGCTACTGGGAAATGGAGTCTTCCTTCAGGCAAAACACTACCGCTTTGGTCCACAGGCACCGCCAAACTCAACCAAAAATCGAAAGTTCCTCAGTGTTGCTTTAAAAAAAGGTTTCATATTGGGGGGCAAGAACAGTATTTGGTGGTCATTCGGGATAATTTAAACCAATGCAGCAGAAGAGTCAGCTTTCATATTTTGTTAGGCTAATTTGAATAACGAACCAATTAAAGTCCAGAAGTTAGAGTGAAAACCAGGGACAGATACAGTCCTCATTGCCCACCTGGTATAGAGCAATACATTACCTTTTTAAAGCCCGGAATGAGAAACCCTTCCTCCAATTCAAATTCTCTGTCCAGGCCTCCTTCATATTCTGCAAAAACAGATATGAATCCACTTTTTAAAGTGATAGTCGTCTTTCCAAGTGCACATATTCTTAACTTTAAATAGACCGATTGAAAGCAGAGAGGATAAACTGTTCACCAGCCCTCGAGGGCAATGAAACCCCAACTCCAGCACAGGTGTGTCAAGAGCCAACCCTCCCACCCACAGACATCAATATAATGTTCCTTCAATTTATTATATTCATAAAAACATGGTAACAGGATTACCCCATCCAAATCAAAATCATTCCCATCTCAAAAGAAAATGACCAAGTGCTAGAAGTGCTTAAGGATTGTTTACTACCAACAACACTTCGAAGGAAGTACAGCTTCAATATCAAGAAAATAAGACCTTCTATGGGAATAGAGATACTTTATTGAACCCTGTGGGGTAATTGAACCCATCTTATCATTAGGAGCAGTGGGCAGCCACAGAGCAGCACCTGGGGACCAACTCCAGTTCTAAAGCCAGAGCCTCGGTCAGGAACACTGGTAGGAATGTTTCTACAGAGCAAGCTTTTCTGTGAGTATAATTCAATGCATCACAACAAATGTTTACAAATATGGCAATTTCATAAGCAGCATTGAAATTAATGAGATGACCTCCATGAAAACTACTGGGGATGGTTGCCACATTTCATCCGTTTGTTAAAATATTGATGAGAGGTTCTTAAGGTGCTGACTGTACACATTGTAAAGTAAGCATTTTAAATTCAGTCAATTACTCACTCAACCAATCAATCTGCCCAGTCAGTGACACTTCCTCAACGCAAGCCTTTGCTTTCAATCCTGGAACACTGGTATCAAGACTATTTTCAAACAATAAAAGCTTTCACTACAAACAGCGGGACACACAACAGTCACATCCGCCCTCAGTGAATCTTCTACTTTCCTCAGTGTGTCTTTGCCGAGGACGAATTACCTCAGTGTGATGACATCATTCGTTTATGGCTTGTGAACGTTTAATATATTGATTGATGATTCAGTTTGTCATTCATATCACACATGCCACCCTCTGAGCCAGTATGTTGCAACATGAGCCGGTTCTGAAATACACTACAGTCCCGGCTGTTTGAGACGCACCAGGAAAATGCCGAAATGAGAATACTGGTCTTAAGCCAGGAGTATTCAGACAGAAATCAGAATAATGAATCAGACAGTATCAGGACTGAACGAGATCTGACAATGCAGTTTTGACCTTGCAGATGAATTTACTTCAGTTTTAAATTACATTTTAATAACACCTACACTTTTTCCTAAACATTTTTTACGCTTTGGGAAGATAAGGTACGCTGAACACAGATCTTACATTTACCAGAGTAACACCTGAGAAATAACAAATCATAGTCAAGCCAGACAGAGGTTATGAAATCGGTGCGTGACCAGACTGAAGGATATGAAAACAAAGAGGTGTCCTGTGAAAGCTAACAGAGTTGAGGATGTACAGCCCTAAAACACCGCAACAAAAGAATTTTCTATTCAACGGAATGTCAGAAGATAATACCATTGATTGATCTTTCCCTAAAAGCACTGGACATCATCCAAAGCAGACTGAAGACTGACCTCTATGGACACCATCTTGGCTGTCTTCCTAGCACCATCCCTGAGCACAGATTTTCTGTAATTCAGTTTCACGGTACTGCATGGCTTTATGTTTATTGTGTTATAATGGATTTATCTTGTATGTATTCTGGACTCGTGTTTTGGCTGTTGGGCAGCACAATTCATTTGCATTAGTGCCGTAGTGATTTTGCAAATAAAGTCACTGGTCTTGAAATTCTCTTATTCAAGTCTTGTCTTACATAAATCAACTAGAGAGAACTACACGCTCTAACATTAAGCTCTTGTCTGCATAGGAACATTTGCAAAGTGAACACACACACTCATGTAAATGTAATGCATGTGATTAACTGTTCTTGGGTACGTGCAGTAGACACCTGTTCCCAATGATTGCACAGGAAATTATGACATTACATCATGCACTGCTGTCTGTAAGACCTTCAACAGGGACAAGGTTTTGCTTTTTAGCCCAGAGACTGATAGGCCACACAACCTATTGCCATAGGCTCTGTACTCAAGTGCATTTGAATAAATAATGAATATGAGAGTACAGCGGATTGTCAGTTTTAATGTGTGCACACTCATATCCACATTGTGTAAACCACCGAGTGACTGCAACCCTTGTTCCAGTGTCACCCTCCATACACTGCACAGTAAGATCACATGACCGTAAGGTTCCAATCCTCTCCCACAACACCAGCATTCCCCATCTCCTTAAAAGGAACATTCTGGCACTTTGATCAAATAGCATTATAGGTCGATGTAACGTTGCCCCATAATTATTGGTGTAGATGCGCTTAAAGACCCACAGGCGACAGTCAGGCTAAGACATCAGATACCGAGGTTTCACAGCCATCGGGGAATCCCTCAGTGCCTCAGATCTTCCCCGATAGGTCCTTCAGTTCTGCACTGCAGTGTCAGCTGATTCCCAACTCTGCCCACACCCCTACCCCCCCCACCAAAAAAATGCCCCCAGGCTTCACCCCACCCTCTCTTCCCCAACCCAAGACCATCACCCCACCCTCTCCCCAAAGACACGCCCACCCCGCGTGGCGCAGAGTGGACTGCTAACTTACTGCACCATCACTGCTGCTGCCACCTCCCCGACTCTGAAAACACCCATTGTGGTGCCACAGCTCCCCCTAATGCTGCTAAACTGCAACTGCATGAATTTCATATATTTTGGATTGCCGCGAGCGGCAAGTGGGCGAGTTAATAGGGGGATAAAAACTAAATGACATGATGGCGAAGTGCCGAGCCTGAGGCGTGATTGCGATTTTTTTTCCCTTTTTTTTTTTCCCATGGCTGGACAGAATTGCATTTGTCATTTTCAAAAAATAACCAAAACACTCACTAAGGATTTGGCATCATGCTCTGCATCTCCTACCGTGGTAAACAACCATGTTCCTGTACATCTACCATCGTGAAGGTTTCAACTCCAACAGAAATTTGAACATCGGTCTCTACATATCAATTCAATGCAGACCTTTCACTTATGAGGTGAGTTTTATCAGGGTTCGGTTTAAGCAACAGTCAACAGGATGGTAGTTCTGTAAAATGTCTACAACTGAAATTCACTTCCTGACAGTGCCCCACCTGAGCATCTCAGTCCCTCCAAATTTTACAACCCCCAGCGACTCAGGCCCTCCGACAGCCACGTCACCTCCCCACCGTCACTTTGTTTTCAAACTGACGGACATTTTCAGCATGAATAACCTTCTGATCCACAAACAACTAAAGTCATGCGGTTCCTCATCTGGCGACGGTGTCCAAACCCTGAACCTCCGCAGCGAAGCTCCAGCTGAGCAAAAATAACTCATTAACAGCATAAACAACACATCGCGCACATCTGATGGAGAAGGGGCTGTTGGCAGACCTGGAATGATGCATCATCACCTATGAAAATAACTCATAAGGACACAGTCGGATCGCAGATGACATTTTAAGAGCCCAAGGTTATCGAAAGCCCATCAACACCACGGCTTCCAAGACAATTTTTGGAACTACAGTTGTTTACGTTCTCTCTCCTACTGTAATTTGGAGCACTCGATTCTACTGATCAACAGCTCAATGACGGTGGAATGGCAGTGTGCTTCATCAGGGCTCGAGTGAAACCCTCCAGTGGAGTTCATCTCCCAGAACAGGGCTGGAAAACGCCGATTTACCACTTCCAATCCAGAACAGAGGCATAAAATACAGAAGGAGAGAAATGAGTCCTCACCAGTTCTTTGCTCCAACCACCAGGATTCTCTACTTGGCACAATTCTCCAGCTTTAATTTACACCAATGGCCTCCAACTCTGTTCCTACAAAGCTACCATCCTGCAGGTTTCCATTACAACCAAAGCAAAGCACAACTCATTTCCCAGTTAAAAATCTTGATGAGCTGCTAATTAGTCGAATCAGGCACGCAGAATTAGGGTTGGAGTAAATGTAGCTCTCCAGGGCCAGGGCTGGAAGGCCAGTGATTTCAGCCGGCTGTGTTCCAGAGAAGAAAAGGAAAGACACTTGTGGCCGTTCTTTCACATTTTGTTTGCCGGATATTTCAACTCAGCTTTGAAAACACAATGCATGTTTTCCAATGATAAATACTCAGATGACACTAATGTTATGACCGGCAATGAAAACGCCTCACCTTTTGAGAACCTGTGCAGATGGTAAAAGGAGTACAGATGTGACCCCATGGACAGGAGCCAGTATATACGGATTTCCCAGCCTGGTAAAGCGGCAGTAGAGGACGGAAGGGCACTCATGGCTAGCAGCCCCAGTCCTGCGTTCCTGAAATAATAAGTGAACCTGAAATATAAGTACAAAAAAAAAAAAAAAAATACCAAGCAAAACAATCGTCATAACCATTGTTTCAAAAACCGTACAGAACACATGGAGATATATTTAGCCGAGGCCCATCCCTCTAACGAGGGGCTTCTTCGGGACGCTGAATTCCATTTTCATTTATGTATTACCCAGGGGTGTCAAACTGGTCCGTTTGAAAACTTCAGGTTTTCATTCCAATCAAGCAGAAGCAAACCCAATACAACTAATCAACTATGCAGGGAGAGATCTGTCGATGAAATTTGTTGCATAAAGTATGCTTCTGGTTGGTTGGATTGAAAAACTAGACCCCTTTGGGCCCCTTTTGTGAAGGTACATTTGTGTCTTTATTATTCAATCAAAAAAAGTTGCTTCAACCAAAAAACATATTTTCAATCATAAAAAACCTTTTCAATCAAAAGTAAAAAAAATTGTTTGAATGCAAAAATAAAATTGAGACCCAAAAAATTGCATTTGAACACCGTTTCTTTGACTGAATTTTTCTTTATTTTGACTGAAGTGAGTTATTATTTGATTGAAAATATTTTTTTGGTTGAAGCAACTTTTTTTTGATTGAATAATAAAGACACAAATGTACCTTCATACAGACACCCCCGCCCCGAGGACAAAAACCAGAAACGATTTCTATTTCTCTCAGTGACCCCTAGAGGCTCTGCATTAAAACACAAGTTCTGTTTCTTACAACTAGTTCGTTCACGGTCGTCGAGTACTTCACAGCACCAACCCATCAAAGAGAAAAAAGGCCGTTAGTAAACTCATGTTACTTAAATCACAGCGGTAGAATGGGGACTTTGTGAGCGTGTGCATGAATAACGGCCGGCGAATTTAAACACAATGCGTAGAGTAACTCCACGTTTAGTATCGGGATTTATCAAACGTATTAAAAGCGAGGAGTCTGATTGCAATCTCGTGTTGTCCGTAGATTCAGAGCAGGTTTAAGACCGTCCGTACTGTCCCCTTAGAGAATAACAGTCAGTAATGATTTCAGTATCGAATACAGTCGAGGCGCGTCCATGAACCCTTTTCTGATCATTATTCTCAATGATCGGTTTACACCTAGAAAAGAAAATTATTGTTGCTCTGGAGGCAAAGATTTGCACATGAGCGTTCAAGGTTAACGCATCTGGGGGAAAAAGATTTCTGGAGGGGACAAATCAGCCAACTTATACAGAAAGAGCGATGCAGGTTTTGAGTGGCGCGGCAGTTAGCAATGAGTACCGGGTAAATTACAGCCTCTGCGGATAACTGCACGTTAGCGAAAGCTGCGTAGCGATGAAATGTATTCGATTCTACTCACAAGCATTGTGCTTTATATGCACTCCAGTGTCAACACTGACGCTACATTTTTTCTTTTACTGACGACTGGAACACACTCTCGCTCAGAAAATGGTGCAAATCTCCGCCTCGGTTCCCGTCTACTGCTGCCCCCAAGTCTTTCAATTGGTCAGATTTGGAGCCGTCATTTATGTCTCCGAGCGTGTCTTGCTCCTGCTTGGAGAATTTCGGCGTCCATCAGGAAAGCCGCTCACTGCAAACAATCCAACGCAGGTTTGCACAAAGGTGCTTCAGTCCGGCTGTTTGGAGAAGACAATTTTCTTAAAGGCACAGGTCACTTTTGAGCAAGTTTAGCTATTTAACCCCTAGTTCTTGTGAAATGGTCGTGTATTGTCCAGCATTGGCGACTGTCATTTTGGTTTTCATTTAATCGTTTTAATTGGCGCAACTGGCTCCATTAATTCGTCACTGAAAGAGATCACTGGCCCCGTGGTTCCAAGACTCGGTCCTGGAAGAAGACTGTAAAATGGGTTTCATTGTATCTCCAGAACTATCTATCAAGCTCCTCATAAGTATTAATTAAACGCGTGTCACGTTTGGAGCGGCTATTTACCTTCTTTTCCCAAATTACGAGAGTCAGCCACGAAGAATAAAAGCCTCATATCCCTTCTGTCTTAATATTACTGTAACGCTGGGAGATCAAACTGGTCCGTAACAGGGATAAGAGGTTATAGGTTTTCATTCCAACTGAGCAGAAGCACATCTGATACAACTATTCACCCGCGCGGGCTGATATCAGTAGATTAAATAAGCTGTATCAGGCGTGCGTCTGTTTGGTTCCAAACCTGCAACTCTTTGTCCCTTTCACAAACTAGTTTAACACCCTTGCTGTAACAAAGGTAATTTCATGAGCTGTAAAACAGGCAGTTCTCAACCCGATCCAGAAAGAGCCTGCGTGGGAGCTGGCTTTCGTTCTCTCCGATCAGACACTTCTCTAATTCTACCTAACAAGGCCTTTAGCGAAGACTGGGGCTGCGTCCGAAGAGCGGGATAAAAATATATACTATCCACTAACACCTAACCACTTCTCTTTAACCTTTGCGGAAAACGTCATAAGAGAAAGGAAAGGTGTGAAGGGGAATTCCATACGACTTTGGAAGACAACCGAGCTAATTAGAGAATCCGACAGCACTTCCACTAGGCAACGTGATCATGAGTCCCCCGCCCATCATTTACGATTCTGTACGCGATTGGTCGGATGAATGGTCGTCGCTTTAAATATTGCAGCTGCGCAGAGTCGTGGGATAGCTTTTCTCCTTTCTTTTCGCGAAGGATGGTTCTGTGCACCCTATGCTAAAGGAGGTAAATTAGAAAGCACTGAGACAACTTTCCTTAACATTTAAAGAATTCAAATGTACTTATCATGGCTGTCACGTAATTATTTTCGGATCAATTTTTTGAAGTTAGGAACTTCCCTAGGCAAAAAGAAAGACTATTCGGACGCAGCCTAGAAGTGTTGAAAAGCAAAATCAGGTGCTCAATTGCACGAAGATGGGAATCTGTGCTCACACCGGCCCTCCCTGGCTAATGTTGAAAACATGAAGAAAATAAGCGCCCAGGGTGTGCAATGACATGGAAAGAAATTGATCCATGAGACACACGTTGATCTCAAAATTTAGCCATCTTGAGGCCATGAGATCAATTTCATCCCACTACTTAGCTCTTGATTTACGAATTAACTTATCAACAAGCTAAATAAATAATCTCTCATAGGCTGTTTTGCATATATGTTATTCCTATTTTTCTCCCTTGAACACAACACAGTAACTCAAAACAGGTTTGGGTCATATCATTTGCTTTGTCTCTGAATTCATGATGATATGATAAATGATTGGTTTCAGTAACCATGTGTCCATTATAATTCTAATTAAGAGCCTATAGATTCTTTAAATATGATTGGTCACATTTACATATTTTTTTTTTCACCTCTGATGCGGGTTTTTCCAACAAACGCAGAACTTTTGTTGTTCATGGCATTCAAAGTTATTTTAGCTAAAAATACTTTTGTCATGTTGTTTAAAATGGTTATTAAGGACAATTAATGACTCATTAAGATTCTGTCATTGCATTTGTGGTTGGGACAAAAAGCTGCATACACAATGCTTGAGTGTTATGGAAAACATAATAAGTCGACAGTGGTAGGATCATTTTTGTCCTCATCAGGCTTTACCTCATCACATATAGTAAGGTACATCAAAAAAAATCACTGGTTTCCTGTATTATACTATGGCAAAACCTTGCTAGACATTGATATTCAACAATTTGTGAGGCAAAAACTTAGCAAGTTGATCTTCATGATTTTTTCCACATCAAATTTCCTATTTTTGTAATGGCAGAATCTAGCAATAGGCCATTTTGTCACTTTGAAACCGGATGTAATTCCTAATGGACGAGAGCGTGAACTCAATATCCGGGGAGGAGCGAGGGCTGGATTTACGGGTGGATCTTACGGTATCAGACAAGGACCAGAGGATAGCTACGCCCCTAAAGCATATTCTAGGTTTATCCTTTATTCTAGTCTATTTAGGACCATAATTTACAAAAATGAACATCATGAAATATCAGAGGAGACTTGAAACTTGCGATCGATACAATAAAGCAGTGGTTCCCAAACTTTCTCTACTGGGCCCCCCTTTGGTACATAAGAAAATTTTTGCGCCCCCCCCCCCCCCCAAAAAAAACCAGGTAATACACATATTTTGTTTTCAGAGTCCATTGCAGTTTACTTCGCACATTGTAACTTATATAAACCACAACCTTTTTTGAAAAAATAAAAGTCACCTGCCATAAACTATAGGTTGTCATACACAAGGCTAATGAGAAATAAATAACAAAATAAAATAATTACACCGTGATGGTTTGTTAAGTGTAACTGTTTTCAAGCACCATAACTGTAATTATGTTCAGTGTAAAAAGTTTTTTTTTCTTTTCTTTTTTTTTTTTTAGATATTCAACAACATCGCTATTTAATTGATTTTCCGGACACCAACAGAAACTTACTTGCATACAGCCAATCAGCGACCTTGTGCCGGACCTCTGTCTCGGGACAGTTACATTTTTCTCGTTTTACTGGCCTTGCACTTATGAAGTACAAATAACCGAGATCGCGTCAGCTAATTATAGAAAAAATAAATGCTCTGAACAGATGAGTTTTGTCTAGCCTAGCTGGAAACATTAAAAATGATCGGCAGGTTTGGAAACGGCCACCGTAATTTTCAAATGAAGGTCACGAAGATTTAATAATTCTAAACCTCTTTTAAAGTATAAAATCATTAGGCCGTATCACTCCCCTCTGCCTGAGTATAGCCGACTTCTTAAATTTATGTTTCTATGATGCAGAAAGAAAGCACCATAATTAACCTATATTAACAGCCGACAGCGAAGTACGAAAAAAATTCAGAACACCACTTGCCGAACTTGCGGTTACGATTGTAACGTTCAGTTGCTAAAAATAATCTGCCGGCCTACAGAGCATTCATATTATCGGGATAAGATGACGCAATCTCGGTTATTTCTGCATAACATTCATCGGATTTTGTTCGGTGTCAATTACCATTTTATTATCAAAATGCCAGATCAGTGCAGGATAAAAAGCGGCGAGTTGGGTATCGCCAGACTACATTGATTGCAACCAGCTCAATTTATCAGCTTCAAATATTTGAACAATTACATTCATTTATTATTTTTGCAGATGACAGGCTACATGAATGATTTGGCCAACAGTTACGTTGAGAGTAAGACAGGCATTTACGATGAAATCGCAGAATTCTGGGCAGCGAATGGACTGTGCAGTCAGTGGTTCCGAGACCGCACCTCGGTGCGAGTTCAGTAAAGACAGAAAAAAAATTAAACTGTCTCAAGACACTCCTTCAGCGGTCCGGAACAAGGTTGCTGATGTGCTGTATGCAAATAATTTTCTGTTGGTGTCCAGAACTCTAATGGGGGGAAAAAATTCGCTTCCCGCACCCGCGCCCCCCCTGCAATTGCTCTGCGCCCCCCACTTTGGGAACCACTGCAATAAAGTAATGTGGAAAATCATTATTTAAATAATAAATCTGGTGGGAAAGTAAGGTCATTTTCTCATAGACTTCTATAGGATTGAATTTTTTTCTGAAATCACGAACGTTGCCATCTGCTGGCCATTAAATAAAATGCAAATTTTGGAGATTTCCGCATTGGCCTCAGTTTTCAGACGCGAATGCAGCGTCCATCTTTTGATACAGTCTATGGTCCCCACACAGTCTGTTGTTCAAGACATTCATGGTCAGAATTTCTAATTCATGTGCAATTAACCACTGAAAAATTACTTTAAGAGGGAAGCAGATGGTGGAGATAAAACTGAGTGAGAGTGAATACCAAGAGGAAGGCTCACCAAATCCGGTCATTTGGCCCGTTTCCACCGCAGGAACTGCAGGGTAATTTTACTGGGCCAGGGCTGTTGTTGAGTGTCTCCACCACTGGAACCACCCCCAAAGGACAGAGTATTGGAACTTTTATAGGGGCTAAAAAAGTCCCTGCCTCGGAGTAGGTACTCTGAACGGCCCCAAAAAACTCCTGGGTGGGGCTTGGGGTTTATTTGGCGATGATTGGATTTACTCAGGGCGGGATGTAACATCTACAGAAAGCAACAAAATATCCGGCATTTTTAAAACTCAGCAGTGGATGAGGGGTCGCATTTTTAAAAGGAGTTCTCCTACTTCGCCCTCTCGGTGGAGACATGGCAGTTGAGAGGGCCGAGTGAGAGGACGTTCCTGCCCCCCAAATACTACCAGGAACTTCTTCGGTGGAAACGGGCAGATTGAATATAAATCCATCCCTGGTTTTCTTTTCTCTCAGGTATTTAAATAATTAATTGACCAATTAATGCTTGTGATTGGCTTGACTGTCTTGGCTCCCACGGAAAGCATGGGTGGCAACCAACAGTTCTTGGATGTTGAAGACTGTGATTTGATGATCCCTGTGCCATAGGGTGGTGAAACTTCTAGAACAGGGCCAGAAAGCATTGCGCTAGAAGTTCTTTGCATGGAAAATTGTTTGAGAGATTTTGTGGCGTTTCTGAAAACAAAATTTACACCACAATAATTCTAAAATCATTAGGAAAAAAAGGTGAATAGTAAAGAAAAACTACATTGTAATGGTGTAATTCTGATGAAAAGTGAATATTGATTTTCCTCAATTTGAAAATGAATTATAACACAAAAAAACAAAAAATATTTGGGATGACACTTGTTTGTTGAGCCCATTACATCTCACGCTGTTTACGATGAGTGGGGTAAAATTATAAATAGCTCCAACTTTCTTGACAGTCCTTGACAATGGCCTTATTTATAATGCTCTGATTGGCTGTGTCCCTAGGATGCTGCAAATTCTGGACCTCTGATAGGTTGGCTCTCTTGGATGTTGCGCTCTTATTCGCAGAGAGAACTGCTGAGTGGATACACCTTTAGAGCCTCCCTTTAAACCCCACCCCACGAGCTCCCGGCCTCCCATTATTCACCGGCCTGTTTTTGCAAACGCACTGGCTGAACTTTCCAGCCTGACAGAAAACAACACTTTGGGATTATACATGCGCCGTTGCAGGAAAGCAGAGGACATAACCTAACCAATGTGCGGCGTCAACTGGTAAGGGCTGCTTCGGTTCATATGATTCCACATTGCAGACTTTTGCAGTGGCAGCAGTAGATTATTTAATACCAGCTGTGGGTAATCGTTTGAATCTTTTTGGGTTATGGGCATCAGTGATGGGGATGCTGACTGAGTTCAAATGAATGGGGTCAGGGGGTTGAAACTATTGCAGGTATAACAGGCATGCGCCAAAGTTTCAATTGAAACCACCGTGGGAATAATAGTTTATGATCAGTACATGCTATAGCATAGAAAGTTCAATTTTAAGTAGTTTATGAGAAGGGAAAAAATGTTAATTTTTCATTTTCTTACTTATTTGAACTGATTCAGAGATACGCTGCATAATGTCAAGCTGTTTTATTGCATGATGTTCTGTTCTCATGATGGAGCTGATTGCTGGCCAGGAGATATAAGTGGCTTAAAAATGGAAAGAATATGTAACTCGGGCATATTTGATTTTATTTTAGTATCACGATGATGGTGATTATTTGAGTGTTATGACAGATTCAATTACATTCATACACGTTTCGCGTGTATTCGCGTCTTTGCATTGACTTTGTCTGTCGTGCGAAAAATTTGTTCCGCGTCCGGCGTGAAAACGGATTATTTTCTGATTAGTTTTTAACCTACATTAGAATATAGTTGATGAAATGCAAATATTTATGCAATAAAAATGTTTTGGATCACAGAGATGGTAACGCGCAAATTGCATTGAAAATCTCAACCACAAACGTGGTAGCTACTACCAACTCAATGTGTAGATGTTACATTTGCGCTTTGAGAATCAAAATAGCAGCAGAAATTGTGTTTTGCATATTAGCACATTGTTTTTTGAGAGACCAGGTCAATCAGAGGTCATGGGCTGATGTAAGCCCAACCACAAGCGCACATGATCAGGTGAGGAGACAGCGAGATGGGGTGAGAGAGAGAGAGAGAGAGCAAAAACAGTTTACCTGCCCGGTCAAAGCATTTCGGAAGGTATCATTTTGGAAGGATGCAAACAGCGATTGAACGGGAATGAACACCAATTTTCCAGAACTTCAATCAAAAATGGGAAAGAACCTCTTTATTTTTTCTAAGACAACTCACCTTTTTAATTGGTATTGATTTTCAGCAAAATAGAATTTGTTACGGAGATTTAATTTAGCTGTAAATAATCTGTCTGATTTAATATTCTTGGAGGTGAAATCAGCGTTGTTCTCAATAGATTCACGAGAGAAGCTAAGTTACTCTGTTATTCTCAGATCAAACAAGACTTTTGAGGCACAAAATAATTTTATTGACGATACAAGTGAATTTAAGAAGGTGTACATTGTCTTATTTAACTGAATCAGGCATAAAGCTAAACTATTACAAATTAAAATCTTGCCTGTTACAAAATTCGGCCTTAACAAAGAAAATCTGGACACGGACTGACTTGTGGAATCTGAATATTTTTCACACTCTGCATCTCATGGATGCAAATCAAGAAAAAAAAAAAAGATTCTTTTCACGACTGTGGATTGATGAAATTAATGTAACTAAAACCAGGACTGTACACTTCAGACGACCTTTGTATATTTATCAGAGAGCTCTGCTCGGGAACAATGGAGTCACTGGAGCCTCCTCTGATCTCCCCGTTGCTGGATTGCTCTCGGTCTGTTCAGCCGCAGCACAACAGGCAGTCGTGAACAATTGGGAAAAAGTGTTTTTTTTTTACATTTTCCATCATACTCAGCACTCGCAATGCGGTGGAGTGAGAGAGCCGCGGATGTGTATAAAGAGAGAGAGAGAGACGTGGCAGCCTCGATAGTCAGGCTCCGTCCCCTTTCACAGGGCCAACAGCGGGAACGGTGTTATTGAGGTGGTCTGGTGATGGTTTTCATGAGCTGGAGACCAAAACAATTATAAATTGAAATGAAGGAGCTGGTGTGAGCCTTTTATTGCTGTCCATTTCTCTCTCTCTCACTCTCTCTCTGCCCATTTTTATTCTTCCGTGTTTTTGGCAGTGTGTGTTTGTGCGTGTTTTTGTATGTTCATGTGTGTGTGAAGAGAGAGTGTGTGAGTGTGCGAAGGTTGGTGTGAGTGTGTGTGTTTGTGTGAACGAGGAGGTGCCTTTGTGTGCGTGTGTGAGAGGGTATACTTAATGACACGTTGACCTTGCATTTTTTGAATTTTGAGTAAAAAAAGGAAACCCAGAAAAGTCAAATTGCAGTCACATTGACACACAAATAGAGGCCTGCAGCTCTCGTCTGTCTCTTACTGTTTGATGGGGTGTCCTTTGCCATTTTAGTGGTGAAAAATGCGATTAGATGCTCTTTGCTTGTCCACATCCCTCCCACGATTACCCTCAAAGGAATACTTTCTGTTTTAATACATTTTATCTGTCATGTCTTGGCCTTTACAATAACGAAGTTTAGTCGTCTTTGTGCTTTTTTGCTGTTTATAGCGTCTTTGGATGTTTAGGAAATTGCCTTACAAATAAAGTGTCTTCTTCTAATTCTTGTTATAGCTTCTGAAGAAATCATAATACTGAAATAATGATCAGAAGTGCCCAATAAAAGTATGCAGCTCTTTTTAGATGATAATCAAAACTGTAGGATAGATCACAAGTGATTTTGTGACCCTTTGCATGAACTTGAGCAGGATAGATGCTTCATGATTAATTTTGCTGTTACTATTGGAAGATACATGAAGACAAGCGTTCTCAGTAGCGAGAACCTGCCTAATTGCAGACCCCAATCCAAACCATAATACCCTCACTGCCATATTTCTCTGATTCGGGAACCTTTGGATCTTAGGTGATGCCTTTTGGCCTCAACGCTCTATTCTCAGCATCACCCTGATAAGTGAGGGCAGGAAACCCATTTGGAGAACTATGCTTGTTTAGTTGAGTACTTCTTTGCAACTGCAACCAGGAAATCCTGCCCCTGGTGGTAGACTCTATGTTTGCATCATGTTTGTCTGTATTTGTTCCTGAGGTCTTCTGTGGACAAGTTTTCCTCATCGTGGTGATCACTGCTCCAGCCTTCCTTGGCCTGTTAGGCCCTTTGAGATGACTGAGCTCGCCATTGTGCGCTTCCTTTGTACAAAATTGCTCTCATTTCTGCATCATAAAATAAAAAATGTAAAAATACCACCATTTAAAAGCTAGTATAAGACCACAAATGGATGTTCGATCGCACAATGGAGGAGAGCTACCCCGGCGAAACACTTTTTACCTTAGTCACAAACTTCATGCATCCCTAAGAGACAGTCTGAATTCTGTTTTGTGGGCAAGAAATCCAATTAGCTTATGTTGATGGTCTTCCTTTGTTCTCCATGCATTCTCTCAATCATAACTGCATCTTGCCAAATAATATTCTGACAAAATTTCATGTGTACTTCAGGATTATCGGAGATCTAACTGAAACTGCAGGAAGTGAGGTTATCATCTGTTATAGGTCTTCCCATCTCACCTTTCCACTGCAAAATCTGAACAAAATCTGTTTTTGCCTCATTATTAGTACCTTGACCAATAGAAAAAATACATATATATATAAATATATATTCACATGTGAATGGCAGAGTGTATAGTTTGGACAGCTGAATAATTTTTTATGAGGACTACATTTTAGTCTAGATGACTAAATTGTTATGCTGCATTCTGATTGGAAATCTTGGAAGAAATGATCGACTCAAAGATTGACTCAGGCTTCGACAGCAGCTCAGTCTGTGTGTCGGAAGCCAATTTTCCCACCATTTGCGTCTGCAATAAGCAAATTCCTCGTTTGTCCTCCCAGGTTTCCAAAAGGGACTCTACTAAGAAGCTGGCTCACCAAGTCCCGGCCGAGGCTGCTGCTGCTCATCGCAGGGTTGAAGCGACCGCAGGTGACCCTCATGCGGAGGAAAAGGATGAAGCGAACCAAAGTAGCGAAGGCCACGTAAGCGGTAAATACTGTTTCTGTGTACGTCAGACTGATGGGTGCTGTAAACCGACAGTATATTGAAATACCAGTCAAAAATCCAGGCATTGCAATACAAATAATTAGCCTGTTCTTGAAAGTACTTCACATTTTCTCACACCGTGAGGTAAGGTAAAACTTCTCTTACAGTTAGTGAAGTCAATTTTCTCCATTTTCTTAAAATTGACATCTTGTGACAGATACCTTTAGTGCTAGGGTCCTCAATTAGCAGATTTTATGGAACCATTATTCATTCAGACCCTTTTTTTAAAAATGTGACTGACATACAGGGTCTTCAATTTTCTCATGCTAAAAAGTAACTACTAGAGATTAGGATACTTCGTAATTCCCTTCTACTGCCTGCAGTGCATGGATGGTCCACTAGGGGGCAGATTATATATATTACATTGCATACAACTGGTTTTTGAGGAAAGTATTCAAAATGTGGATGACAAAGGGAGTCACAGAAAGTTGTCTATCAAATATGATACAAATGGCTTTATAGGGTTAACCAAAGGCTACATTATTGTGTGACGTCATTAGGCTTGTCAACAGTGAGGGTCGAATCTTGGACGAAGGGTCCCAGGTTGTTCCACACTCAAAGCACTATAACTGTTGCCTCGGGTATATTGTGCCAGGCACCTCTTGTTTACATTTTCATTTTAAAGCTTTTTTTTGTCTTGCAGAACTTCCAGTCGAATGCCACATTTCACATGAGCACTCAAAGCAGAGGATACCAAGGTCTGGCTTGAAAATGGAAGATTGGGGATCCACAGTTGAGCTATGTTTCAATGCTCTACAAACAGGACGAACTAAAAGCTAACACCACCAGAGCTCTCGTTGCTCCTGTTTGCATTTCATAAAATTACGGAATCTACAACTGAAATACGCACTGGCACAGTGATCACATTATACTGTCTTTGACAACATTACTTCTGAAATGTACAGCACACTTCATTATAATGTATAAGAGTGCATGGTATTGTACATTTACTTTCAATTACGAAACCTTTTCAAAAATAATGGAAGTGGCCAGCAGTTCCTACTACCCAACTGATGTTTGATTTGTCCAAGATGGCTACAAGCAAGGAAGTGGAATTATCCAGGTTGGTGCACCGTATAACACTTGTGTTCCTAGTTCACTCTGGACGAGCTCAGTTTGCTTATGGAGACCATCTTAACTACGGGCAAAATAGAGCCGTTTTCAGGAATGTTCTTACGTCAATTATTCTGTAAAATGAATCAGCGACTGGCCAAATGAAGGATGCAGAATTTTGGAATGTCGGTGGAAGGCTGAGTAATCTGCCTGGCTCAATGACATCGAGTTAGAATTTTCAAATATATGCCAGTATCCAAGAACACAAATAATGTGTGTACATTGTGAAACAAGTATTCAGAATTGAGAGCACGATGCAGTAAATCATCCTCACCTTTAATCCAAATTGCAATTTATTCTTTATTTTCTCTTTTAGGTTTATAGATTAATAAATAATGCTTGTGTAATTGCTTTGAAACAGATGTCTGTGAGCTGCAGGGTAAAGTGACGGCTGCAGAAATCTTTAATTCAAACAGTCTTTAAGGTCTGAAGGTATATATGTTTCACTGAAGGTCACAGTCACTACACAAAACCTGTCCTTAGAGTTCAGCGCAAGCCTGTATATTAAAACTTGAACAAGCTTCTTCAAACTCCACTCAGTGTCCACAAGTTGTAATGAATTGTGTTTATAGTATGTCCAGAAATGAGTCCTTCCATCAGTTTGTAAATGATTTTCCCTCCCTGCTAGGTTACACCATGCTAGAGACGAATGGCTGTTAGCCACTACAGCCAACTGTTGACAACTGTGACATTTAATGCTTGTCTAGCTTTTCTGTTGAGTGAAATATAGAGTTGTGATGTTATACCAAGCGAGTGAAATGGAATTTATCGGTTTTTTTATAGTCTGTTTCACAAAGACGAATCACAAAGTTAGCTGGCTAACTGCACAAAGTAAAATCTGCAAAAATAGTTTTTCAAATGGTCTGTGCTCCAGATTTGGGTTGGATTCTGGGTTTACTTATTGCAGTTATCTGGCTAACTCTATAATATTGCCTTGTGGAACAGATCCGAAACAGTATGACACTTTCCAATATTAAACTTATGCCAAGGAAAGTCCACTATTTGCTTTAACTTGTGCGATTCCATAGAGAAAGAGAGGTGCTATATATCAGAAAACAAGTGAAGTTTGGTTTGTGTGCAATTATCATTGTTCCTGCTAGGTACTTTTTTCATTCATTTATTGTTTATTTTAATCCATATTCAGCATTTTGCCTAATAGTATAAATTATGTTGATATAAATGCTTAGCCACAGGGTGGAAACTTAAAACTATAAATAAATTCGCACCCTTCCACACACGGGAATTTTCAACGTTTTATTTCAATTACAGAATATCACAGGTATCACTTTCAGACAGCAGGGACTGCGTACCTGCTGAAATAATTACCTGACCCGCAAGACTTCACAAAAAAAGTAAAATGGATGCCCCATTAACTGAGGAAATGAACAAGTTTGATAAATGACGTAAGTATATTGAAATAAGATGATTTGGTATCGGCGTGTTTTGTTCAGATGTTCAGGTGATAATGAAGGAGGGCTCTGCCACTGTATTGGTGAGCTCTCTTTACTATCAATCCTGCTGACCTCTGACCCCAAAAGGAAAACAGAGGATGATTCAGATAAGAAAGGTATGCAGGGCTTTTCTCTTTGTCCGAACAGGATTGATTTATCAGAGGACACTGCACTGAATGACAAAGGTCTGCTTTGCACTTTTGATTGAATTTCTGCACCATATCTGTGAGGGAGAGCTGGCACTGATCTTATCTAGGGGTGTCGATTGTAGTCTTGTGATTACACTCCCCGAAAGATGCGCCACAAACTAATATCCACACAGGCATACATACATGCTTGTATGTGCACAGTCACACACACACACCCACACACACACACAACTTTCCGTGCTTCCGCTGTGCTCTGTCTCAATGGAAGGCATTTTCATTCTAATCTGATTCAAATTCATTTTAATCAATGCATAACCACATTCACTTCATATGAAAAATTAATCAATTTACACAGAAGGGCGCCTTATTTCTCCATCTGAACATGAGTCATTTTGCACAATTGATCGTTCATCCAGCCCACAGTATTATCAAACCCCCTTCACTGTCCTTATTCAGAGACAAAATGCATATTTTACCTTACTTCTGTCACAGGAGTATGGTCTGTATTGCTTTTGTGTGTAGTATCGGGTATCCGATGTTATCAATATTATTACCTGCCTCAACTAAAATATGTTTCAATCATTGCTGTAGCTGGACAATTGCTTTTAAGTGGCGCGCTGTCATGGATTGTCTCTTAAATGGGCAAAGATTTTTCATTTAGAAGACTTGGGAATTTTTATACTTGTAATACCACAAGCTCTTGATGGAGAAATATCTTTTAACAGGATACACATTTTATCAAATAGGATAATGAATTATAATATGAAAAAAGTCTTTGATCATCTTGGATAAAGAAAGCCTATAATGTTATTGAGAGGTTAATGGCTTGCATCTGCAAAATCCAAAGAACAAATTTACTGAGAAAGTTTTTAGTTTGTGATTTGATATCAGCACCTGTTAATTTTGTGTTGTGGGGAATGCTTATCCTACAATAGTGTTTTGCAATGGAGAGCTTGGTCAACAAAGCCAAGCTCAAGGTCTGGAGGTGAGTTTAAATTTTACACTAACTGCACGCAAACTTTCACATCGGTGCAATACAAAGTAGTGTACTTGGAATTGTACAGTATTAGTTACTTTTAAAATGAAACGAAAAAATCAGTGGACATTGCAGCTCCCTTGGACAAGTGTTGGCACCCCTGCACTACGGTGAGTTTGCAATAAAGCAAAGTTGCGATTTATATTGATGCACAAAGGAGGGCACTGTTTTCTCAAATCGGTGGATGCATTTTGCACCACTGAAATGACTCACTGTATCTCAAATGTCTTACAGAATTATTCTACCTCAGGAACAGTTTTGCCTAATTTCATATCTTTCACTTATTAAACTGGTCTGATCCCATCTTCAGATGGTCTCCAGTATTAATGTACTATATTTGAGAGCGTTTATGTGAGGGAAGACTGGGAGTTTGTAAAGAACAGTCTGGTATTACTTATTTTTCATCATCCAGACAAAAACTTACCAAAGGATATGGGACTTTATCTGCTGGATTGAATTGGAAAAATAGAAAGGGAATGCACATTTAACTTGAATGCAACCCAATACAACTTGCATGGAACTGGGTGAAGGCAGAGTATTCTAAAAGGCAAAAAGCTGCTTACGGGCCTAAAATAATTAAATTAACATTAATTAACATTATTAAATTAAACAATAACGTCAATAATAACAATTACTGGGATTTGTTTTGTACAGTTCATTTGTAAAGTTCCATAAATCTCTCTTTGGACTCTTGGTATTTCATTTGAAACCAATGGCTACCATTAAATATATAGATGAGAAACATTCTAAAGATTAATTCAACTTTTCCAAATGAAAGTTATTCATTTAAAAGAATGAGTTTTATTCCTTTAAACTGACAATGGACCTGCTCATAGAGTGGACTTATAGGCTGTAACAAAATGACCCACTGCTCCAAAAAACATCAAGAGGCCAAGACAAAGATTAGATGTCAAGTGGGTTTCATTAGGTCGACATTTATACTCTCATTAAGTGGCCTCTCTTAAAATTAAACAGTACCTAATATTAAAGTAAGATTAACAGACAATGCGGGTAACTTATTGCTTGTCCGTATCTCCACTTTTCCTCACAGTAACTGCATAAAATGGTGAAGTTCACTATGAAACTAAACAAAAATCAAGAGATTAACATAATTATTCGCAATTATTGTCACAGGAAATATTTTCAATCACCCATGGTAACAGAGGCTGCCTATATAATTGGAGCTGGGAGAGTCCTGCCATCGGTGAGTGACGTGTCCGCCGACCTATGAGAGGCACAGACACGGCGCAGGAAGCGGTCTGGGGGCGGGGTTCTGTGGCTCTTTAAAGTTGAGTAGCTTTCGTGGCGCGCGGAGGATCGCACTGCTGAGTGTGGATTGTATTGCAGGCTGATCGTGCAGGAGATCGGGCGCCCGGTATTTACTGAGAATGACTTCCAAGTGCCCCAAATGCGAAAAGCCCGTGTTTTTCGGTAAGATGCTTTTCTCTACTGTAGCTGAGGAATTGCTGATATCATTTTCACTCATCAATGTCTGCGTTGAGTGCAGGACAACGATAAATGTAGACTAAGTATATACAGTAGGCTATACTACACCTCAAATTTCTATGCATAATGTTGCCAAATGCAAATATGCACTTTGAAGATCCAATGTACAATGGGACTTGCGAGCGCGCGTAGTTGTATTTCGATCCGTTTTCCTGATGGGTGTCTCCAAAATAAAGTGTTCCAAAGCACGGGTCTACCAAGCAAAATGAACCAAAGAAGAACTGTTTATATAACCCCTTGGCACGGTGTGAGGAGGTGGGGGACCATTAAGGGTTTATTGTCTGTGCTGTGGCGACGCTGATTCTTGGCTCGGCTGCGCCTTAATTGTGAATGAGGTGGAAAAGAAACCTTTCAGGAGCGGTGCCATATCTGCAGATACTCCATCCTCCCTCCGGTGCCCATGTTTAAAACTTTCACCTCAGCGAGCGCATTTACCTGGGGACAAGTTTCGTAATGCGAGATGCTCCATGAAATGAAAGCGCAAATTTCAGGAAAGTCAAAGTAACAATAATTCCCTTGAGAGCTTTCGTGTCACATATTTAAGCAGGACTGCAATTTAAAAAGCAGGTTTCCAGCGAATTTAACGAATGGTGGTCTATTAAAACATGGGTTTTTCCAGTTTTCCTTTCCACCATGACTGAGGTCATTTTCTCCGACGAGAACAATATCGTATTGGGTCGGACTGCCTCGAAATGGGATCGTATCTCAGTTGGGCGCACTGCACAAAGAATGAACAATAAAACAAGCTGTCAGTGAAAGGCAATGAAACAATGAATTTGCACGAAAACTTTGATCAATGGGTGTGTCAGACTAGAACAAAATATTATTAAATACAAGCCGTTTAATCGCACGAGTAGGCCTATTTAAAACAAATTTAGCAGTTGAAGTCTCATGCTTATAAATCGGCACTATGGCTGGCTCCTGCTTGGGACAAATAAAGTCCGTTACATAATACTATGTTCTGAAAGACAAGGTCGCTGAAGAGTTTGGGGAGAGGGCCAAAGTCCATATTCTGCATGGTGCTGCAAAAAACAAGGTTGACCCCTCATATTGCACTTGCACAATTAATACAGGTTTTACATATATTTATTGTGAATTGTGTTATTTAAATCATTTTTTACCATAACTTCAGGATCAATGGTTTAACATTGGGTTTAATATTTTAGGTCTGCAGCTGAAATGATGGTTCAGTGGGTGACACTATGGCTTTATAGTAAGAAGGTTGTGAGTTTTGGGCCCTCATGCGTGTAGTTGAGCCTTCCACTGTTTCTAGGGAGGGGATTGGATGTCCTACAGGGAACATTTTTGGGAAAAGTAGTCAAATGGCTATTCGGCTTCTTCTATAGTTGGAAATAACAATCTAATTGGCTGTTTATGTATAACCGCTGGCAAGGGCGTAACTGGTATTTTACGGCTGGGGTAGACAGAACAACTGAGACGGTCGTGTTTGCGAGAATTTTTTTTGTGTTTAACTGATTTTACGTTTATCAGAGCACATTATTGGGGTATGCACTGAACTGTTGGCACTCGAAGCCTGTAATGTTGCTGTGGATATGATGAATGACCGATTCTGTGTGGCCTAATGTCACCTTGTGGTGAGGTGTTTTGGCCCTGCTGTTCGATCTTACACATGGGAAGGCGACGCTGACACCTCCGAGCCGAAACGCGCTGTCTAATGAGATTGGAGAGAGTTTGCTGATGGAAAACTGACAAATATGTGTGAAAGTTTTGCGGCTACATATTCGTATTCCTAATGCTTTTTGGATTGTAACACCTTGGTGGATTTTGGAAACTAAATTGGTCTTCAATATCTTGGGTTGTGTGCCTTCACACCAATGCATAACTTGGTGTGTGAAAAACACAGACTTATGTGCTCACGACCTATAACTCTGTCATGGCACATATGAAATTATTGTGTGTCATGTGGGGGAGGTCGTAGGAGCCTACTTTTGCATGTTGGTGCTTCCATTCTGAGGACATTACATCATCTGCATAACTGATATGCACTTGAAATGTTCTGCATCTCACACACCCAGTGAACAACAGGACCGTTGTACGAACTTGTTGAACTCCCACAGGGTTTTTAAGAAAAAATCCTGACTTTTCTGGAACAAAATGACACCTCCTTCCCAAATTAGACCCATTGTCTTCTTCCAAAAGCCATCCTTCAAGTGAACACTCCCTCCTCTCAATCCTAGTGGTCCAATCTTTTAATTTCATTTCCATTTTCCATCCTCAGGAGCCTTTAGCTCCAAAGGGCTGCTGGGAAATCCTAGTTAAATATAGAATGTCAGAGCTAGCATGAGTTTGGTTGCCTGAAGCAGGTGATAACCATGACGAGGTGTTTGCGGGCAGCTTCTGGAATCCTTTGGCGATCATGGACCACGGAAATGGCAGCAGAACAGTTGCTGCCAACAGCTATTTGCTGTCCGTAAATAATGCACTATTTAAATGACTCCTCTTATCAGAATAGTGCGGCCCATTCGTGGTGGTGGCCATAATTGGTCTTATAATCTCCTTTTGTCAGCAGCATACTCCGTATAACTATAATGTACAGATACGCATGTTCAACCTCTTATTCATTACTTTGCTTTCCACTGGTGTAAACTTTTTTTTTTTTGTCAAGTTAAAAACTTGGAACAGAGAATGAGGTCATCCATATTCCTGAGGATTTTAAATGCAGGAGATTCCTTAATTCCTCCCCTTTATTCCTGTCTCCCGCGTAGCTGAAAAGGTGAGCTCCCTGGGGAAGAACTGGCACAGATTCTGCCTGAAATGCGAACGCTGTAACAAGACCCTCTCGGCCGGCGGACACGCGGAGGTAAGACTGCCCCTGGATAAATCCGCTTCCCTTGAGCTAACGAGCGCAGGGTACAGATTCTGTGGGCACACCAGATTTTCAACTGTTTCATTATCACTGGAAATTTTGTCTCTCCGTCATCAAAGCTGAAAGATTCGATTTTTCCAGATCTGATCTCGGTCAGTTAAGAGTGTTTTTTGCTGCTTTAGCCAAACAAGGTTTTTACTCTCTTTAACACGGAAACTTCTGTCTCCCTGTCATTGGGGCTGAAGTTTTCTTAATTTGTTACAGGCTAAGCTGGTTAAATAAGTGGTTCCAATGTGTTTTATTAGCCAAAACCAAGTTTTCGGCGGGTGTTAAACTCCATTGCCTTGATTCGATAGTCCTCATGATGACCAACTGAGGTGTCTTCGGATTCTGTGCTGCAGTATTGCATTAGAACAGATTCTCAGCGTGAGGAAAGTCCTCTGCAACTCTCTGACATTGTTAGTGCACAGAGTAATTAGTGCAGTAAATTAATAAAAATTGATAACTGCAGTGGTTGAATCCAATTGAAGCAGCTCAACAGGCTCACTAATTCAGCTGCCTGCTTGTTTTTAGCTCACCTGGGCCAGATGTCCAGTGGGCTTACAGTATGTCATGGCCTGTTTGTCTGTCATCATTGTTGGCATCTGTCAGCACGTTCTCCTGAGAAACTACCACCTCTGTGACGGTGAAGCTTTGGTGACATCTTCCTACCACCGAGGACACTGAAATTTAGATAAATCACTCCAGTTTGATTTCAGATATGGCTGCCATGTTTAAAGAGGTCGAATGTCAGGTGATCTACAGTACCCGTAGCACTGTTTCACACATTAAAGCTGGACTCCTGGGTTATTAAGACAATCACCGTGCTCAAAGCTGGAGATGGATCACAGAACTGTATTAAAACTGAAGCAGCTCATGTGTATTGAACAGATTAAGGTAGCTGCTCACGTTGTAACATAGTACTGTTGCGTAGTGGTTAAAACCTTCAGTGTAAACTCCTTGTTTATCATGGTGCCATTCACTCCCTGTGCTGGCCATGTCACTGGCATGTTAAGGAGTGTTTTTTGGGAAATAGTCCAAAGTCATACGACCCAGGGTCCATTGAACTTGTCAGAGTCAGGGCATTAGAGAGGGATAGAGTTGGCCGATCTACAAGGCCTGTACACACAGTTCTGAGATGTGTTGTGCGTATGTCTCTTATCTTGCTTTGTACTTGTGTACACTGATCTATTAATGTATCATTTTTCATCAGTGGCAAACATCCCTGTTCATGGACATCCACCCAATGGAATATTTTCATTGGAGCCTTAATTTGGCTTAGCAGATTATGCTATTTTGTAGGTCAATTAGATCTCTTGCTGTTGAGTGAGGTCTGTTATTGTCACTGTTGGAGTGAAGACCTACAGGAAGGTAGATTTCCAGGATCAGGGTAGGTGACCACTAGATTACATGGACAAACGTTCTACTGATAAACCACAGGCCACAACGTGTTCAAGATTAATTACAATCTTGCTGCTTTATTGGGATACTGGCATTCGTGGGATATTGGCTGTATATTGTGATTGTTTATCATTTATGCCATTAGACTTAGTAAAATCCTTAAACATTATTGCTTTCATCTAATACTTTAATGTGGCAAGCAAGAACTGTTTCTGCACACGGTCACCTGCTGCCCCGTCTATAGAAAGAGCTCAGTGGCTCAGATGGAACTCCACACCTCGCCATTGTCGCTGGTCGCTTCTGCAGTTTTGTCCTCCGCGCGTTTGATTGTCTTGCTTTGAAAGAGCTGCAGCGTAGCGCCGAGACGCTGGACGTTTTCAATCCAGGCCTTCTATTTTTACCCGCAACGCTTTCCCCGCGCATGTAAACGAGCCCGCGGTTAAGCTAATTCCGGTTAATTATTAATGATAACGGGCCAGGATTTAGCGCGCGTCTCGTTAGTGCTTTTCTGTCACCCGAGTATTGGGTGACATCTTGACTGTACGATGGAAAATGAAAGATCAGCATATGATGGCAGCATTTTCTTCAGGAGTTGTGGAGCCATTCCAAACCACTGGTGCATGAAATCACATCTCAGTCATCTGTGCCGTATTATTTACCACATTGATCCTGTGTATTTGGGCAGTGAAACTGTCCTTCTTTTAAGACTGGTTCTCCAGTGCATTGGATTTGAAAACGGTGCATATCGGGTTAACTTGCAGTCTGCCAGCTTTGATTGGGAGGATTTGTTTGTTCATATCATGTACATAATGCAGTAATTGCATCCTTTGTCGTAGTTTTTTGGTCCAAATAAATACAGACTGCAGAGCACGCTGAACTCGAGGCTTCTTGGGCAGAGTTCTCTAGTCATCCCTCCGCCAATTCCTGCTGATTTGGTATTGTTGTCGCTTTCGCCGTCTGTCCATCCATCCATCTGTCTTCCCACCATTTTACCGCTCTAGCTGCTGAACTGTAGTAGGGCCAGCCTTCAAATTTAAACAGGTTATACCTATTGGGTGTCTCCAGAAGCCTAATTGATGTCAAGGTCATAGCTCTGATTTTGACCTAGTATTTTTTAGGTCAAAGGTCAGGCACGTCTGCCTGCAAAGCACACCAAGTGGATATATAGCGCCGAACGCATTCTAGTTTGAATTGCTTGTGAAAGGATAAATTGCCGCAAGATGAATTGAAGCACTGATTACTAAAACCCCACAAGTCAAGTCAAGTGTGACTTATGGGGTTTTAGTAATGGGTGCTTCAATTCATCTTGGCTCCATCCCATGTCACCCAGTGCACCCTCACCCGACCCACTCTTCCTTTTTAGCGTTCATGTGGAGCGACCGCCATATTGAATTCTGTCCCACTTGAATTAGTTCTGAGAGGAAGCAGACTATAAAAGCCCCTGGACAGTGAGTTTGAACCTTCACATCCCATTTTCCCTTTCTGGGAGCGGGACGATGGATAAGACGTCAAATACGGTGCAACGTATCAATCAGTAGCTATGGTGATGACTCCCATGTCCTGGTGGATAGAGTGCGAGGGCGCCCTAAAGTTCACACGCATATTTACACCCTCCCCCTTAGTGAGGACTCCTCTCCACGAGTATGAGGGAGACTTCACACCATGAGACTCGGTTCTGAAGAGCTAGCGGCGAGGGAACTGTTCAGGAAAAGGCCTTTTTAGACTGAATATTTGACCCTAATCATTGACCTGGACATGAAGCTTCACCCTGTTTTCACCATTTTTCTGGAAGAGGCAGCAGCCTCATTACCATCAGTCTTTATAAATACAGTACACTGACTGGCGGAAATGGAATTTGGAACGGTATATTTCCAGTAATAAGCAGATGTTGTCCTCAGTTGGCTTATTCAGTAACTACTGTTTTGCTGTGGCATATCCTGTCTTATAAAGGAATGAAATATAATCATATATTACACTGCAAAATTATAATCATCTCAAAACATTTTGACAGTTGAAATGAATAGGGATTGGGGCTTTGATGTCTAACTCGTTGCTTGGATCTTTGTGCACAATATATCACGCCTTGTTTCCTCTGGCTGTTTATTCAAGCATAGAGAACTTTCCAGAAACCCTATTATGCGTGGGTTTGTATGTACAATGTCAAGATTATGAATATCGATTCAGCCTGACGTTGACAGCTAAACTAGCCAAGGACAGCCTTAAGCGGTTTGACATGAGTTTTTAACACGTCTAGCTGGTTTTCACCAGTTCATCAACCGTTCACCAGCAGAGCATTCTACAGCCAGCTCGTCTGCCATTTTGAACGCTGTCTTACTCTGCCAATTAAACCGCCTTTTCACTCCCTTCCTGCTTGGATTTAGCACAGGAATTGAAAGAATCTTTCAAAAACCACATAACCACATTCTGATTTCAACAAAAGGAACAGTATGAAAAGTTATTATGATTATAATTTTTTATAAGTTATAAAGGAGAAAAGGAAATGCTATTCTGGCTGCCCTGAGAAGTTGGCTCTTTGCGAGGGAAGGTGTTTGGAGCGAGGTGGCTGCCGCTTCGGGAGCTCCTTTGTTGGGTGGCTCAGCCTGTAATTCCTCTTATTTCTGTGGGCCACACCTGGCAACTTAATTAGCACATGCGGGTGAGACGTATGAAAAAAATACCAGAGAGTGGTGCTTTTTCTGCAGAAAGAATGCCTTAATCATGTAAACATGCCGGAGGACATTTGGCAACTCTGTTGTTGTGTGTTTTTTTTTTTTTAAACCAAGAGGAGAGGTTGATCAACAGCTTTTTGTACCTGCGCCTGATACAAGTGCCAACACCACTGTGATGGTCTGTGTGCAGACATTTCCTTTGAATAATTAATCGCTGTTGTCCTGCTTTATTTAAAAGGACTGATTGCACTCTCATTAAGACGCTTTCACAGCGGACGCGTAACAAATCTTTCGCACGATAGATTGCAATAGGCTCGTTCGAGATGAGCCAGGTCTGCGCAGTTTCGACCACCGGCGATCGGCACACAATGCATGCCGGTTACTTTTGTGTCCGACTTCATACCGCCTTGGTTTGATGTATTACAGAAATGGACGGCATTAAAATCGCGACAGCGAGGTGACTGCAGTTTTTCGAACCAGGTGCTGCAGTTGCTCTCCGACTGCACCGCCTGGCTCTAACCTGATCTAACAGCTGACTGGTTTAGAGGTTGGATCAACAATATGACGTTTTATATACATTCCCTACTTTTGTTGAATGGGAGAGAGTTTGATTTTATTTGTCAGATTTAAAGGTTTAATCTGGTTGCAGAAAATGGGTGCTTGTCAAAGCGTAGGCTGCATCCTTTGAAGGCTGCATTTTTAGGGGTCGTTGCGTAATTCCATCTGCCAAAGTGACTTAATGTCATTTCATCTCCGTTAAACGGCTTTGGTTTCAGTGAGTTGTCACTGGTTTCCCTAACTTTGACCTTGACTGTAACCCTTAACCCAAAACCTAACCCTACATTTAACTTTGTACCTTACCCTAAATGTCAGTTTAGCGGATGGAAGTAAGTGATGAACCCTAAAAATGCAACCTTCAAAGGATGCAGCCTACGCTTTGAGATGCATCCAATGTGTGGCTGATGGTGACGTTTCATTGGGATTCGTGTCACAGAGCATGAACTGCATATAGTCTATTCTATATTAACACTGCACCGTTTTAATTATTTAAATATTTAGCAGCGCAAAGATTTCTGGTAAGAGTGATGTAGGCTACAGATTTGTTCAACAGGATGTATGCATTTCTGTGACTTCCTGTGTACTCTCTCAAGGCTGCTGGAAACTGTCCGACTTGAATGCAGTTTATTGTCACCGCCCCCTGCTGCAGCCGCCTTCTCTCGTCTACTTTCCAGGCGAGGCGCGGTTCATCTGGAACGAGAATATTCAAAGTTTCGCATTTCGCGTGTATTCGCTTCTTTGCATTGACTTTGAATGTAATCTGTCGTGCAAAAAATTCGTTTTGCGTCCTGTGTGAAAGCGGTTTTACAGACAGAGCAAATAAACTACATCGTGATGCAACTAACACTGATGCTGTAGGCTATGTAATAATAACAAGTCGACATGGTCAACAACATCCCCCGCCAATCGTGTGCCTCTTATTTTCGAACTCCATCAAAGCCTTTATCGACTGAAGCTACACAACAAATTTGGATGTCCTATCTGTAATAGTTTCTGAGAAAAGTTGTCCCCTTTCTCACGGACGGACGGGGGTCAAACCTACATCCCCCTCACACTTTTTTGTTGGCGGGGGATAATAATAATAATAATAATAATAATAATAATAATAATAATAATAAACCAATGGCTCAAATCCTCTGGTCTCAAGGCTGAAACAGAGGGATTAATTGTAGCTGCACAAGATCAATCCCTCCCCACCAAAGCATACCATCACTACATCATTAAGGATGACACAGACCCGCAATGTCGCATTTGCAACAAATTCCCAGAAACCATCGACAATATCTTCTCAGGTTGCTCAGAACTAGCAAAAACAGAATACATACACCGACACAACAAAGTGGCAACCTATGTACATTGGAACATCTGTCAGGAGTATGAAATACAAACAGCAGACAAGTGGTATGAACATAATCCAAAACGGGTAGAAGAAAAGGACGACATCACCATCCTGTATGATGTGCCCATCCATACAGACAGAGAAATCTCTGCAAATCGTCCTGATATTGTCATTAAGAACAACAGAGATAGGATATGCACTCTTATCGATGTAGCCATCCCCTCTGACAAAAACTTCTCTACCAAAGTTTCTGAGAAAGTATCAAAATACAAAGACCTAGAACTTGAAATTGCAAGGATGTGGCAGAGGAAACCCCAATCTGTTCCTGTGGTAGTAGGCGCCTTGGGCATGATAAAAAAAGGTGTTGACAAATTATTCACCGGCATCCCGGGTAACCTCAGCCTCAGTGAAATCCAGAAAACCACACTACTTGGGACAGCCAACATCTTACGCAGAGTCCTTTCCTTACAGTCATGAGTGGTGTGGCTTCCACACAGCAGCCCACAGGTGCCTTGGGTCCATGGTTTGGACCCGGCCCCCATGGAGAACAACAGAACCAAATATAGACAACACATGATGATGATCATATTATTATTATTATTATTATCCTCCTTTACAGTAGCAATTAAACATATACACACATTTCTAAAATGGACAGATTGATTAAAACATCAATACATGATTAAAACAGGTTTGTACTCAGGCAGTCATTTATTTTAAAACATTGGGTGAATAGGATTCATTAGCATCTCCCGCTCAGTGGAGTCCCTACGACGGAGACCCTGACCCAGCAGGAGAGACCTTATAGTGTCATGATACCCGTCATCACACGGCCGTCTGTCCGTCATCACACGGCAGTCTGTCCTTCTGCAGCCCTTTAAGAGCCGTAGCAACAACGTTAACATCTGATTCGACTAAGGGTTTCACAAGGGAGCCTTTAGTGGTGCCCATTTTCAGAACCAGGTCTCTGACGAGGCAGTCAAATTTAACAATTCTATACAATTAAGACGACATTAAAAGTTTTACAAGAGCCGGTGTGTCTAAAACACCAAGGGCTTTAAAAATTGGAGGATGAGGTGAAAACCTAATGAGCCCAAACGCCTTAAACATTTGGCCTTGCCATCCATCATCCTCTTAATTCAGCCATTACTGAGAAAAATGGAACCACACCTGTGAAAAAACGCACTTGATCAGTTCCACCTTACCCTGAGCGACCAGTTTACTTGGGTGTCCAATACCACATTGTTCAAGGGTAAAGCAGCTGTTCCTACAAGAACGCGCCCGTTGTTCAGCATGACTCACCCCCGAAAAACTTATAAAAACTATGCGTGCATGTCAAGCATTTTGTCTGGGTAATTAGTGACTGTTGCGCTCTGTAAACATTACAAACAAGGCAAGACTTTGGAGACTATAGCATGTGCCAGTGTTGAACCTCAGCTGGAGGGACGCTATCATCACTTTTGGCAAAGCGTTTGAATTCTTGCGGTTAATATTCAGCTCTCCAGTACAGGGGGTGGTGGGTGGGATTGGGTTAGGGTCCGGAAATGACTCATGAAAAAATAATGAACACCACGAAATATCAGCGACAATCACCGCCAGTGAAATTAAACGCTAATCCAGCACATGTACACGCCCGCTGAAGGAATGCGGTGCACATTCTTAACGAGATGGATCACAGGAAATTAATGTTCTCATCACTTTTCGAAAAGCTGACGTTTTTGGTTGAGTTTTTGTCAAAAATTCTCAGCAAATGTTCTACAATTCCATTGCTTTCTTACACCAGTAGTGCATCATCACTGCTATGTTCGAGTTAATATTCTGATCACAAACTTGTGAACTGTCACCTCAATGGGCAAATGTACCCTTAGCTTTATCTGTTCTTTGTAAAAATGAGTTGTCATTCAATAGATTGCGGTGTCAGATGGGTTTTGAAACCTGTGACCTACTGGATAATGGAGGAAAATATGAGCCCGATGGATGAGTGTATGAATATAGAATAAATATCGTGGGCAACTCTGGGATGTCTGGTATGGAGTATTTGGCTTGGACCACCTTTAATTGTCCCGCTGCTCCTTGTTGGAGCCAGTGAGAAATTGTATCCTACGGTGAGCCTTTGTGCTGGGCTTTTTGGCAGAACAGTGGAGCCTTTGAGCTGACCGATGCGAACGCCCTTCATCATCGATGTCTCTGGCGATCAGTGGACAAAGCGAGGCCTTGTGTTGGTCGGATTGAGGACAGAGAGACGTGTTCAATAATAGGGCGTCTGTCTGCATTTAAAACCTCTGGGGGAAATATTTGTTTTTGGCATGGCCATTTCGATAATGGAGTGAGCTTGCCATATTTTCGGCTGCACTTGATGACCTCACCCATGAGCCGGTGACATCACAAATATGTGATTAGACAGTTCTCAAATGAGCATTCTGTTGCTGACAAAATTATTCTAAATTGATTTCTAGAACATTGACTTCACTATCAATTCTGGAACATGGAGAACATACCCAAGGCCAATTTAGAGTCTCTGAATAGTCTGACATGGGGCTGGATATCAATCAAAAATTTTCGATGCCAGTACCAATACCGATACCTTCACATCGATACCGGTTCCTGAACGATACTTTTTTCAATACCAATTTTATAATATCCATTCTAACATAATGAAAATCACGTCACACATTACAGTTCAAATCTTGAGTATTATTTTTCTAGAGCAAAAGAACATTAGCAAACAATGGACAGGTCAATACATACAGATCACTGTTACATACTGAGGACCTAAATTTTTCTAAATATTCAAATTATTAGCATTCTTCCAATCTAACACCATAGCCCAGTTAGGTTTGTCTGCTTTTCACCATCACATCTTAATCGTTATTGGCTACTGTCCGTGGGCGTTACCAGTATGCATTTTTCTTGCATGCCGCAAACACGTGTGACGTTTCAGCCAATCACCGGTGGCATGATCAGATCTTGATCACGTGATTAACCCCTGGGTACCAGAACTTTGCACCGAAAGATGAGGCATATTTTGATACTCGGTACTACCAAATCATTTCGGAGCCATAAAAGAACCGAAGTTCGGTAAGCAGCCCTAGTCTGACAGGCATGTTTTCAGACTGTGGGAGGAAACTGTAGGACCCTGAGGAAACTCACATGAACATGATGAGAACATGCAGACTCCACTCCAAACCCACAATCCCCTAGCTGTGAGGCAGCAGTGCGAAAAATATGGATTTACGATTTTTTTTGGAGCTGAATTAAGTTATAATGGTGCACCAGAAGTGTCGAAATGGTGCACAGTTTAAAAAAAAAAATAAAAAAAATCTATGCCTCTCTTACGGTGAGCCTGCCAACCCCCACCCCGGCCAGACTCCATCTTCCCACAGCGATCAACTCCACCGCCCCCACGGCCTGCTGGCCTTATCTGTTGCAGGACTGAAGTGGGTACAGGGCTGGAAATATCCCGTGATGGGAATAGCACACCGACTGTCAAGTTTTCTGCCACATTCTTTGCATTTACCGTCACTGACCTTCTGGGTTAGATCCGAGTGTCCAATCATCTATTTGGAATATGCAAATAATTTTTCATTTTTTACGAAGAGAGCCTTATTCGTTGGGATTCTTGAATCCACCTCAATCCACGCTTCTGTTTTAAACTGAAAATGGTCTGTTAGACTTCAGCTTTTGACCCAAAAATCTGTCAGAGGTCACGAGATCCCTGTTCTTATCAGCTCATTATTTATATTTTATGCAGAAATATTTTGCCCCTGTACAGACAGAAATGTATTGTTGATGTCCAGAATTTTTGGTTCGAGACGCTGTTCCGGCCGACCTTGATGGAGAGGAGCAGAACTGCGATGAGAGCCGTTTGCGCTTATCAAACTGGCGAGTGTTCGCGTCATAACACGATTAGCGCATATATGAGGGCGGAGGTGATGCTGAAATAGCGGCATGACCACATGCTGTTTTGGCCTCGGATCAGAGCCTCAGTCTGAGATGACTGTGGGGGCCAGTGTGGTGCGCTGGGCAGGAATTCCACATCACTGCAAGAAGTTTGTGGGTTCAAATTTGGCCTGGGGTCTTCAGTTAGCATGTTCTCCCTGCGTTAGTGCGGGTTTCCTAACTACGCCCAAATATGTGCATACTGGGCATCTAAAGTCAATTCAGACGGAATGCTGAATGTACAATATTTTCAAACAAATCACTTGCTTTCGTTGTCATCTTGCATCGTCACATGACCAATTTCATTCATATAAACCAATGTTTTGTGTATATGCGTAAATAATCCTTCTATTTCAGTTCATTTGCGCTGGTGCGGCTCGCTGATTGGCCGATAAACAAAAACAATGGGAATCGACTTTAGACGCCCTTTAATTGGAGACTCTAAATTGCCCATTGGTATGGGTGTGTGAGTGAATGGTGTGTGTGTGCCCTGCAGTGGATTGGTGAGCTGTCCAGGGTGAGTCCTTGCCCATAGTCAGCTCTGATTGGTGTCGCAGGGGAGCTAGAACCTATGAGGAAGAGGTGGTATAGATAAGGGGTGCATGGATAGTCTGGTCTATCATTGTGACTTTTTTCTGGCTCTTCAAGACAATGCGCATTGATTGATACAAACTTGAATAATAATTCCACAGTGGTGAGAAACCACTTATTCCCGGTGTGCGGAGTAGCTGATAATGGTATTCCGAACCCCCTGTAATATGTCCTGAATGGTGCACAGTGAACAGGTAGGATTATAGAGGGATGGATAGAGGATTTGAAGGCCTGTCTACTTGCAATCTTTAAACGCTCTCATTAGCCTCTTCACCCTCTGTGTCACAATCACAGACGGTAGTTTGTTATGAAAGAAATCACAAAAGTTTTTATTGAAAAGGACGGCATGAAACTTTACTCGCATACAGAAACCACAGATGACCTCGAGCCAGAATTATTATTTATCTGATGCAAAAAAGGCGCATTCTTTGGAAAATTAGGAGGAAACTTGGTGTTCAGAAAACTGCTATTCTCCATTATCATAACAATACCCTTAAGCCTAACCTGGCCTCAGTGTAACAGAACAGTGTTCACATGTCGAGTCTGAGCTTAAAACCTCAGTCTCAGCTTTGGGTTTGTGAAGTGAAAAAGTAGCCTAGTTGGTTTCAATAAAAAATATATTTTTAAGAACCCCGGCTGAGCTGATTTGGGGTTTACCGATGGCTTGCCATAAACTATAATTTAGATGCCGAACATAATTGTGAGGTTCTTATGAGTACAAACATTACAAATGATATAAACGTACTTTTTCTTGCCAATCAAAATGTGACATTTTTTTTTCAGTTTGACGCTTTGAGTCAAATGCACAGGAGAAACATCCTCAAATGGCCTCCGAGACAAAACTGGTGTTATCGAATAGCACAAGCTCTCCCACGCACACGAGCGCACACACCCCGAGAGATCAGTCATTCAAGGGTGTATTTTGTGGATTCTTAAAATATAATGTTTTACTCCCTGACAGTAGTCTAAGCATAGGAATTAACTATCCATAGCTACTCAAAATCAGCCACAGAAAAAAAACAAAAACTACTGGTAAAAATGACAGCTTGCCTTGTGAAATGAAAAGGGAAGAGCTTTTAGCCTGGAGCAATCCATCAGAGGCCCCGGGAGCCCATACAGCTACCAGAGTGAGGACCCAGCGTTGTGATGAATGAGGCTCAGCTTCTGAAGCCAAATTCTGGCCCCAGAGCTGCCAACCGCTGCTGGGAAACTAGCAATGAGCTGGGTGACTTTTCACAGTGAGCTCATGGCTCTTTCCACAGATGAACCCCACTCTGTTTGTGTGGTTGAGATCTCATTTCATTGTGTGTAGATTGTATACTGTTAGACTGTTTATTTATTTATTTTTTTGTGACAATGTATGCCTGTGATTTTAAAATTAGAACTCAAAGTAACTCCAGAAAACTCCAAACCTATTTGTGCAGAGCTTTTAGACCCTGAGAACTTGTGTTTATGTGATGTGTTGATTATAATATAAAAAAAATTTAATTGTGTGTGTTATTGTGGCTGGTGATTGTGGGATGTGCAATCAGAGATGTCTACACTGTAGATGAGGAGCACCAGCACGACACAAAAATAAACACTGATATTTATAACCCTCAATTACGTTATAAAATTGATGTGCTTGTGGGTATGTCCTTTGGAAGAATGGTGTCAATGTAAACACTGGTTTGGAATTCCGTTACTTGTAGCATTTCTCTTCCATTAAACCCAAGAAACTCATAAGCGCCCAAAACAACAATCATAAACTGTGCTGGTAGCCAGAGGTCTTGGCAGCATGTAAAATATCCTCCGTCACAAAGAGAAACGTCTGGACCAAACAAAAACACAATGAAACAGAAATAGCATTTGAAAAAAAAAGATAAACCGGGAAAGTGAAGTTTCCCTTTAAACAGCTGGTATTTGGGTAGCTGCGGTGGTGTGCGGTGTTGGCAGCCGAGATGCAGATTTTCAGCGTTACGTAAGCGAGCGAGACAGAACTGCCTCTGTGGATGGGGGGGAGTTGGGTCATGATTCACTGCAGTGGGGGGCTGTGGCCCCTGATCTGGGCAGCGAAAATCTCAAACCCCTGCTGCTGAGGACTGTGTTTAGTGTACAAATACACTGCGCCTGATAGAGCTCAGTTCAATAACACTGATTATTTACAGTGGGGTTCAATATTATTGTCCCATACCAACAAACTGTTTTATAGTAGTGAAATTTATGACTGAGTCTACAAGATCATGTTATCTTGAGCACCATGTTTGAGGGAAATGGCCTGTATCATTATGCCTGCTGCTCATGAAATGGAAATGTTTGCCGGAAATAAATTTTAAAAATCCCATTTTAGGTGCTTGTGTTTTGTGACAAGAGGCAGGCAAAGGTCTTGATTCCCCAAACTTGACACACAGCACATGAACAGAGCGTAACTGATCGTACAAAACACCATACATAACATTTAACACAATTTTCTTTCTAAACAAATACTACCTGTGGTTAATTTCCCACATTTGTAGAATAAAATCCTGCACCAGAAAACGCTTGGTAATGAGGGATGAGATGGGGCGTCACGATAATATTAAACTGTGGTGTATATCCATTCTGGGGAAAAGATCTACATGAAGTCCATTGGTCAATATCTAGAAAATAAAGATTCCTCTTTCCAAAAAAAAAAAAAAACCAATATAGATTTTATTTTTTCTTTGAGTATGTGTTGAGCAGGTGTCTTTTTTAAATGGTAGACTGTGATGATTCCAAAAGCCCACAGCTGAGAGGGTTACATTTACTGTACATTCCTGTAAGAGAAAGGAGTAGAGTGTAGTGCAGATATTTTAGTGTCGTCCCCAGGTTGTCTGGGAGGACGTGGGGAGGTAACTGGCTAAAGATAATTGCGAGAGGAGGGAGCCGTCCTGAGGAATGCCAGGCTTCGCTGTGCGCGTCATTTAGTAGGAGGGAAAACAAGCCTCTGTTCCGTCACATTAAAATGTCAGGCTGATGTTGGCCATAAATGTGCTGAGTGTTTAAGTATCTGACATAACAATCCTATGTTTTTGCTTTGGGGTCCTTGTCACCTTAAACGCTGAATTGGTGTCTCAGAAATTTGCCTGCTGCGGACTGGGAGGTTTACAGAACTGGTGTGATTGGCTGGAACCACTGGGTGCTGAAAACTTATGATACGTATATGACTCATATTTACTGACTTCTCACTGAACCACTGAAAAGAATTTCCTCTGCAGAACAGTCTCTGATTGGTTCATATTGGATCACGTGACCGCCTCATGGGCTTTTCCTTCTCTAGACTGCAGACGGTCTGCTTTAAACTGTCTGTTTTAATGCCAGTTTCACTGTAAAATGATTCAGCCTAGTCTGACACGGAGTCTAGACCTTCGGTACAATACATAGTGTAGTCCAGGACTATCCTTAATGTTTGTCTGTGAAACTTGTCCATAGCTGTGCAATGGCTATTAAAAATGAGTATCAATTGAATTGACGGTTAAAACAAGACAGTGACCTCATTTTAAGTTAATGTTTGAGTAAAACGTGACATTTTCCCAGCGCTGGCAATAACCTGCCTCATTTCTGTCCTGTTTCGCTAACAAGCAAAGGGGATACCAGTAAATACTTGGTAAGACTGACTGTGCCACTGCGGTAAGCTGTTAAACCCTTTTTAACTGAAAGCGAGTCTCTTGCTGTTGCCTGGGGGCCATTACGGCTCTACTTCCTGGCAAAGCCTTGCTTCAGCCCTGTAGAAGCGACATCTTCATTTTGGAAAATTCCAGATTCAAAACCTTCCCTTTTTGTATCAGAAATCTCTGGCCTTGTCCTGGATTGTATTTCTTTAAGGTGGAAATTGAATCCAGAATTGAATCTCATGATGACCAATAAAATTGATATGATAAAATATTCGTATGAAATACAGACATTACATTTGACACGCCTCTTGCCTGATCTCTCCCTGCAGCACGACGGAAAGCCTTACTGTCATAAACCCTGTTATGGGACTCTGTTTGGACCAAAAGGTAAGAAATAATAAAAATGGTAACTTAATATTACCAATAAAACGCGTATTGTGAAGGGTGTTGCAGATCCTGCTTTCATCTTAGCGCAGCACTAAAATGCTCTTTTAAAAACAACCCAGAGTCTTTTATCAAGAGATTTAGTTCAGAATCTCAGTGTCTTGATTATGTGCTTTAGAGCCTGGCTGAGAAAAGTGCCTGAACTGTGTGCAGACACACACACGTAACTGCCGACACACACACACACACACACACACACACACACACACACACACACACAGACACACACACACACACACACACGCGCATGTACTGCAGACACACACACACACACGCATGTACTGCAGACACACACACACACACACACACACACACACGCATGTACTGCAGACACACACACACACACACACGCATGCATCTTGAGCTCAGTCATTGACTTACAAAGCGGAGCTGAGGGATCAGTCACACCAGTGCTGGACTCAGATGGCCGGTTCTCATGCCTGGGGCGCTGAGGAAAGTGCCGTCTTAACTGACCGGGACATTTTCAGAGCAGTGCGTGCAAGAGCTGCTTCACTAAGCATGATGGGAAATGCACATACTAACCCATTTACCGCCATCGCGTCACGACCTTGCTGGTCTTCCTAATCATTATCAGCAGTGTTCAAACCAATACTTTTCAAAAAATGAAATTCCTTATCATTAAAAAAAAAATATTTCTGCTGCTCAGCTCACAGTTGAATGTAATTTTCACTTTGCAGAGACATGGAAAATCATTCTCAAAGCAGTGCAGAATGTTAAAAATGAAAGTATTGATGTAAAAGAGCCGGCCTAAGATTAAGCGTAAATCTTGCGCTTCCTTTCATCTTACCAGGATGAAAGTAAGGTTTCCATGGAGTAACTTTGTTTGAAATTTAATTTTTATCCATGATTCATCTTAATCCAGGTTTGTATTTAATGTGACTAAAGATGGACGAGTCGGCATGTATTGTAATGGTAACCCATTTAACCCATTAAGGTGTTTTGTAAATCCATATTCCCATCAGAGGTAATGATGCCAACTGTGCTCTCTTCTGAGAATCAGGATGGGCGTCCTGTCAGCCAAAAAGTAAACCATAGTGCTGTAGCAGCACACAAAATCCTACCTTTATAAAATGCACATTAACCCCTCAACAGAGGAGAGCGATGTTTTCGCAAATATGTCAGATTGAATCTCAGGGTAAAGTTGGAACAAGTCATGGATTAAATGGCCTCGGGTTTCAGTGAAGGCTGAGCTGGCTTTCTCTGACGGGCAAATCCCTCCTCATGCGCTGAGCAAACGTCCCATCCATTCTGCCTGACCTTTTGATATCAAACTGCAGCGATTGTTCTCTGGGTTTGAAAGCTCATCAATTTCAAAGGTCTGTAAGGCTTTGCAACACTTTATGTTGGCTACAGTGCGAGCTTAGTAGGCCTTTGAAGAGAATGCATACGTGTTACTGAGGACAATACAACTTACTGACAGCCACTTCCTGAGCTACTCGAGCATCAAGAGTCCTTACATTTCAGTCAGGTTTGACCTGCTTTCAACCACCAGTGAACAGATATCCCTTTAAATGCAACTAAAGTCAAATATGTTGCTTGGATTGCAGACAATCTGCATAAGTTATGATATAATAACCTAAATAAGCACAAGCCTTTGTGGGAATACTCCCTTGCTTGCGCTCTTAAATTAAACTTTCCTTTTTTTGACAAGTACATTCCTCATTCTTGGTGGAAACTGCTACAGTAAATTAAGATCATTTAAAGCAATAAAAGCTTATGAAATGATAGATTCATGCATGTCAGAGAAAGGTGCATTTCACACTCTACAGACCTGGGTCTAGCTGCCAACCGACTGTCTGACTGAGCCTGTAGCCAGATGTGACTCTGCACTGCAGTCATGTGGTGCGGCAGCCAAAGAAAAGGATGGAATTTTGAACAGTTGCCACACCCTCTTTCTCCTGCAAGTTAAAGAGCGTGAAAGTGACATTGGCAGGCATTTTCTCCGCTGCAGTTCTTTTACATATTTCAATAGTAGGTTCTTATTTTTCCCCAGTATTTAAACACTGTATAGAGTTATGGCTGGAGGTCATTACATCATTAGAATGATAAAGAACATTCACATGTTTTCAGATACCAGTGGTCTTTGGTGACTATATATCTGCAAGAAAATATCCAGTTAAACTATACATTCTGTTGAGCTTCAACAGCTCATTAACTAAACTGAAGATTGTTTTAGCTGTTTGTTTTTCCTGAAGTCATCCAAAGTTAGCCAGTTAGTTTTTGTGACATGTTTTTGAACTTATATTTCAGATGTCCTTAACAAAAACTCATGTGCAATTTCTCTTTGTTGACCCTGTAAAACCAATTCCAACCGAACACAAGGGTTAAGAATATTTTTATGCTTCGAATTGCTTCGAGAGATCTTTACATTAGTTTCAGGAAGTGCAGTTAGCAATAGTCCCGGAGTTAAGTCGTGAACATTTTGTGATTATTTGCCATACAGGGTTAAACAGGGCTGGAAATGTGTACATAAAACCACAATAGCCAGAACAATCCGTCGGTGTACTGTAAGCCTCCACTGTCACGACCTACTTCCACGGAGCCCCTCTGGTCAGGGTGAACTTTTAAAAAACAAAGAGGCTTTGATGTGTGGAGCGGTGCAGCTGTGAAATGCTTCCCCCCGGCTCCCACGCGCAGCGTTCCCCCGGAGTAGCGCAGCGGAATTCCCTGACCCCCGACACGGCCCTGCGTTTGCAGCTTTGGCGCACTGGAAGCGCACACGGCGGAAAGCTAACACAAAGGGCGCACAGAGGAATGCACAATGCAGATCGACAATCTGAGGAAATGGGGAAACTTGACTAAAATAGCTTCAGTGGAATAATTCATTCGTCTTTCCCTGGATTTGTGAATGGAGCATTTGCAGAGTTTAAGGTCGGAGCCCTATGCTTGGCTGCCAGTGACCTAGCTTTGACCGAAAGCTTAGAGGAACGGCCTTATTTTTGGTTTTATTGCCCAAATAATTTATGTACTTTGGTTTTTTTGCTTCCGACTTGACAAAACGCTCTTCCCCCTTCTCCTCTCCAGGTGTGAATATTGGGGGGGTGGGCTCCTATATCTACGACACTCCGCCCCCCACCCCCGTCGACAAATCATTGGACAGCCCCTCAAATGGAACCCCCACTACCCCCTGGACCTCAGCTCACGGCACCCGGCCGCAGTCTAAGGGTAAAGACTGGGGGGCGGGGGTCAAAGGTTTTTCGTCGGGTCAGGTCTCTGTAGAATATTTGTACTTCTTCTGACCACTTGAACTGTTTTCTGGAAATTTCTTCTCTGCAGCGTTCCTGCATTATGTTTCTCTGGGGTTTTTTTTTTTTTTTTGACTGCCTGTTTCAAAATGAAGTTTGTCTCAGAGTTGCACTGTTTTCAGTTGCTCGTTACTATTCAGTTCAGAGCACTGTACCCACTTTCTTTGAAAGGATAAGGATTAAAAATGCACAATTTGAAAGGGGTCTAATGCTGGATTAAGTAACATGCAAGGGAGGTGCAGTGTGTTGCATAAATTTACAAACTCCTAGGTGGGAATTTTTCCCCGGCTAAAAGGTAGTTTGTTTTAAAGCACACTCACTCGCCCTCTGTAAGCTTGGAAAGCAGCTGTCAGGCTTTAAATAGACTGATTCCATGAAAAGGGAGTGACCGTTAGACTCCCATAATGAGTCGCTGCCTGTTTGGGGGAGGAATTTAAGAATTTTAATTGGCCGACTTTAATCGCACTTCCTGAAATTTTTATAACGGTTCTTTTCCGGCCAGCAAGAACTCCATCTTAAATTGATGGGCAGTCATGATGTTTGTTTAAATGGGGGATTGGGGGAAGCGTACATGCGTGTAATCTGCTGCAGGAATGCTGCTTTTCCAAGCAAAGACTTTGATTTAGTTAATGTTTATCTTTTGCTGTAGATCCTTCTCTGTGTTGGATCCGTCGCAGTTTAACATTTCAGATATTCTGTAAAAGTAAGAGCGTAATTGTTCCTTGTGGATTTCTTGTTGATGCCTGATTATGACCCAACTGAAACGATTTTGGAGCACTTCAGCAAAAATATTATAAATGAGAATATTCATGGAGTTATCTGGTTAGTTAGGATTCTTTTGCAAGGCTTTTCCGATGTCATATTTTCACAGCTTTTGCTGGTGGACCCGTAACTTTTAAATGATTAGGTTCCTTACAACGGAAACTTTACTTTAGGAAGTGCTCTGCAGCTAAAAATAGCCACATTAGCCGTGAAAGTGTGAAATAATTTTGGCAGGTTAGCGCCCTCCATCAGCCGCATGAGGAGTGTTGACAGTGAGGGAGCTGAGGCGCTGGGGATTCAGAGGGAGCGTTTTTCTCTTCGCATTTTTCCACATATTTAAAGGTTCAGCATTCAGCTTTTCATGAAGGACTTCCCATACAGGCCTGTTTTCTCCGGTCCTCAGAAGTGCTTTCATGCCCTGTGTTTTTTCAGCCGCGCCCACGTACGTGAAGACATTCGCCGGAGAGACCTCTCTTTGTCCTGGGTGTGGAAAGGTGGTATATTTTGGTAAGGTCTTACCCATCCGGGATCAACATCTTGATTATATTCATATCCCGTCATACTGAAGATGTCAAAGGGAGCTGCGGCTTAAAACAACCAAAGTTAAAATATACCGTAATAATGACAAGTTCACACCTTCAGCAAAAATGCTGTGCAACTTTTTCAGAAACTGACTTTTGGAGTCACACAAAAAAAGGCACCGTCCCTGAACTTTAGTGGGCCAGGAAAATGTGGTCTCACCTTGCTGCAGACTGTAGTCAGTTGATAAATTGCCTCTGGCCTTCAAGACATCTGCCCTGATGAGGTGATCATTTATGGATTCATTTGGTGGGAAAAAGCTGAGAGAAATGTGGCTCGCCTGGGGCGTCAGGGCTGGTTTTCGCCTCATGCCAGATATGACATGCTTGATCATGTTCTCATGGTACATTTGTTATGATATATGCATATTAATCATGTCACAGCCTTTGTTTTCAGTGATTTTAGGCATTCTAGATCTATGTAGTGGTGCAAAATCCATTTATAGAAAGTTCATGTCTCACACCAGTATTGGTTCCAACTGCCATTAACGCAAATCTTCTGCATGGAGGTACTGCTGAAGAGTGCCCTCTGCTGGCCAAGTTTATCAGTGTAATGAGTGCATGGTGGAGTGTACTGTATATTGTGTCGATTGCGTGGTCAGCTGTACCGGTGCTGGAGGGCCAGTGTTTTCGCAAATATTTTGCCACCAAGTACCGGAGCAAAACAAACTGATTGGCTGTGTCCATTAAACTTTGTTCTCTTGTAGCTTACATCACAATAAAAGCATTTCTTATTTCACTGAAAAACGCAATGACATACTTTGGCTGTAATTTTGTGCGTTTTGAGGAATGTAGATAAAATATGCAGATCATGTCATGCACAGGGATCATTAAATTTAGGCCTGAGGTTAGAATGAAAAGTAGAGACAGATGTGACCATTTTCCAGCTCTGGCATAAACACTTAACAAAATTAGCATTAAACTGCCTAAAAATGTAAAGAATGATAATCTTGTATGAACCCATAACCTTTTTTTGAATGGATGACATCAAATGATCACCTTATTCATTTCCCTTCCTTTTAACATGAACGTATTGCATCAGGTAAGTGATTTTGGAGCAAAAAGACAGAGGTGGTCTGGTATTTGACGCTGGTTGATATTTGAGTGGTGTTCTCTGGTTTGTAGCTGAGAAGGTGATGTCACTGGGGAGAAACTGGCATCGACCCTGCCTACGCTGTGACAGATGTAAGAAAACACTGACCTCTGGTGGGCATGCAGAGGTATGCATCATTCTCACTCAACCCAGAATTTGCGGTCATGTTTCCCGATTTAAGCTGCCGACGTTAAACGTTTGATGGAGCTGATTGTTCAGAATTGGTTTGTTAGGTTTTCTTTTTTTAATATTATTATTATTATTTTTTAAGTGCTGGTAATAATTCATTTGGTACTCTGATTCCCTGTGGTGGGCAAAAAAGCTTTTTATATTCTTTTCATTTGGTTACTTGACAAGAATAAACCTGCATTCTTTCGTCGCTAACTTCCTCAAAGGACTATTTCATGCTCTCCTTCAACACAAACACTTCTTCACTGTATAATTTTGTGAGCATGATCTTTAGTCCATTTGTCACATGCTTGACACAATCACATACACTGCAGAAAATGCAGTGTAAATCTGCCTGATGAAAAAACACTCAGTGAAATACTAATCCAAGTAACTTTTTTTGTTTCAGCACGAAGGGCGGCCATACTGCCACGTTCCTTGCTACGGATACCTGTTTGGACCAAAAGGAGTAAACATTGGAGAGGTCGGCTGCTACATTTATGATAAAGACAATGAGCTGAATGAAATCTCTGACCAGTCGTAATTGGCCATCTTGCACAATTGTGTCCTGTCATTTTATTGGCCTATTACACTCACATGAGCTGACCTGTGACATAATTACTGATACTTTTGTTTCCTTCAAACAAAGCTGAGTAGTTGACATGTACAGGAAATGCACATCAACCTAACATTATTGTAATATTTATTTTTCACTTATTGTATTTTCATGTGCCCATCTTAAGCTTTTGATATAAAGTGGTAGATTTTTGTTATGGACTATGTTTATTTACACATGACCAATAACCACTCTTTCCTAACATTTCTATTGAGATGTGCAGTTTATGTGGCTTTATTTTAGAGTGCATTTGTCTAATGGTAAAGCTTTAAATGTAGTCGTATCGTAAAGGGAAATATAATGAATCAACGAAAACTCCTGGTCAGCATGTGAATTTTTATCTGTGTAGAGCTGTTTATCATATTACAGAATTAAGCTCCACCTCAAAATGCTGATTGTAATGCAATGATAATTGGCAATGATCTCAACGTGTCGCATCCTGAGATTATTGTTTAAAATGGATTACGACAGTCTTTCACCGAAGATAAGCATGTGTTCATGCTGTCACTGAAAGTTATCTTTTGTACATGTATATGCAGATTTTTAATACATAAATGTGTCCGTTTTTTTCCCCCTTGATTTCAGAGTATATATACTGAGAGTACATTAATTTTCTGTGGTCCGTAGGGCATGGCCACCATGCTTGGCATTGTGTACAGAATTTTGGGGTGTAGCAGTATATTACTCACTGACAGTTTGGCGATTACTTCGTAGCACGGCATATCAAATTCATTTCCATCGGTTTATTGTTCAGTTGTCACTGGAATGCACCTTAACCCAATATCCTTGCCGTATAAGAATAACTTAATTTCCAACTGATGTAATACATGGTCTGTACTTGAACACTGATGTAATACATGGTCTGTACTTGAACACTGATGTAGAGTTGAAGGGTTGCACTTCCTTCCTTGTTCTTTTTGTATGGTCTATATCTGAACACTTTTTACATAGTGCCAGACTTTGCAAGCCTTTAGATCCAACCTTATTGAGATAACATCCCTTTAAAATGGTGTTACTGTCCAAATTGTTTTGACCATCAGTGTATTTATATCTTAGAAACATTTTCTTGATCATGGTGCAGTTGTTGGGTAAGGAACTAAAATAAATATGCTGTATTCCATAAGCCATTGCATTCCTTGCATTCTTGTGTACTGTGAACATTTACGATGGTCCATGTTTTGAGTTTCAACAATGTACAAAAGACAATGCGTTCAACCTGCAGTGCTTTATTCCGCAAAATTTACTGACAAAATTGCTTATTAAACAACTTACTGTCTTCATTAACCCTTATCACAATGGCTGTTCCTTCTGGAATTCATGAAACCAAGGACCCTCAGATGGTACCACCAAGTGTGTACCTCAGCGTACTAACACAACCTTCATACACATCCACTCATTCACATACACCACACTTGCTCTCGTCTACGCACACCTGCTTAAAGACCAGACAATGGGCTTCCTGGATTCCTGTATGCTATTTTAATTGTAGGGTCATTCCATGTCAGATCACCCAATGGATGTCACCCCATCCCCTCAGATTTTGCTCAAATTTGGTTTCTTGGGGGGTTTTTGTTGGCAAAGCTGAAATTCCAAATATCAGCTCATGTCTAATTCATGTACTGAATTAGAAGATAAACCTAGTTTTTTTTTTTTTTTTGTTTTTCAACCGCGAGGAATTCGATCGCAGGATTGATACCTGGAAATTACATTTCATTCCATTGTTTAAATAAACTGTCGATAAAGCCAACGCCAGTGATGGTGAATGATTACCAGCAGAACTGATGAAGTCATTTGCAGAAACTGGCGTTTATCAACGAACGTAGCAGAAATGGTAAATCGCAAGGCGCCAACCGAACTCAGAAACGACGGAGTAATGAGAAGTAATGGGAACATGTATCAGAGATATGAGCTTAACGCGGGGCGGCATACGCCAGGATCACGCAGTTTGTAGTCGGAAAGGGGTAACGGTTACTATCAGGGTTCGAATTACACATTGGCTGTGTCCCAATTCCGAATTGGGACACAACCATTGGCTTTCGGAGGAGCCCCATTTTCCGGTGGGCACCAGTATTAAGCCAGGTCACATGCACCTGCATAAATACAAGTGTGTAGCAGCCCGGTCATACTGCAAAAAATGTAGGAATATCATTGTTAGCAGTTAATACCGCAGGCAATATTTCACAAAGGCATAAGCGAACGTCAAATTTCTGGGTAAAAAACAAGAACGAAATTGGTCATCAGCCGGAAGGGAATTCAATACTCAACGAATATCAAATGAAATCAGTACTTTTTCGGCTCACCTTGATGTTTGGGTCCCAAGAGAAGCATTTGGGTGTGTTGACTACATCCAGCCAAGAAAATTTAGGGTTTATTTTCTAGTGCTGCTGTATGCGGTAATGGCATTTAATAGCAACAGTCATGTTTCAGATGACATATCAGGTTGCTGTGGGCGCAACTTTCTCCTCTACCGCGATACTTGGGTCACTTAAAACATCCGAAAACTTGCATTTTTTTGCGGCTACCTCACCAGAGCAGTATTTCACATAAAGGCAGGATATGATGGTGACTTGAAAAAGCACACGACGAGATGGATGAAAGCTGCAATATTTGACTAAATTTAAATATATTTGAAACAATGCCACCATGTCCCCCAAATAGCCCAGCTGAACACCGTTGGCATAAAACCCATAAAATGATAAATTTACTGCACAGACAGCCTTATTTCTGCCTTAGAACCTATATAAAAACGACTCTGGACTAAAACAAAAGTCACTTATAGGCCTACTTACCTATGTAAACGGCATTTGGCGAGCTTAGCGTAGAGCAAATTCCACGACTTGTCTTGAAATTTATACAATAGCCATGAAAATTATCATTATTTAAATCAACCTCTATTAAAGCTTGCTCTGTTGCCAGCTGCTGCATCGGTGCTTGAGGGAGGGTCGTCCGCGGTGCGGAAACTGCATGTAAGAAAGCCGAATAAACTTAGTTTTTGAAGCTTTGATACCGTCACCTCCTGTTCTTTATTTTTTTTTCTTTATTGACCACTGCTTTGTTTGAATAGAAGTTGGAAAATTTGCTTGTAAGTCTGATCTTAACATTTTGCGCTCGAACTGTCAGCTGTCACCCTGGTCACATGATCAAATACAGACTTGACATTGGACAGCATATTACCCAGCAATCACCTTGATACATTTGCAAATCAGTGTGAAAGAAAAATAAAAAATTAAATCAAAGAAAATAAGAAATTGTCAATTTAATTTTTTTTTTAATGTTTGTATATTATGTATGTAGCTTTGTCATAAAATGCTATGAATTATTGTTAGTAGAAAACCCATGATAAAGATAGGCTTGGCTTAATGTCACTACTCATTTGGAAATAGTAAGTTGTGTGTAATCCTTGGACTAATAATGGGTAGGTATGTGCGCAACAGCCAAGTTTTCGACGTCAGTGGTATACAGCTCACACGTAAATATTTCTACGTAAAAGCTTCACTCACTTGCAGACAAAACAATATGAGACCAATAGGCAATTAGGCGACACCCCGCTTCCGCAGACTAAGTCGGGAACCATACTAAGAATGTGGGGGAAATATTCTCGATCAACTACCGTGTTACTTGTGTCTTCAAACGGCGAAGATACCTGTCTAATTTGACATTTGGCGCGCGAGTTTAAAACGTCGGTCTGATGAGAACATTGGCGAGTCAGCTCTCAATGCGGGGCGGTCAAAATGACTTCTGACAAAAAGTGTGGGGGACTTATTCTCCCCCCCTAAACATGGATTTTTGTCATTTTGATATTTTTTCCTAATATGGTGTTAGTTTAGCCTGACAAGCCAGACTATTACATCAAAATCTATGGTCTGGCCAAGACCGATAGACCAGGCTCAATCCTGCCTTGGGTTCTGCCGGATTAACTGCCCATTTCTGCATGCGCAACGGTAACACTACTTAACTGCCTGAAATGCGACGTTTCAGGGATTTTGAGTCATTCTCTGCTGCAGATGGATTAATTGCGTTAAAATTTTTAATCAGATTAATAATGATAACGGATTCATCTGTGTTAACGCGATAATTTTGACAGCCTTGGTTGAAATGTGTTTTATTTTTACTTGATTTGAAGACAGGACATCTGTAGCTGTACACTGATACCAAGCAAGATGATGTTTATCACTTAATTTCAAAATAATCATGGGGGCTGGTAATGAAAACCTCAGCATTCGAGGTCTTTAAACGCAGTATAAATTCTACAGCAAAAAGCCATATTAGAGCAAAATGCAAATAGAGTGGAAGTATAACCTGTTTTTTTCAGTGATGCCCTCCTCCAGAGACAGATTAATCTCGTAGAAGGAACCCTCCAGAACTGTTTCATTCTGAATAATTCCCATTGACCGCGTCCATACAACATGTATCTCGTAAATGAAACTGAACACAGGACGGTTTCGAGTGTCTTTGTTTCTTTGATATCGCATCATTTTCAGCTGCGAATTGAACTATGAATTGTAGTACTGTGTATTTTTCAATATCCCTCATAGTGGTTCCATGGTAATGTTGGGTTTTTCCAGGAAAGGCTCGCTACTGATCCCTTTTCTGGAACAGGAGAAGTGAATGATTTGCCCATTCAAATTCAATTTGGAAAAGTAATGAAATAATACTAATTCACACAAATAGGTAAATTCATTATATCACCAATGATCGATGGTTTGATTGAAAAATTACCTCCATACCGTGCGGCAAGCATTTGGTCTGATATTCACGCTGGCTTCATTTATTATACGCAAGCAATATCACACACTTTGGATTAGAACCTACGATTTCACATTCTCACCATACATTTGAAATTGTGCAGGCAATTAGGAAGTGTGTACGGCATAAAATCAAATGAATAATACAATACAGGCCATAATAGAGGTGCAACGATTAGTCGATTTGGTGATTAGTTGGCCAGTTAAAATTGTCAACGTTTCGGAAAATGGATTAATTGTTTCAATCATTTTTCAAGTAAATAAGTCAAACATTTTTGAGTTGCTTTTAAATGGAAAGATTTGCTGATTATCTTCATCATATATGATAGTAAATGGAGAGTCTTTAGGTTTTGGACAGTTGGCTGGATGAAAGAAGGAATTTGAGAGCATCATTTTGGGCTCTCAAATTATGTAGAGCATTTTTCACAATTTTTCACATTTAACAGACTAAACTATTTTTAAATTAATCGAGAGAATAATACGCTCATTCATAAAAAATTAAAATCATAGTGGCTCTGTATTTTCACCCATAGGATTTGATAACAATGAATAAACAAACAAAAAAAAAAATGTACATTTACTCTGCAGGAAATCTGTTTATATCGAGCAAAATGAAGACACTGTAACTGTCCAATATAGACTGTGGACATGGACATCAGGAAATGCATTATTATCTCCGCCAACGAAGTTAGGCCGGTGGTTATGTTTTCGCCCGTTTGTTTGTTTGTCTGATTGTGAACAACATAACTCAAAAAGTAATGCACGGATTTTGATGAAATTTGCAGAGAAGGTGGGTATTAGGACTAGGAACTGGTGATTAAATTTTGGCATATCTAGGCCAAAGTACAGCTGAAATATATGCCAAAGTTCAAGATTTCAAGTCTTTCGAATGGGCCAGAGTCCCGATCGCCATACTTTTGGGTTTTGCTGCCACCTGGCGGAGCTCTGTGCTCTCTGAGTGCTTTTCTAGTTTTCCTTGGATCACTGGGTCACCTTGTTTGTTCCACATCCTCTATTGTCTCCGGCAGGCGCTTTCCCTTTGTTTCAGGAAGTAAGCTGGCTATCAGTACTGCCATTATGGCCACTGTGCACATTAGAACCTGGGGGAGGGGCTTCCACACAGCATCCAATAATATTGCTAAAGGAGCCATGGACACGCCCACGCGAGCCATGAAGGAATTGTATCCAATACCATTCTGTCTGTAGAGAAAGAAAACACAAGTCCAGAAGTCCATCGGCCCCATAGAGAAATCAGTGACATTATCGTTAACTCCTGGATAAGCTACTTGTGAATTAGGGACTGATCATCCATGCCAAGACAATATTTATCTTACTGGCTGTGGTTGTGCTGATGGCAAATTTGATTGATTTGACATACAATCACATGAGCAGCATGAACCAGAATTAGCTGCTTCAGATTGTGTGGAGTCTTATAATTCTAGCTGGTCTAGCAGGCTAGATTGGCCAGTTGAACAATCTGCTGAAATGCAACATTTCACCTGACAACGGTAGGGTAGAGCTCTGCCGTAAACAGGTAGACGTTAGTGAAGGACATTGATGAGCAGCCCTTTCCAATGGTAGCAATGACAGTGCGAAACAGCGACATTTCTGAGGAAGAATGAAGAACACAACAGAGATTCATTCACCATTTTACATCAACTATTGACAAAAACATGATATAAAAAGGAGATTACTCTGTTGAAGGGATAATCAAATCTCCCTCTTTGATGTAAATGGCTGAATTAGCAGGCTACCTGAGCTGAGTAAAACCAAAACAGTCTTCTGAGTTACATGAGATTCTAGATCACTGACCCCTCCTCTCTCCGCTTCAACCACTGGCTCCCAAGCCCTCCACCTCCCTCACCATCAAACATCTCGCCATTCCGACTCCACAGTGGACTCTTACTCCTAGCTGTGACGATGGATAAACAAATGGAACAAACTGCAGGATCCTTTGCACAAGGAGATGAAGCTTTATCAGAAGGTACAACAGTCCAGGGTCGAGAACAGCCAGACTGGGCAACAGAGAGCAGGCAGCTCGTGATAAAGGGACGAGCGGAGTTTGGCGATTTGGCTAATCAGGGTCAATGGTTTGGACCTGGAGCTGGGCTAAGGGAACTTCAACTTGTTTTTCTTCTGCGGCGTACAGTGGAGGTTGATGGCCCAGGTAGCACACAAAAGGTGACATTACCTGACCAGTCACCGGGAGGGAGTTATGGGTGTACCCTATTAAGAAATTAAGGAAGACCACTTGGTGAAGGTTCCCTCAGTGAGGCAGCATATGCTTTTCCTCAACTCCTGGTTGAGCCTCAGTCAGAACGTTGACCTTAGGCTGGAAGCCAAGATGAGAGGAATGGCGCTGTAGGCACCAAGTAACAGAACGCCTTCCAGAACCAGAACACAAGTTAGGGATCTGAGGGGAGATCAGCTGACAGAGGAGGAATACTGAATACCAAGCATGAACGGCTAATCTGACAAAAAACGAACAATAACAGAAATCCACACACAATACATCCAAAAGGGAGAACGATATACAGAAAAAAAAAAAAGTTTCCCACGACAGGGGGTGACCACTGGGAGAGAGCTTAGATGACTTGGAAAGGGCGCAAGAATGGCAGGTGGCAACAAATTTTTAGGTGTCTAAGTTGGGCGACCAGAATTGCTGGCAGATGATTTGCTGGCTGGGATAATGTGTGTCGGAACCTCAGATTTTAGGTTATTGGAGAAGTATGATGCCATGTGAGATCCTTACCACCTTAAGGACAAACAGGCGTTAACCTGGGCACTCTTAGGGGCTCAGGAATGTCTAAAGGGTTTCCAGAACTTTAGATGTGGGCTTTTTTCCAAAGCAGGTGCATGAAGGTGGGAAAGGGGACTAGGCTACGTTTTCTTTGAGCCAGGCTGGTAGACTAAGATAAAGTTAAACTGAGAGAAGAGCAGGCAACACCAGGTTTGTCTGGGGTTAAGTGTTTTAGAAGAGCTGTTGTATTCCCGGTCGCGGTGATTTAGTCCAAGCAAAGCAAAGATTATGGCCCCCTCATGCTAGTGCCTATACTATTCCAAGGCTAGCTTCATAACAAGCAGCTCTCAGTCCTCAGTGAAATACTTCCTCTTCACTAGAGTCAGCCAACAGGAGAAGGAACATGGGAAAGAACTTTAGTGTTGGCTGCCTGCTGGGAGAGGACGGCTCCTGCGACAGTATCGGAGGCATTTCATCTTCATGATGAACTGGTGCTGTAGATCCGGGAGAGCCTAGACAGAAGAGCTAGAGAGCTTCGCCATCGGCTGGTGGAGGATAGAGGCAGCCTTGAAGGTCCAATGGTATGGCACCTTAGAGGAGGTTAAGGTGGTGAGAGGAGCGACGACTATGGAGTACCCGCGGAAGAAGCACTAAAAGCAATTTGCAAAACTGAAGAAGCTCAGGAAATATTTGCGGTTGTTGAGCTACGGGCAGTCCCAGCTTTAACTTTTTGATTATCCAAACTGATCACCCTCCAGGAAGATAATGAATCCCAGGAATGGATGGAGGTCTGATGGAAGTCGCACTTCTCAGGATTAAGATGAAGCTGGTTTTCCAGGAGAGACTGGATGACTGACTGTTCATGCACTGTGCGCTCCTTCAAGATGGGAGAAGAAAGAAGCATTTTGTCCAGGCAGATATTGATTAAACGAGAGATAATGTCTTGTAGTAAATCATCAATTAAGTTTTGGAAGACTGGAACTGTGTCCATGAGCTCAAAGGGCATCACCAGATACTCATTGGAACCACATATGGTGTTGATGCTGTCTTTCACTCGTTACCCTAATGCATGCGGACCAGCTGATATGCATTGTATGGGTCTGGCTTGGTAAAATTGCTTCATTCCTCGAAGTTCATGACGGCTGAATCCAGGGGAGGGAGAGCAGTTTTTAATAGTACTGGAGGTGAACACCTAGTAATTAACCCAGGGGTGGAGTGAGTGTCAAAAAGACAAATCCGGAGCTGCCGGATAGCTCACTCGGTTAAAGCATTGCGCTGCAATGCAGAGGTGTCTGTCACGTCGCGGGTTCGAGCCCCGGCGTACCCACCGGCATTGGTCGGCAGCTTTTTCAGAGTAGCGCACAATTGGCGATCGCGCTACAGGGTTTCAAATTGGGAAGGGACTGCCGGATTTGGGTTAACAATAACAGCTTTGTTCGTTGCTCCAGCGCCTCCTGTTGGCCAGATGGGCGCTCGTCAGGAAGACTCTGGGTTTGTTCACGTCCGGGTATCCTCCGCCCTCGTTCGGAACTTACGAGGATTCGACCAATGAGTGTATAAGAATCAGTGGCTGACGGACACGTGCTTCGGAGGAGAGCCGTGAGCTGTCTTCACTATCCTGAGTTGGCAGCAAGGGGTCGCATATGAGCAAGCTTTGTACATAGTTCACTAATTGGGCATTCCAGATTCGGGTGGGATTGGAGATGCCAAATTTATAAAAAAAAAAAAAAAAAAAAAAGACAAATCCGGCTCCTGCTGGTAAAGGAGAAGGAAAGATGATCCCAGAGGCTGTGGCATTAGCAATGTACTCGTCCTTGGCATTAGACAAAGGAGGGGACAGGGAGTACAGCTTTCCTCTAGGGGGCAATTTTCCATGAGAAAGGTCAATTAGGTAATTGTGGGGTCAATGCGGGGGAAAAGAGGTGGCTCAATACTGACTGAGGGCCTAGACGTGATCATGGAACTCTGAGGGAACTTCACTCAAGTTGAACACTGCCTTTTGCCAAACAGGAATTGGAGATGGAGGTACAAGTAAGCACCTTTTCTGTCTGAGCTGGGCTTGGTCATCGGACCAGCCAGGTAGAAATCAGGTGGTTGGTGTTGCCTCAGTAGAAGCACAGACTGGGATTGATTTACCACTGGTGATCTGGGGGAGACGGCTAGTTTAGCTTGGCAAAATCTAACAGCATGGGTTCAGTAGGTGGTAGACAAGGAACTGACTAAGTGGCAAATTCAGCCTTAGCTGGTGGAGAAAGAACTTGGGAGCGACCACAACATTCTAAGTGTCTCTCCTGTAAGAGAGACACTGCTCCTGCTTTAGCTGATTTGTTGTTGTAATTTTTCACATACTTTCATGCTTCCAAATGTATGTTTGCCTGCAACTTATTTTTCCTGTCCATATTCTCTATGCCCAACCCCCTCAAGACTACCCTTAGGCAGAAGGATGACCCTCTCTGATCCAGGGTCTGCTTAAGGTTTCTACCGAAATGTAAATTCTTTTTCCCTCCAGTTTTTTTCTTCACTGATAAGGGACTTATTCCTTGTCATTGTTACTGCTGGAATGCTCTTGGGCTATCTCCTCCTATTGGAATGAGATCTGTAAAGCATTCTGTGATTAAGCCTTTCAAAGAGAATCAAAGAAATTGAAGAATTGCTCTTTTGACTTTAATCTTTGTTACAGATTTGGAAGGGCTCCAGGATTTACATGGTGAAGTAGCCCAGCTAACTCAGGAATCGCTCCTGAAATATGTCCCTCAGGATTAAAACCCAGGTTCAGGAAGTAAAAATCCTCCACAGTTTCTTGTTCCTTCATTCATTACGGTTTGGTAATAACCACAATTATCCAGCCAGTAGGTAGAATTATCTTGTGAAATATTTCTGCATTAATGTGTTGAAGAAACCTGTCAGAACTTTTACTCTCTAACGTCTGAACTTCACACCTCCGTTCAGGACTCGAATGAAGCATGATGAACAGAGATACAGTATAAGAATAGTGCTTACCTTTGGGTACAAATATGTTCACTGCCAGACAGATTCCTGCACCAAGGAGAGCCCCTATCTCAGTTCTTCTTCTGCCAATTCTGTCGACCACGTAATACAAGCACAGTTTGGCAGGGATCTCTATGCTGGCATAGGCTAACTGGGTCAGATAGATGTTGATTCCAAACCCTGAGATGTTGAAGCTGATGCCATAGAAAATGAAGGCAATTCCATACCTAATGGGGAAAAACATGCAGCAAGTGATGTGCTCTTGTTCTCTGGTGTTGTTGAATGAGCGCCTCTGTATCAGTTATAGTAGGTGATAAATCAGCATTGTTTGTGATATTATATGATATTCAGGATACTTTTTGTTTATACATACAATCTATAGAATATCATATACTGAAAGTAGCTATTGACATGAGAGGTTTCTACATTCAGGGTTGGTAAGAAACATTCTTTGAGTTTGACTCAAGAAGATATTAACCCTCTATTAACCAAACCCATCTCCAATTGTGTTAAAATTATTTCCCTATGCAAAATAGTTTATTTTGGGCCATTATTTGAAAACCAGTAGACAAAAATTTTTTGACACATTTGGCCCACCTTTCCTTGTAGCAAATCTGCTACATTGGGTTATAATGCTAATGAAAAAATTAAAGTGACGGACCATTCAAGTTATTCTCAATTGTTTATTTGGCAATAAGAAACAAAACCAACAGGGTGTCCAGGCTGTTAACCCTTTTACTTCATGAAGCAGATCTGCTACGCTGGTTAATAGAGGGTTAACACCTTGTTTTAACCCTTCCAGCAAACCTTAATGTGAAAATATTTGGATTTCTTCCATTTTTGCTTATTTGTCATATTTAACTGTTTCAAATGATCCTACTAATTTTATTATTAGACAAAGAAAATTTGATTTCAAACAAAATGCAGCTTTTAAAAATGATTGTTATTTACATAAGGTAAAAAGTTATTCAAAATGAATATATCCAGATTTAAAAAGGCCTTTTTTCCCCTCAAAATGCAATATTTTTCATTCAGTACCCAAAAACTCCTCTAGGGATTGTTCAGATTTTTTGACATGAAGTTGTATGAAATACTTTATAGCAGTGTAGCACATGAGACAAGATTTTTTTCATGAATGTGTCCCGTGAGCGGGGTTCTGACTTCCCAAAGTTTTGAGGTAAGTAGTTCCAGCTAGTTTGCTGAGCTCACAAAAAGAGAAACTTTTGTTTCCCTAAACAGCGTGTTTTTAGAGTGATATGTTTCTGGCGCTAAACCATGATCAGTGAGTAACTCACTTCGCAATCACTTGGCACTATTTTTCTCTCCCGCGGTATCACTGCGCGCCGGCTATGATACATTTGGAAGGTAACACACTTGGATGTCGACTGCTGCGACCTAAGAGATCAACACACAGAGAGACAAAAAAATACAGAAAAAATGGTGCGGACTTGTGATTTCCCCGGCTGTTATAATGAAAACCTGTCTGACTCGCCTTATGTATTTCACCGGTTTCCGACGGCATCACCTAACGGTTTGAACAAGTGCCCCATCACACATCACGAGTGTTGACTCTTCCTCTCAGACCTGCTGTCGTGGGCCCATCTTCAGCTCAGACAGCTGCTCTCTCTCTCGGTCCTATCTATCTTCATCTGAAGAAGGTCACAGCGGTAAGCTCAGGTTCATAAAGGTACCCCTTTGGCTCTGTAGAAAAGGGAATATCATCGTCGCTTTTGTATTCAGACAGGTTTTCGTCAATTTTCGGAGCCAGTGCCGTGCTCTTCAAAATATGTTGTTTTCTCTGTCCTGGTCGTGTAGGGACATTATTGTCCTTGTCGAAATGCGCAGTGCATTAAGGAACGTTTATTTATTTTTTTGACCCCTCCCTTGGTATCAATGTTCAAACCTACAGAAAGAAGCCACAGTTGTCGAACAGCATGGAATCTAGTGAAATACATAAGGCGAATCAGACAGGTTTTTGTTCTTACGGCTGGGAAAATCACGTTTGCACCATTTATTTATTCATTCGTTCACTGATCATGGTTTTGTGACAGAAATATTTCACTCTTAAAAACACGTTGACTTGGGAAACTAATTTTTCAATTCTTGTGACCCCAGCAAACTAGCCGGAACTACTGACTTCAAAACTTTGGGAGGCCAGAACTCTGCTCACAGGACACATTAACGAAAAAAATCACCTCTCATGTACTAAACTGCTAAAGAGTATTTCATGCAACTTAATGTCAAAAAATCTGAAAAAAAAATCTGCTCTTAAAGGCAAAGTAACTGTTTAAAAGCCAGTTTCTTAAGAATAGTGAGTTGTGCGCACCATAGGAGACCCGTTTTAAGAGCCATGCTCCTCATCTTGGGGGTTCTCACTAGATCCAGATAGGTGAAGGTCTTCTGTCCTTTTTCCGACTCTACAATAGTAGACAGTATCTGTTGGGAAGAACAGGTTGTACTCAACCATGATGAATAGTGTCTGCTGAGCCAGACAAGAGCATACTGAACTAAAGTGGTCAGTGACACAAACAGGCGTGTTTTCAACCAGAACGGTAACTGTCTGTTGAAATGACCAGGTTTGTACTCAAGGACAGTGGACTGTGTCTGTTGGCACCAGTCGATGCTGACTCAACAATAGTGGAAAGTGTCTGCTGAGGCCAAAAGGCACTGCGTGTACTCAACCATGGCAGACTGGTCTGTGGAAATGAAAAGGAGTATACTCAATTATTGCGGACAATTTCAGTCGAGATAAACAGGTGCTCAAGGATGCTCAAAGATCGTGGACAGTGCCTGTTCAGACCAGACTTCCATGGCAGACAGTTTCTGTAGAAATGAACTGAGGCATACTCGAGGATAGTGGACAGTGTTGAGACCAAAAGATGAGTATTCAAGGATAGTGGTCTGTCTGAGACTGAGGGGCATGTGAACATCCCTCAAGGCAGTGGTTCCTCTGCCTCTCCTTGAACACACCAGGACAGATCCATGTATGTGATGTGCTCCACATTAAAAGCATCAGATGTCACTAATGAAGCACTAGATTAGTTTTATCAAGTGTGCCTCAGGTGAGACACATTAACCTCTGAAACCCGAACACCCCTGACTCCAAGGCTGAGAGTCAATGCATCATTGACATGTTGCACAGGCTTAACTGGTTTGTTTGAGGTATTTTCGGTACAATTATTCACTAAATATTCAACAGTCGTTTTCAAAGTAGTTTTTTGAAAGAATACCCGCAAGTACAGAGAGAGCACTGAAATACAAGCGGTAAGTTGGGGTGCATGATGTGTTCCGCTGACTCACTGCTTAAATTTACAATACGGCTCTAATGTTGTCATCTAATCAGTTAGTGTAGTGGCTCAGCCATTAAACTTCAAAGTGGAAGATCTGTGGCTTGAATCTTGACTAGGTTGAAACTATTTTTTTGAGCAGCAGGGTCATAACTCATGTATAAATAATTGCTAGGGTGTTTGTTGTTTTTACTTCTTTTTATTTTACCATTTTTAGTTATCTTTGTATTAATCATTTTGTTTCTTTGCTCGTTTCTTTGAAAATAAATCTGCTCCAGTGGAGTCAAACTTCATTTCCTTTGTATGTATTTTCTTTGAATGGGAAAATGTATACAGGACTGGCAGAAATAAATAAACATGAATAAAAAATGAATGAATAAAATTGTTGTAATTCGATGGAATGTATTCCTGTAGTGACATAAGTGGAATTAAATTACCTTTCCGGTTTGGTACCTGAGAAATCTCAATTAGCACACAGCGCTAATTTGGAGAGGGCATGAAGATATTCCTAAAATAAAATGTTATGGCCCCAATTTGTTATTACATTTACAACATAACAGCAACAGCAACAGCAAGGGATGACAGACACAGTTTTAAAAACTTAAACACATTTAATGAAAAAAACAAAGACTAAACTACTATCTACAACTAATAACCAAGATTGATTTACAAGAAAAACAGAAATATTTACAGTCCCTTTTTGTTGGGGTGGCTTGGTGATGTCCTGGGTAAGGAAAAAAAAATGCTCTAACACAGGCAAAAATCCACAAAAGAAACTTCACAGGTCTTGAACAGAAATGACAGGTCTGGTCACATGTATCCTTCTCCTTGCAATTTCTCCTACTCCTTTACTGTCTCAATTCTTTTCCTTATATACTCTTTTGCAGACCCCACCCACATTTAGACCTCTTTTTTTTAATTTTCGGGGACTTGCCCCAGACATGTCCAGGAAATGTCTAAACATAGCTCCAGTCTGAGCTGAATTAAAAAAAGGTAAATACTGCCATCCAGTGGCCTATATTCACATTACAAAAACCTCTTTAATTTTGCTCTAAGTTATTTGATTAGAATAAACTTTGGCACAAATAATGGTGAGATTCTGTGCTGTAATTTTTTAGAGGTTTCAGACTGCAACTGCATAATTTCAGAGGGATAAAAAAAAAAACTTTGTTTGGTGCACAAGATGTTTCATTTTTGCTGCGTTCCATCTCAATTTACTCTGACTCAGTGAAAAACACTGATTTTTACACCACGACAGAAATTCCCAAGGTGTTACCTTTATTATGATTCCAAGATTATTCAAATAAATTAAGTTATTGCAGAGATATAGTCATTTCATTTTGAGCATGTCATTTTCGAGCCAGAGGCTCAGGGCTTAATTAATACCCGTATCCAAGGAGTGGCCTACAAAGAGTAATTTGGGAAGTACTACCTTCAGGACATGTTTGGTCGTCTATTGGAATGAGACTTCAGAATCTTACGGCCAATTACATGGTACACTTACCTCTGGGTTTATTTTTTCTGAAAACCCCTCCCTCCTGTTGACTTTAGCACACGTCTGTAAGTAGTCGTACGCCTTATCGATCTTCCCATTCACAATCAACCACCTTGCAGACTCTGGGACCCATCTATCAGGAACAAATAATAATCACACTTGGGACAGTCTTGTAAGTATTTGCAGACTGGTACAATATTAAAACGACTGACGTTCCCACGTGGTTCACATAATATCACAACTGCTTTTTGAGTGAGGTGTCTGCCTCCCTCTGTCAGCAGTGCGTAGCGCACAACAAACGTCACTCATCGCACGTCATTACTTTAATGCGAGATGAACGCTGGCCTTATCATTTCTCTTCGCTTCACACAGGCTCAATTCAGCCTCGCTTCGTTTCATAGAGCCGAACCCCAAGTTTGCAGTGCTGGCTTCAGTCAGTCTGGAGCAAACTAAAAAGCCAAGGTAATCTTTCGTTACAAATCCAAGCACATTATGAGATTAACTATGAACACGCCGGCTAACTTCACCACATTTGGTATCATAGAAGTAAAGCCAAGCTGACCTTTCACTACAAATCCAAGCAGGCATTTGCTAGTGTCCACTCAACCTTATTTCACAAAATATCTCCAAACACACAAGAACATAAAAATGACTGCAAATGCTCAAATCAAATTTGCTGGGCCAGTAAGTGAAAATCAAATCTACATTAGCAATACATGTAATACCTCAGGAGCATATTACTAAAAGCGACAGTGGACATGTGCAAACTGGGTTGTGACTTCACTGTTCTTCTCAAATGCTCCATTCTACTTCTCCACACGGATGCACAGAAACTTGAATTCCAAAGAACCGCTTTCGAAGGGCATTTAAAAAAATCCCTGTTTTAGTGCCCCGAAACCCCATTTGTTTGAGGTCTTATGGTGAGTCATTTAGCCAACCTCATATTCATCACTCTCAAAACCAGAGTCTTTTTTGTGGCTCTCTTGAAACATGTATGAACAGCACAGTAAATATGTTACATCACAGCATTAGAAGTTACCTCCAGAGCAGTATGGCAACAGCAAGAGGGGAGGTGATGGTAATAATCAACCACCGCCAATCATTCACCAAATAAGCGATTCCAGCAAGCATCATAGTTCCAAAGGTCCAGGCCAAACCATTAATTAATGAAACCAACTTCCTTCTCTCAATGTCAACCCACTCCATACCTGCACAAACACATCAGACATGGGTTTGATTTAGTTGTCATTGTTTTGTAATGCTTTTATTTTACACTTGACGTGGGGCTTCTTTCGTCACCAATATATACTCTTCCAAAAAAGAAACTATACATTGTTTTTAGCATCAAGTTATTATACATGAAATGTTTTGACAAATGTGGAAAACATATTGAAGTATACTCTTCCAGAAAATAAACTATACAAATATTGAATTATTGAATACACTTTCTTTTCAATATGTTTTCCACATTTGTCAAAACATTTCATGTATAATAAATTGATGCTAAAAACAATGTATAGTTTCTTTTTTGGAAGAGTATATATAGTTTAAAATCATTGTTTTAAGCTTTAAAAGTTTACTCATTTTACCAACTGTCAACTTAAATGAATTATGTACTCTAGACCAGTGCTCTGCAATGTCGTTCCTGGGGACCCACCGTGTTTGTAGGTTTTTGTTCCAACAACAATAGTAATCACAGGATTTTAACAAGCTGCTAATGTCTTAATTAGGTGTTTTTCCTGTTTAGAGTCGTTTCTTACTCTTTAGCCAGATGTTACATAGAAACACCCATACATGCTCTGAAGAATAAAATACCCCAGAATGTAGTGTGTTTATTTCCACACTGCTAGAATGTCAAGTAATTGAATATTGCAAACAAATCAAATTAGACGCTGAGGAACTCAGTTAACTCCAAATTAGGCAGCTGGACACAACTGTTTCAAGTTCTTTCAAAAACCTTCAGGGGAAGAAAATCATCACACAAAATTGTGTTGAATCTTCACCATTTGCTTGTAGAATAAATTTCTCAGGATGTGCCAATTAGTTTTCGCCAAATGAGGAGCCAACTACATCTTTAATTTGATTGGTTACATTGTTTCCTCTCATTTTATGCAGTGATTTTGCAATGTGGGTATGATATTTTTTATTCTAGATGGCAAACATAGATATTTCATCAAAGTCAAAACCAAACTTTGACTCTGAAGAAAACATTGTGTCAAAACGTTTGTCACCTGCACCATAAAAAATTGCCAAATTAATTGTGTTCTCCAGTATTTCTTTCTTTGACTTTGATTGCTGATCCTCTACTCTGAGGGCCACCGATCTGGCTGCTGTTCGTCAGCTGAGGCGCATGTTTCTCCTTCGCTAAACATAGATATTTGGCTTCATCATACACTTCCTCATAAATACAGGGAATCTGCACCTGTGATACAAGCGCGAGGCACAATATGGAAATGCCTGCATGATATTCTCTATTAACTTGTAAGTTAAGAGGGCAAATATATGCTCTTAACATTAAATGCACTTCAGACAAATTAATAGCTTGCTAAAATCCTGCGATAATAAATGTGGTTGGAACAAAAACCAGCATTCACAAGTGGGTCCCCAGGAACGACGTTGAAGACCACCGCAGAAAACTGTTTTCTCAGCCTTTATCTGCGAAGTTTTAAAATTAAAGGCAGTGACATTCTATTATTTTACGTCATTAGTCATTGAATGAAAGAGGTAATACTGAACATCACTCACAGAGGACTGAATTTATAATGCTAATCCCAGTGATTCCGAGCCCAGTGAAAAACCGCATTATTGCGAACATCAGGTAAGATGTTGAAAATGCGCTGGCCAGTCCAAAGGTCATCCCCGACACATAGGACACCATCAGCATCGTCCTCCTCCCATATCTGCAAACACCAACGGTTAAGCAGTAAGATGGAATCTTACTGTAATAACTAAGAATGTAATGTAGCCGCTAGCGGCAATTTTGGGGTTCTGTCCAAGAAAGGCCATTAGTTGTTGGAAGCGTGAACAGCTTAATTAAAAACCACTTTAAGAGTATGTTGCAGGTATTTATGTGGACCTACTTTGCCGGTGTAATGATTGGACCAACAACTTATGATGTTTTGTCTGATTTGTGTCATGTTAGGCTATTTTGCGCATTTGTAGCTCCCCCTTGTGGCTGATTGCTATGAAACTGTTCAGGTATGTTTCAGGTATATATGTGGACATATCCTACAAGTTTTGTGGCGTTAGGACAAACAATGTCTGATTTATAATCTGATTTGTGTAAGTCCACGTCCCTTTTTTGCATTTGTGGTCAATTTGATTGAAACTTTTAGGCTTTGTTTCAGGTTCTTATGTGGACATATCCTATGAGTTTTGTAATGATTGGGAAAACTATTTATGATTTATAGTTGGCTTGGTGTTATGCCACGCTGCTTTGTTTTGCATTTATAGCGCCCACTATCGGTCAGTTTAAATGAAATTCTCAGGGTATGTTTCAGGTACTCATATGAGTATATCCTGTGAGTTTTATGGCTATAGGACAAACAATTACTGATTTATAATTGGATTTGAGTTATACCACGCAGCTATGTTTTGCATTTATAGCGCCCCCTATTGGTCAATTTGAATAAAATTTTCAGGGTATATTTAAGGTACTTACATGAATATATTTTGCAAGCTTTATGGCTATAGTACAAATAATTTCTGATTTATAGTCTGATTTGTGTCATGCCATGCCCATTTTTTGCATTTATAGCACCCCCTATGGGCCAATTTGCATGAAGCTGTGAGGGTAAACGAAATGAGATTTCAACAAGCCTTATCCAATCTTTGATAAGATTAATCCAATGATGATTCACGGGGAATCTTGAAGGAATCAGAGCTACGGCCTAGGAGGAGATCTCAAAAATGTGTTTTTCAAAAAATTCTAAATTCCAGAAAATGTAATATAGCAGACCTTAACCCTTCTATTATGTTCAGATTACTAAGCTATTTTTGGTTTGAGGTCAGTTTGATCCCCGCAATGAAAAACTGCATAAGATGTTTGTAACTGAAAGTTTTACCCAATCTCCTCTCAGCTCATTTATGCCCGTCTACTGACCATTTTAACAGCCAAGTAAATAAAACACGACTCCCCCATCCTCCCCTTATACATCAGTCATCGATTTTACATGATTATTGCAAAATGAATGGGACCAAATGTGAAATGAATGAGAAATTAATTTGAACACGCCCTCAGTCTCAGGAAACACTACAAAAACAAGATAAAAATGATGGTTTTATGTAATAATTGATCCTGGGGTCAAAATGACTCAAACAACGCTGATGCTTACACAATGAGCTCAGAATATGAAACATTTTTTCAGTGAAATTGAAAGTCTACCCGTAGAGTTAGGGGGGAAAAAAACTAGCTTCATCAATAAAATGTTGCACCAAAAGGTTGAATATTTCTTGTTTCTTCATTGATGACTTCACATCAGATAATCCAAGGGTTGAGGCTATTTGCAGCAAGTCCTTCTTCTTTGCCAGCACAATTAATTCCTGGGTTGGAGTTTTCAAAAAACTTTCAAAAATCTGTTCTCATATCAATACTTTTATTTTTTTCTGGGTGCCGGGCATGGAGTATTTTGCATTTTGCGTCGGAAGGTCTTGATCGTGAATGCGATGATTTATTCACACTGTCTGTGGTCATGGAACTGATTTGCTCTCTGACTGCAAGCCCTATTTTATCTCTGCTGTGGAAATAAAGCGTGAATCTGTTCGATCCATCTGACTATTTTCAAAAGAAAGACCAAATAAAGACTGTTGTCTATCTTCAAAGGAAGAAAACAGACGAGTAAATGGACCAAGAAAAGTCGATAGCTCTTTGCATTGACTTTGACTGTAATCAGACGTGCGAAAAATTTGTTTCGCGTCCAGTGTGCAAGCGGCTTTACCGAGCATAGAACGCAAGCATTATATACGCACTGCCTGATGCCGAGGCAGTTTGTGGTTGGCTGAGAAAGATGTGAAGTTGTTAATTTGCATCATTGATTCAGTTGCGTTGATTAAGTCAGGTCGAGTTTCCATCACGCATGCCAACCGCCTTTGATCTGACATCAGGACAATCGATATAGATACTACAATTTATGTGCTGATTCAGATAGTTACATTAAACAGTGGTTGCTGTAATTATTTACTGTATTGAAATGAGCCTGACATTCTGGAAACCTGCCTTTGAGGTTTCGGTAACGTGTGCGCACTGTGTGCCTGTCAGCCAAATTACCACAGCACAGAAAGTGAACCAGGTTGGAGCTGGCGAGCTTTCTGCGCAACTGCAGCGAAGACTTTTCTACGAAATTGTCACAGCGTCTTGATGAATAAGTGACACCTCCCCCTACTACGCCGCCACACCCATCTTGGCGCACATTCGTCTGCGCACGGTGTTGCACCTCACGAAATTACCACTGCGCAGGCTGCATCGGACAAAATTACCACTGCGTGGGCAACGCCACGCTACGCCACCTGCGCTGCGCCAGGAAATTAGAGCCCAGGGTGTCCAGCAGGCTGGATCCACATCTTCTTTTATGTCGGTCTCTAAGGGTGTGCCGCAGGGTTCGGTCTTAGGGCCTATTTTCTTTACTATTTACATTAACAACTTGTGTGACAATTTGTCAAATGTATTTTACCATTATTATGCAGATGACACAATAATTTATTACTGTTCTTCATCAATTGTTCAGGGCCTTGAGTTTTTACAGTCTGCTTTCAATTTGGTTCAGTCTCGTCAGCAGAAACTTAAATTGGTCTTAAATGCAGACAAAACCAAACTTAAGGTATTGTCAACTAAAAGTAAATTAATAGGGAACATCTCAACTATTTTAACCATGTGAGGTAGGCCCATCGAGATGGTTGCAAGTTATAAGTACTTGGGTTTTATTGTTGATTGTGAGCTTTCCTTCAAAACTCATATAGAAAAATTGGTATCCAAACTTAAGATCAAACTAGGCTTCCTTTACAGAAATAAATCCTGCTTCTCACTCAGAGCTTGTAAGCATCTTGTATCAGCTACTTTTCTCCCTGTGTTAGATTATGGTGATATACTGTACATGACTTCCTTGGCCAAATGTCGGAAATCTTTAAATTCTGATTATCATAGTGCTCTTAGGTTTGTCACTGGTTGTAGACGTCTCACTCATCACTGTGAGCTCTATCTTAAAGCTGACTGGCCCTCTCTGAGTGTCCGTCGCTATAATCATTGGTTGACTTTGATTTACAAGGCTCTTTTCGGCTTGGTCCCCTCTTATTTATGTTCTATTTTACAAAGATCTACAACCCATTATGCCCTGTGTTCATGCAACACCCTTCGCTTGCTTGTTCCTCGTGTCAGGACTGAACTGGGTAAAAGGGCGTTCTGTTTTGCCGCTCCTTTGGCCTGGAATACACACCAGACTGACCTGAAGATTACAGAACTTGTTCCTCTTACAATCTTTCACACTATTTTAACTGATCGACAATGTGAGATAATGGAACAGTGCCTATGTTATTGAAATTGCTTCTATGTTTTTTAAAATGGATGCACTTTACAAGATTCAATGTATTAATTTTTAGACTGAGTTTTATTCATTTTTACCAGTTGATTCTATTTTATTGTGACGTGTGCTGCTGACCTCTTGGACAGGGCACCCTGGTAAAAGAGATTTCGATCTCAATGGGTTTTTCTACCTGGTTAAATAAAGGCTTAATTAAAAAAAAGATATGCTGTTTATTGTAGATTATGGAAAAAACAAACATCCTCGTTGCTGGTCGTTAATATTTTGTACTGAAAGGCTATGTGATGATATAGCCAACCTCAATGAGCAAACAGGCTCAATATAGAAAAGTGAGATTCTACTTCTGAGACAGGCTCCTAATATAACACGTTTCTGCAACCTTTTTTTGTTGTTGTTTTTTTTTGTGCATTGCTAATAAGTTTTGTCGCTCTGGTTTGAAATAGTAATTGATGTTTCATCGTTAAAGGAGCCTTTCATAAACTCAGGAAATTTGAAAAGGATACATTTTCACTTTGAAAGACCCAGAAGTTCGAGTTAATAAAATGGCTGATGACTATCTGTGTTTTGGCCAATGACATCGCAAGAATAAAACCCATTTTTACACTGTCCATATTTAGGATTCCGTTTTTGGCGAGAAAAGTGCCGATGGGTGATGTTAGATAGAAAATACAACAAAATTCACACTATTTTCTGAAATGCATAGAGGCTCTCATGCAGAGAAACTGGTAGATGGGGACAGGGGGATTGGAGGTGCCTCGCTGTGAAGTTTGACAACACAATCACTGGTAAACGGATGCAGACACAATATTGACAGAAGATAAATAGATTTTTTTCACATTTGCCAATTGACTACCTGTCACTAAGGCTGCCGAACACCGCGGCACCACACATCACTCCAATGAAGAAAATGGTGGCAGTGGCTTTATTCAGGCTTCTCTTATCACAAACCAGGTCCCACTTCAGGATTGGGAAGGAGGGAGAGGTGGATGAATAGAGAGAAAGGGAGAGGGAGAGAAAGGGAGAGAGAGACCACAGACCAGTTCTTAGACTGCGTACCTTGTGCTTGTTTAAACAAAATGATGCTGAACAAAACAAATTGAGGAAATGACTTTTCAGAATACTTGATATAGCAATATTTAACAGCAAATGTATGAGAAATGTGTGGTTTTCACAACTGATCCAAGCCTATTTTTGTACCTGTCTGGTTGATCCTTTCACACAAGCTTACCTCTGTAGCTATAGTTGAAGAAAATGTGCTGTTATCATATACCCATCCATACTGACATGGGACTGCAGGAATCTCAGAAGCACCGGAGGAGTTGTGCAGCAGGTGGAACTGGGGCTCCGTGAACATCATGCAGGAGCTCAGAGTCCCGTCTCCCTCTGCTGGGATACTGATGGTCAACCGCTGATCCTGGGTTAGATTCTCGAAAACCTTCCCCTTATCCAGGCCGCTGATGTCACACCGGTGATCTGGTATCGCTGCAGTGAAGTTGTTAACTAAAAAATGACACGGTCCCACAAGCTGTGCCACAAACATGCAGCTCAGGAGGATTATCTGAAATCTGCTGAAGCCATCGGTTTCAATAAGGACATGTTCAAACTTCATTTTAATCCAGGTTTACAGCAAAAACACCAAGATGATGATCCAAAATACCTGGCTAAGTGACTTCTCATCTACAGACTCCTTCAGATTTGGTTTCCTGTTCAATATGGCCTCTTCAAGGTCAAAGAGATTGAGTTTTTAATGGGCAACTGATAAGAGCAGACAATGAGAGTGTTTTGAATAAATTCCCATTCTGAATTTTCCTTGAGTATTCGTGAGAAACTCTTGAAGTGGCTTATTTTAATTTGAATTCTAATGGTTATTGATTTGTTCGTGAGGGTTGCAGATTAACAAACAGGAACTCAGCTGAAAGTGTAAATTCATTCCAATTTTCCACGATGCTTTCAAGATGGCTTGAAGGAACATTAGGCTGTTCCAGCTATCTTTGGCACCAATCACATGAAATATTGCGACACCATTGGTGTTAATATTACGAGAGATCACTTAAATTGAGGCGTTAGACTGTCTTTAAATTATTTATCAACTAAAATTTTGGTTTCACAGTGCAGGTTCAGTTTCAGCATTGGTTGGGACATCTTTTAAACATTATACATTTGTATCTTTACCAAATACATGTGCGCAAAGACACCCACCCACCCACACACGCACGCGCGCGTGCACACACACACACACAACTGACATTGGAACTTAACCTGTCTTGTCTTCTCTCTCTGGTCTGCTGCTACATGGCTGCAGTGTATTTTAATTGAAACATGGGACTCGTTTCCCCCCCAGTCCATTTAGTAGCAATATCAAAACTATTCTTCACTTCTGGAATGGAATTGTAATGAATGATGTTCTGAGCTTCTCTTGTCTCGCTATATTTCACTTTTTGAAATTTGAATAATTGGGATGATAGACGAGCGACACTTCGCTTTTGGTGCAATCAGGTGTACTTCTCTTCTGGTGCTATAGGCCTACTCTGCTTTTCGAATGGAATTGGAAAGAATAACGAGCTCTGCTTCAGTTTTATATTGTGATATAGGCTACTTCACTTTGGTGCTATACTCCACCTTCCGGACGGAATTGGGATGAATAACAAGCAACACTTAACCTTTCAAATGGATTTGGGAAGACGTGCTGCTCCCGCGACGGGCGTGCAGTTTTTTCACCGTGCTTCCTTGTCGGGAGGGTGGGATATGTCTGTGAAATCCCGCGTCTAACTAAATTTTGAAAGATTTCAATTATAACCAATCAGGAGCTGAGAATTTAGTGTTACATCCGTTTCTATCTAACTAACTTCCGTTTCCATCAAACTCTCTCACACAATCACCTATTCTCATTCACATACACTATCATTCTGTTTTACTTTCACTGTCATTTTGTCACTTGAACAAGTTTAAGTTTGTGTGAGAGGATAATAGTGTGTGTGCGTGAGAGTATAATGGTGTGTGCGTAAGAGAATGATGGTGTGTGCGTAAGAGAATGATGGTGTATGTGTGAGAGAATGATAGTGCGTGCGTGAGAGAATAGTAGTGTGTGCGTGATTTAATGCGAATAGAAGCCACTAGATGGCAGTATTGACCTTTTCTTTTGTTAAGCCCAGACTGGAGCTAGGTTTGGACATGTCCTGGGCATGTCTGAGATGGAAAGTCCCAGAGAATTAAAAAAAGTCTAAAAGGTGGGAGGGGTCTGCAAGAGAGTATATAAAGAGGAAAATGAGGAGAAATTGCAAGTAGAAGGATACATTTGACCAGACCTGTCACTCTTTTCCAGACCTGTGAAACTTTTTGTGGATTTTTGCCTGTGTTGGAGGATTTTCCTCACCTGGATCATCACCAAGCAACTTAACCAAAGGGACTGTAAATATTTTTTTTTCTTTTATATATCAATATTGGTCCGTAGAGTAGGTTGTAAGTTAGTGTTAGTCTTTGTTTAATAAAAATCTGTTTAAGAATTGAAATTTTGTCTGTCATCCCTTGCTGTCTTATGTCAACAAATTGGGGCCATTGTGTGAGTCATTTATTGAAAATCTAACATTTCAAATTGTAAAATTGTTTTTTGAATTTTCCTCTATATATATATATATATATATATATATATCACCAACCGTAGAGGTTTTGAAGTCTTTTAAAAAGACAGAACTGGTAGAAATATACAGACATTTAGAGCTGACAGAGGTAAAACCAGCCATGCGAAAAGCAAGACTGGCTAGAGAGATTGTTGAATATTACATTGATGAAAATGTGTTTGCACCAGGAGGTCTGGAACAGTTTCCAGTGGAAAATTCAAATATAGAAATGGAACTTAAATTAAAAATTCTAGAGATTGAAAGGGAGGAAAAAGAAAAACAAAGGCAGCTTGAGTTAGAAAAACTGGATCTGCTCAACAATGGCTTCCTTTTTGCATGATAGTTTTAGGTGGCATCTGTGGATGGCACGGCGGACTGTGTTTACAGACAGTGGTTTCCTGAAGTATTCCTGGGCCGATTTAGTAATGTCACTGACAGAATCATGCCGGTGAGTGATGCAGTGGCGTCTGAAGGCCCGAAGATCACGGGCATCCAGTAAAGGTCTTCGGCCTTGTCCCTTATGCACAGAGATTTTTCCAGTTTCTCTGAATGTTTTTGATGATGTTATACACTGTCAATGATGACACCTTCAAAGCCTTTGCAATTAGACATTGAGGAACATTGTTTTTAAAGTATTACACATTTTTTTTTACTCAAGCCTTCTCAGGTTGGGGAGCCTTTGGCCATCTTTACTTCTGAGAGACTCAGCCTCTCTAAGACATCCCTTTTATAGCCAATCATGTTACACACCTGATGCCAGTTAACTTATTTATTTGCAAAATGTTCTTTCAGCTGATTCTCTAATATATTATTGCTTTCTCAGCCCTTTTTTTGCCAGTGTGCCAACTTTTTTGAGACCTGTTGCAGCCAGAAGATTTGAAATAAGCTCATAAAAATGTAAAATGACTCACTTTCAACTTTTGAAATGTTATCTATGTTCTATTGTAAATACCATATTGGCTCTTGCGATCTGAAAATCATTGCATTTTGATTTTATTCACAATTTACACTTCGTCGCAACTATTTTGGAATTGGGGTTGTACTAACTTATTCAAGAAAAAACTATACAGTTTTTGTTAGACCAATTAAACAGTAAATCATAATTATTCTGTGCCACATTTTTTGTTTGTATTATTCTTTTTTCTCATACTTCATTTTTATACCTTAATATGTTTTTTTCTGTTTTGCTAAGTTGTGTGGGTTTGTACTATTTTAATTGTTCTATTTCTTGTGTCAGTGAATTTAGGATCAGCCTCTCGATCAGCCCTCACGGGTTTCTTTGGCTTCTCCTGCACATCTTTTTTTCTTATACAGTTTCATGTGCTCATCAGAATTCTAAAATAATCTTTTTGGTTTTAACGACATGTTATTGTCTTTGTTATGTGCAATAAACAGCACAATACAATACAATCAGTGTAAATCTTATGAGCAAGAATATTGGTAATATATTGTAACTAATGTGGTCCCTGCAAATACTCAAGTCTAAAATTGGTGTTCAATACGAAATGTAGTACTGTGTACTCCTATCACACATGAATTTGAGCTAAAATAAAACTTGCTCATTTTTTAAATATTCCTCACAATGGTTCCATGGGAATGTTTTTTTTTTTCCAGGAAAGGCTCGCTACTGATCCCTTTTCTGGAACAGGAGAAGTGAATGATTAGCCCATTCAAATTCAATTTGGAAAACACGGTAATGAAATGATACTAGTTCAGTCAGGAAAACTCACGTTTGAATAAAATAGAACAATTTATTCATGGGTATAAGCATTACATTGTATTTTGGCGGCAGATCTGCTCTGGAGGAATGTCCTACCTAGGCAGAGCAAACATACAAACAAAGTCATGAACAGAAATCAAAATCCCCCCGATGTGAGCAGAACCAAACAGGTGGAGGCTGGGGTGGAGGCGGCAAGCAAAAAACCAAACAGCATGTTGAAAAGCATGAAAAGTCATTGCAAACAGCAACGGAAGCAAGAGAGCTTGACGTCTTTCAAATAGGCCGCTGTATGACCTCATGATGTGTCTCCTCCAATCGTGTGCCTGCTGATGCTGACGTGCTGGTAGCTTACAGGCTGCTGTCAGCTGATGTAGCTCTTCTCCAGTTTCCTGCCTGAACTAGTTACACTCATTTCACACAAATTGCTAAATTCATTATATCATTGATTGAAGGTTTGATTGAAAAATTACCTCCATACCCTGCGGCAAGCATTTGGTCTGATATTCACGCTGGCTTCAGATATTATACGCAAGCAGGATCACACACTTCGGATTAGAACCTGCGGTTTCACATTCTCACCATACATTTGAAATTGTGCAGGCAATTAGGCAGTGTATACAGCATAAAATCAAATAAACTGTAAATACAATTCAGGCCATAATAGAGGTGCAACGATTAGTCGATTTGGTGATTAGTCGTCCAGTGAAAATTGTCAAGGATTCGGAAAATGGATTAATTGTTTCAATCATTTTTCAAGCAAAGAAGTTAAACATTTTTGAGTTGCTTTTAAATGGAAAGATTTGCTGATTATCTTCATCATATATGATAGTAAACGGAGAGTCTTTAGGTTTTGGACAGTTGGCTGGATGAAAGAAGGAATTTGAAAGCATCATTTTGGGCTCTCAAATTATGTAGAGCATTTTTCACAATTTTATACATTTAACAGACTAAACTATTTTTAAATTAATCGAGAGAATAATACGCTCATTCATAAAAAATTAAAATCATTGTGGCTCTGTATTTTCACCCATAGGATTTGATAACAATGAATAAACAAACAAAAAAAACCGTATATTTACTCTGCAGGAAATCTGTTTATATCGAGCAAAATGAAGACACTGTAACTGTCCAATATAGACTGTGGACATGGACATCAGGAAATGCATTATTATCTCCGCCAACGAAGTTAGGCCAGAGGTTATTTATTCGCCCCTGTTTGTTTATTTGTTTGTCTGATTGTGAACAACATAACTCAAAAAGTAATGCACAGATTTTGATGACATTTTCAGAGAAGGCGAGTATTAGAACAAGGAACAGGTGATTAAATTTTGGCATATCAAGGCCAAAGTACAGCTGAAATATATGCCGAAGTTCAAGATTTCAAGTCTTTCAAATGGGCCAGAGTCCCGATCGCCGTGCTTTTGGGTTTTGCTGCCACCTGGCGGAGCTCTGTGCTCTCTTAGTGCTTTTCTAGTTTTCTTTGGATCACTGGGTTACCTTGTTTGTTCCACATCCTCTATGGTCTCCGGCAGGCGCTTTCCCTTTGTTTCAGGAAGTAAGCTGGCCATCAGTGCTGCCATTATGGCCACTGCACACATTAGAACCTGGGGGAGGGGCTTCCACACAGCATCCAATAATATTGCTAAAGGAGCCATGGACACGCCCACACGAGCCATGAAGGAATTGTATCCCATTCCATTCTGTCTGTCGAGAAAGAAAACACAAGTGCAGAAGTTCACTGGCCCCATATAGAAATCAGTGACATTATCAACTTAACTCCTGGATAAGCTACTTGTGAACTAGAGACTGATCATCCATGCCAAGACCATATTTATCTTACAGGCTGTGGTCGTGCTGACGGCAAATTGATTGATTAGAGAGTGACGCTTGAGTCTCATCACCACAGTTGTTCCCAAGCTTTGTTTATCCAGGAGTAAAAAATATCACAAAATGCACAAATTAAGCTGGTCTAATTAGTTCAGCACTGAAGTTCAATCACCAGCTATTGACCTGCATACCACTAAAGTCAAGAAAAATCCATTCCGTTACGTCCGAGATGAACTGAACAAATAAAGTTCTTTCCCTGTTGCATGGGTACAGCATTAACCAGAATTAGCTGCTACAGATTGTGTGGAGTCTTATAATTCTAGCTGGTCTTGCAGACCAATCTGGCCAATCTGCTGAAATGCAACATTTCACCTGACAACGGTAGGGTAGAGCTCTGCTGTGAACAAGAAGACGTTACTGAAGGACATTGATGAGCAGCCCTTTCCAATGGTAGCGATGACAGTGCGAAACAGCGACATTTCTGAGGAAGAATGAAGAACACAACAGAGATTCAGTCACCATTTTACATCAACTATTGACAAAAACACTACATAAAAAGGAGATTACTCTGTTGAAGGGATAATCAAATCTCCCTCTTTGATGTAAATAGCTGAATTAGCAGGCTACCTGAGCTGAGTAAAACAGTCTTCTGAGTTACATGAGATTCTAGATCACTGACCCCTCCTCTCTCCACTTCAACCACTGGCTCTCAGACCCTCCACTTCGCTCGCCATCAAATATCTCGCCATTTCGACTCCACAGTGGACTCTTACCCCTAGCTGTAATGATGTATGAACAAATGGAGCAAAGAGCAGGATCCTTTGTATGAGGAGATGAAGCTTTATTAGGAGGTACAACAGTCCAGGGTCGAGAACTGCCAGACTGGGCAACAGAGATCAAGGGACAAGTGGAGGTTGGCGATTTGGCTGATCAGTGTTAATGATTTGGTCCAAGGTCGATTCCATTAACTATATTTGGGTGGAGCAGGAGAAAGTAGGAAGAAGAGTGACAACTAGAGCAGGGGAGACGAGCGATGAGGGATACAGCCAACACAACTGCTGGGCAGAAGAAGACGCAGGAACTGGGAAGGAGGAAACACTGAAAAACTGTTAGAGAGCTGAGCGGGACAGGGAAGGCAGTCTTACAATGTGGTGAAGAAGACAAGGACAAAGACAGGAACTCAAATACTGAGAGGCGACAATTAACAATGAGGATCTGATGAAATGAACAAAGAGAGGGGCGAAAATAGCTTGGCTTGGGAAAATAGCTGCATTCCTCGAAGTTTGTGATGGCTGAATGCAGTGGAGGAGGAGCTGTTTTTAATAGTAATGGAGGTGAATACCTGGTAATTAACCCAGGGGTGGAGTGAACCATTGTTCTTTGTCAAAAAGACAAATCTGGCTCCTGCTGGTAAAGGAGAAGGTAAGATGATCCCAAAGGCTATGGTATCAGCAATGTACGTAGCTTTAGACTAAGGAGGGGACAGGAAGTACAGCTTTCCTCTAGGGGGCAATGTTCCATGAAAAAGGTCAATTGGGTCGTTGTGGCGTCAATGCGGGGGACAAGAGGTGGCTCAATACTGACTGAAGGCCTAGACGAGATCATGGAACTCTGAGGGAACATCATGCAAGTTGAATGTTCATCATGCTACCTTTTGCTTAACAGGAATTGGAGATGGAGGTACAAGTAAGCACCTTTTCTGTCTGAGCTGGGCGTGGTCATCAGACTTGCCAGGCGGAAATCAGGTGGTTGGTGTTGCCTCAGTAGAAGCACAGGTTGGAATTGATTTACCACTGGTGATCTGGGGGAGACGGTTTGTTTAGCTTGGCAAGATCAAACTGCATGGGTTCAGTAGGTGATAGATGAGGAACTGACCAAGTGACAAAGCCAGCCTTAGCTGGTGGAGGAAGAACTCAGGAGTGACCACAACATTCCAAGTGTCTCTCCTGCAAGCAAACATCAATCTGGGTCTAGGTCAACCAGTCCATTAAAGTCCTGGGGAAGACTAGAGGTGGGTAGCTCAGCCAGAGTGTGGTCATCCAGCTCATGAAGGAAGGTGTTGAGGAGAGCACGGGGATTCCAACTGGTGATGGCTGCATGGTGCGGAATTCATCGGAGTAGTCTAAGATGGAGAGGATGCTGCGCTGCAGACAAATGAAACGGCAGGCTGTAGCGGGACCAGACCTCATCTCATCAGCGAAGATTGGAAAAGTGATCGTGTCGTTGGCCTTACAGCAGTTGTCATTCCTCTTCCTGGCATCTCCTGCTCCACCCAGATAGACTAAACAGAATAGACTGGACCATCAACTCTGATCAGGGAAAACGCCTTCACACCGTTTTATGCTGCTTGACCACCTCCTGTCCTATAACCTTAGGCTACCTCTCCGCCTGTTCCCAACACTAGACTTTGTACCTTCAAATTAAGGTTCCTATCATTTTGTGCTTGATCCTTCCCTTGGGTCCATTTTATTTTCTAATTGTGAAAGAACAATTTGGCCGGCCATGCTGCCTGCGCATCATGCTAACCCAGTTGAGGCACTCCACTTTCAGAGAATCTACCTGGGAACATGAAGCAAAGCTTGACCAATTGCAATAGCTCATACAGGCCCTGACTGGACAGATATCTACTGTCCTTGAGCTTTCCCAAGATTCCACAGTTGCTGCCCAGACTGCTAGCACATTAGTTCTCCGGTCCTGAGCTCATCATCTTTGGGCATGGGAGCTAAGCATCATGCCTCTGGACAAATACAATGGAAATCCAACCTCCTGCCACAGCTTTCCGTAACAGCATTCCATGGTCATGTTCCAGCCCTCTTTATTCTCCACAGTCACCGACACAATCACTCACCTCCCAGGTTAAGAGTGTGACTTAGCAACTGCCTGGCATCAGGGAGACAAACAATGAGAGAAACAGGCATATTGGACAGTAGAAGGTACTGGAGACAGAGAAAACACTGCAGAGTTGAGCGGAACATGGGGGCCAGTCAAACAATCAAACAAATGGGAAGACAAAAACAGGAACTTAAACTGACACAGACTACAATGAGCAGTGAGGATCAGGTGAGGGAAAGGGCGAGTGGAATGTACAAAGGGAGGGGCGAAGCCACAAGACAATAATTGAATACTGAGACCCAATAAACAAAGCGAAACCAAAACTGATGCGGGCAGATTGCGGGGAAATCTAATGAACAGGAACTCAGGGCTTGACCTCTAGCCAAGATACAATCCATCTGCTTTCGCTGATTTGTTGTTGTATTTTTTCATACGCCACCAAATGTATGTTTGCCTGCAACTTATTTTTCCTGTCCATATTCTCTATGCCCTGCCCCCTCAAAACTACCCTTAGGCAGAAGGATGACCCTCTCTGATCCAGGGTCTGCTTAAGGTTTCTACCGAAAGGTAAATTCTTTTTCCCTCCAGTTTTTTTCTTCACTGATAAGGGACTTATTCCTTGTCATTGTTACTGCTGGAATGCTCTTGGGCTATCTCCTCCTATTGGAATGAGATCTGTAAAGCATTCTGTGATTGAGCCTTTCAAAGAGAATGGAAGATATTGAAGAACCGCCCTTTTGACTTCAGTCTATGTTGCGGAATTGGCAGGGCTCCAGGATTTACTTTGTGAACTAGCCCAGCTAACTCAGTAATCGTTCCTGAAACATGTCCCTCAGGAATAAAACCCAGGTTCAGGAAGTAAAAATCCTCCACAGTTTCTTGTTCCTTCATTCATCAAGGTTTGGTAATAACCACAATGATCCAGCCAGTAGGTAGAATTATCTTGTGAAATATTTCTGCATTAATGTGTGGGAGAAACACGTCAGAACTTTTACTCTCTAACGTCTGAACTTCACACCTCCGTTCAGGACTCGAATGAAGCATGATGAACAGAGTTACAGTGTAAGAATAGTGCTTACCTTTGGGCACAAATATATTCACTGCCAGACAGATTCCTGCACCAAGGAGAGCCCCTATCTCAGTTCCTCTTCTGCCAATTCTGTCGACCATGTAATACACGCACAGTTTGGCAGGGATCTCTATGCTGGCATAAGCTAATTGGGTCAGATAAACGTTGACCCCAAACCCTGAGATATTGAAGCTGATGCCATAGAAAACGAAGGCAATTCCATACCTAATGGGGAAAAACATGCAGCAAGTGATGCGCTCTTGTTCTCTGGTGTTGTTGAATGAGCGCCTCTGTATCAGTTATAGTAGGTGATAAATCAGCATTGTTTGTGATATTATATGATATTCAGGATACTTTTTGTTTATACATACAACCTAAAGAATATCATATACTGAAAGTAGCTATTGACATGAGAGGTTTCTACATTCAGGGTTGGTAAGAAACATTCTTTGAGTTTGACTCAAGAAAATATTAACACCTTGTTTTAACCTTTCCAGCAGACAATGTGAAAATATTTGGATTTCTTCCATTTTGGCTTATTTGTCATATTTAACGGTTTCAAAAGATCCTACTAATTTTATATTTAGACAAAGAAAATTTGAGAAAATGATTGTTACATTTATTGAAGGTAAAAGTTATTCAAAATCAATACAACCAGTTTTAAAAAAGATTTTTTTCCCCCTCAAAATGCAATATTTTTCATTCAGTACCCAAAAACTCCTTTAGGGATTGTTCAGATTTTTTGACACAAAGTTGTATGAAATACTCTTTAGCAGTGTAGCACATGAGACAAGATTTTTTTCATGAATGTGTCCCGTGAGCGGGGTTCTGACCTCCCAAAGTTTTGAGGTAAGTAGTTCCAGCTAGTTTGCTGAGCTCACAAAATGAGAAACTTTTGTTTCCCTTAACAGCGTGTTTTTAGAGTGATATGTTTCTGGCGCCAAACCATGATCAGTGAGTAACTCACTTCGCAATCACTTGGCACTATTTTTCTCTCCCCCGGTATCACTGCGCGCAGGCTATGATCCATTTGGAAGGTAACACACTTGGATGTCGACTGCTGCGACCTAAGAGATCAACACACAGAGAGACAAAAAAATACAGAAAAAATGGTGCGGACTTGTGATTTCCCCGGCTGTTATAATGAAAACCTGTCTGATTCGCCTTATGTATTTCACCGGTTTCCGTCGGCATAACCTAACGGTTTGAACAAGTGCCCCATCACACATCACGAGTGTTGACTCTTCCTCTCAGACCTGCTGTCGTGGGCCCATCTTCAGCTCAGACAGCTGCTCTCTCTCTCGGTCCTATCTATCTTCATCTGAAGAAGGTCAGCAGCGGTAAGCTCAGGTTCATAAAGGTACCCCTTTGGCTCTGTAGAAAAGGGAATATCATCATTGTTTTTGTTTTCAGACAGGTTTTCATCAATTTTCAGAGCCAGTGCTGTGTTCTTCTTTTCTATCCTGGTCGTATTGGGACATTATCATCCTTGCCAAAATGCGCACTGCATTCATGAATGTTTTTTTTTTTTTTTGGACCCCTCCCTTGGTGTCAATGTTCAAACCTATGGAAAGAAGCCACAGTTGTCGAACAGCATGGTCCGTGACAGGAAACCGTCCGGTGAAATGCATAAGGCGAATCAGGCAGGTTTTTTTTCTTACAGCCGGGAAAATCACAAGCTTGCACTATTTATTCATTCATTCATTTGTTTATTTTCTTGTCTGACAATAAACTTGTCTCTCAGTGTGTAGCTCTCAGGTTGCGGCAGTCTACATCCAAGCGTGTTACCTTTGAAATAGATCACAGCCTGCGCACAGTGATTTCTCTCCGAGGGAGAGAAAAGTAGTGCCATGTGATAGCGAAGTGCGAGTTATTCACTGATCACTGGTTTTGTGACAGAAATATCTCACTCTTAAAAACACGTTGTTATGGGAAACTTATTTTTCTATTCTTGTGACCCCAGAAAACTAGCCAGAACTACTGACTTCAAAACTTCGAGAGGCCAGAACTCCGCTCACGGGACACATTAATGAAAAAAAACATCTCTCTTGTACTGCACTGCTAAAGAGTATTTCATGCAACTTCATGTCAAAAAACCTGAACTATCCTTCTAAGGCAAAGTAACTGTTTATAAGCCAGTTTCTTAAGAATAGTGAATCGTGCGCACCATAGGAGACCCGTTTTAAGAGCCATGCTCCTCATCTTGGGGGTCCTCACTAGATCCAGATACGTGACGGTCTTCTGTCCTTTTTCCGACTCTACAATAGTAGACAGTATCTGTTGGGAAGAACAGGTTGTACTCAACCATGATGAATAGTGTCTGCTGAGCCGAACAGGAGCATATATTACTGAACTGAAGTGGTCAGTGAGACAAACAGGTGTGTATTCAACCAGAACGGTAACTGTCTCTAGAAATTACCAGGTGTGTACTCAAGGACAGTGGACCGTGTCTGTTGACACTAGTAGGTGCTGACTCAACTATAGTGGAGAGTAGTGATGCGCGGGTCGGCCCGGGTTACCCGCAGGTCGGGCGGGGCTGGTCAGTATTTTAATAACAATTAGCGGGTGCGGGCGGGTTGGGCCAAACAGTGGCGACATCTAATTCCCACAAAATTGCGAATAAGAGGTATAATAGGCTATCGGCGACTTGAGGGCTCTAGACATACAACCTAGATAGTATGTTCTTTTCAAACGATGTAACGCTTCCTTAAGCAGGATAGAATGCCAATTGTACCCCTCCCTCTTCCTACTCTCGATGTACACGCAATCACTGGTGCGCAGCTTAATCCTCCACGGTTACACTAGGGATCTGAAGGTTGAATGATAGCTCATCTTATAAATTGTTCTGCAGTCAGTACCAAAATATTATATAGTAGTAGTAATTTTATTGACCTGTGGGTCCAAACTACATATGGACAAAACATTTTTTCGCCACTTCACAGTGAGAGGCATATCACGATTCTTATTTAAAAATAAAATCAACTTGTTGAGGTGCTTCTGTTTATCAGCTACGTGTTCTCTAACAGCAGAGCGTGTGCTGCCATCGGCAGTAAAGAGACTTCTTAGATATACATTTCTATAGCACCATTCTATACACATATCACTCAAATGAATTGGTAACTTATTACTGGAGCTTGTATGGTCATAAACTTAGCCTTGCTCTCAGTAATTACCATACCACGAGACAAAGAATAATCGTGTAAAACTCCATGGTGGCCGAAGCAGTTTTCTGCGTCCCAGCAACAGGCGCAACAAGCGAGCGAACCTGCAGTTCGGCTGGCCGTGTCCAGGAAGCACGCCGTAATCGCTTAAACCCTGGCACTGTTGACGCGATTTGTTTTTGCATAGTTTGGGAAAAAATGCGCCTAGGCCTACATTATAAGCTATGTTGAAAAAATAGCCTAAAAGCCCGCCAGTGCGCCACTGTCATGTTAATTTTGATCCAATAAAACAGCCTGTTTACAATATTTTGCCTGATGCGATTTCTGATCAACCAAACGAAATACCGGTAAGGTTCAATTAATAGACAGCACCTAAACTTTGTATGAAGAATTCCAGCCAAAAGCCAAATGTGTGTTGTGCTGAGGCATACTCGAGGATAGTGGACAGTGTTAAGACCAAAAGATGAGTATTCAAGGATAGTGGTCTGTCTGAGACTGAGGGGCATGTGAACATCCCTCACGGCAGTGGTTCCTCTGCCTCTCCTTGAACACACCAGGACAGATCCATGTATTTGATGTGCTCCACATTAAAAGCACCAGATGTCACTGATGAAGTCCTTGATTAGTTTTATCAAGTGTGCCTCAGGTGAGACACATTAACCTCTGAAACCCGAACACCCCTGACTCCAAGGCTGAGAGTCAATGCGCCTTTGACATGTTGCACAGGCTTAACTGGTTTGTTTGTAGTAATTACGGTACAGTTATTCACTAAATATTCAACAGTCGTTTTCAAAGTAGGTTTTTGAAAGAATCCATGCGCTGACACCCGCAAGACCAGAGAGCACTGAAATACAAGTGGTAAGTTGGGGTGCATGATGTGTTCCGCTGACTCGCTGCTTATATTTACAATACGGCTCTAATGTTGTCATCTAATCAGTTAGTGTAGTGGCTCAGCCATTAAACTTCAAAGTGGAAGATCTGTGGCTTGAATCTTGACTAGGTTGAAACTATTTTTTTGAGCAGCAGGATCATAGTTTGTGTATAAATAATTGCTAGGGTGTTTGTTGTTTTTACTTCTTTTTATTTTACCATTTCTAGTTATCTTCGTATTCATAATTTTATTTCTTTGCTTGTTTAACTGAAAATAAATCTGCTCCAGTGGAGTCAAACTTCATTTCCTTTGTATGTATTTTCTTTGAATGGAAAATGTATACAGGACTGGCAGAAATTAAAAAAAAAAAAAAAATTGAATAAAATAAAAGAATGAAAAAAATTTTGGAATAATATGGAATGTATTCCTATGGTGACATATAAGTGAAATTAAATTACCTTTACGGTTTGGTATCTGAGAAATCTCAATTAGTGCTAATTTGGAGAGGGCATGAAGATATTCCTAAAATAAAACCTGTTTAATTTTGCTCTGATTTATTTGATCAGAAAATACTTTGGCTCAGATAATGGTGAGATTCTGTGCTGTAATTTTTTAGAGGTTTCAGACTGCAACTGCATAATTTCAGAGGGGTAAAAATAAAACTTTGTTTGATGCACAAGATGTTTCATTTTTGCTGTGTTCCATCTCAATTTACTCTGACTCAGTGACATTTACACTGATTTTTACACTATGACAAAAATCCCCAGGGTGTTTCCTTTATTATGATTCCTAGATTATTCAAATGGACCAAGTTGTTGCAAAGATGTACTCATTTCATTTTGACATGTCATTTTGGAGCCAGAGGCTCAGGGCTTAATTCATACCCGCCTCCAAGGAATGGCTTCCAAAGAGTAATTTGGGAAGTACTACCTTCAGGACATGTTTGGTCATCTATTGGAATGAGACTTTAGAATCTTACAGCCAATTACATGGTACACTTACCTCAGGGTTTATTTTTTCTGAAAACCCCTCCCTTCTGTTGACTTTAGCACACGTCTGTAAGTAGTCGTACGCCTTATCAATCTTCCCATTCACAATCAACCACCTTGCAGACTCTGGGACCCATCTATCAGGAAAAAATAATAATCACACTTGGGACAGCCTTGTAAGTATTTGCAGACTGGTACAATATTAAAACGACTGCCGTTCCTATGTGGTTTTGTCATATCACTCCTGCTTTTTGAGTGAGGTGTCTGCCTCCCTCTGTCAGCAGTACACAGCGCACAACGTACGTCACTCATCGCATATCATTACTTCACTGCGAGATGAATGCTGGCCTTATCATTTCTTCTCACTTCACACAGGCTCACTTCAGCCTCGCTTCGTTTCATAGAGCCGAACCCCAAGTTTGCAGTGCTGGCTTCAGTCAGTCTGGAGCAAACTAAAGAGCCATGGTGATTTTTCGCTACAAATCCGAGCACATTATGATATTAATTATGAACACCCTGGCTAAGTTCACTGCATTCACTAGCGAAATGCTTGCATCGGCTACACTCACATTATATCACGCCAACGTCCATCTGTACATGACAATACGAATATGTGCGCATGCCCACGTATCATAGAAGTAAAGCCAAGGTAATCTTTCGCTACAAATCCAAGCACATTATGAGATTAACTATGAACACGCCGGCTAACTTCACCGCATTCGGTATCATAGAAGTAAAGCCAAGCTGATCTTTCACTACAAATCCAAGCAGGCATTTGCTAGTGTCCACTCAACCTTATTTCACAAAATATCTCCAAATACACAAGAACATAAAAATGACTGCAAATGCTCAAATCAAATTTGCTGGGCCAGTAAGTGACAATCAAATCTACATTAGCAATACATGTAATACCTCAGGAGCATATTACTCAAAGCAACAGTGGACATGTGCAAACTGGGTTGTGACTTCACTGTTCTTCTCAAATGCTCCGTTCTACTTCTCCACACGGATGCACAGAAACTTGAATTCCAAGGAACCTCTTTCGAAGGGCATTTTAAAACATCCCTGTTTAAGTGCCCTGAGACCATATTTGTGTGTGTTGAGTCATTTAGCCAATCTCATATTCATCACTCTCAAAACCAGTCTTTTTTGTGGCTCTGTTGAAACATGTATGAACAGCACAGAAAATTATGGGGTGCTGTTTGTAAAATAGTGTGTTGTTTTATACCGTGCAGTTTCTGCATATTTAGCGTCAAAATCCGGGAAAAAAGATTATTGCCATTTTAGACAGTCTCTTTTTCCACACATGTACGCACAAATATGTGTAAATTGGTGTAGAAAAGGTGATATCGCCTTACTTTTTGTAGAAGGAAAAAGAGGACATTAAAGGAACTACAGTGTCTAGAGCAGTGATTCCCAAAGTGTGGGCCGCGGCCCCCTGATGGGCTGTAGTGGTACTGCAGGTGGGCCGTGAGTGGTCATTAAAAATATGATTCATTTTTGCAAATATGATTTTTTAGGATTTTTATTGTAAAATATTTATTGCACGATTTTAAAAAATATTTGAAAGTTATAACCTATTGAGTGTTATTGACCTCACAATACTTTAGGAACCTTATATAGTTTATGATCGGAACTTAGCTTTTTGGTCATCATGACCGGGGGTCATAATCGGAGGAGCACGTACTTTATTCGATAATTAATTCTGTCTTGTGTGTACACCACAGATTAAAAGTTTGGGCTTCCTTTATCCCCCTGCTTTCATTTCAATCCTGAATCTTTATAATAATAATAATAATAATAATAATAATAATAATAATAAATAAATAAATAAATTTTATTTATTTTATTTTCTTAACAACAACAACAACAATTATTGTTGCTGTTAAGTGTTCTGAGAATGCATAATTTCGTCTATGTACTGTTTATAGGACAAAGGTGGGCCGCGGACATTTTTTAGATTTTCAAGTCTTACTTACTGACTATCATGGTGGCACTGATGGTCAGTTTGGGGTTGAGTGCAATAGAGGCTGTGTGCAATATCTGAGGGGGAGGGAGGGAGAGAGTGACAGAGCGGGTGTGTGTGTGTGTGTTTGTGTGTGTGCGTGTGCGTGCGTGTGTGTGTGTGTGTGTGTGTGTGTGTGTGTGTGTGTGTGCGGGTGCGTGTGTGTGTGTGTGTGTGCGTGCGTGTGTGTGTGTGTGTGTGTGCGCGCGCGTGTGTATGTGTGTGTGCGTGCGTGTGTGTGTGTGTTTGTGTGTGTGCGTGTGTGTGTGTGTGTGTGTGCGTGTGTGCGTGCGTGTGTGGAAGATAGTGCCATTGGTAGATAGGCCTGATGAATTGGGGTTGGGGTTTTTATGTATCCTGTCTAATTGAGTTAGGGTGTATAAGCGGGATTGTGTACATATGTCAATTTTGCGTAGGGTGACTGTGTATATGCAAATGTCTTTGTGTAGGGGATTGTGCATACTCATTGCCGATTTGTGTCGGGTGTATCAATGTGAATGTCTGTATGTAACCTATGAAATCTATCTCTCGATTGCCCAAGACAAATTTCTCTGCTTTGAGACATTAAAGGCTAATCCAATCCAATCCAATTAGTGTCAATATACCCGGTAATAGAGAGTTCCTTTAACTGCGCAAAAACTGTATGGTATAAATCAACACACCCTTTTTTAAAACTGCGCCCCATAGTAACTATTACATCACAGCATTAGAAGTTACCTCCAGGACAGTATGGCAACAGCAAGAGGGGAGGTGATGGTAATAATCAACCACCGCCAATCATTCACCAAATAAGCGATTCCGGCAAGCATCATAGTTCCAAAGGTCCAGGCCAAACCATTAATTAATGAAACCAACCTCCTGCTCTCAATGTCAACCCACTCCATACCTGCACAAACACATCAGACATGGGTTTGATTTAGTCGTCAGTGTTTTGTAATGCTTTTATTTTACACTTGCCGTGGGGCTACTTCTGTCACCAAAAGTGATTGCCCCATACCTGTCGAAGAGATTCAGCACTAAGCAATTTTTTCGTGTTAAAAAAACATCAGTCTCACTTGAAACCATTTGGTTTATATAAATATATATATATATATATATAAAATCATTATTTTTAGCTTTGAAAGTTTACCCATTTTACCAACTGTCAACTTAAATGAATTATGTACTCTTGACCAGTGCTCTTCAATGTCGTTCCTGGGGACCCACTGTGTATGCAGGTTTTTGTTCAAACAACAATTGCTATCGCAGGATTTTAACAAGCTGCTAATGTCTTAATTAGGTGTTTTTCCTGTTTAGAGTCATTTCTTACTCTTTAGCCAGATGATACATAGAAACACCCATACATGCTATGAAGAATAAAATACCCCAGAATGTAGTGTGTTTATTTCCATACTGATAGAATTTCAAGTACACTGAACAAAAATATAAATGCACCACTTGAAATATTGGCACCATTTCAAGTATGCCGTTATGAAATACCAAATATTTTCATTTGCAAAAGGAATGTTTCCATTGATTGATGTTTAAAATTTGAGTTCAGCTCAGACGTTGAGTATTTTTTTCACCGGTGTAATGATTGGTATGAGTAAACGAGTGCGGTATACCCGTACACTGCTCAGACGGAATGAGCAGTACTCCGACAAACCTTGGGCCGGGGACTATAAAAGGCCTCACCAAAATGTTGGATTTAGTCAGACGCTGCCATGCCTCAGATGTCTCAAATTATGCGGGAGCGGCCATTGGCATGCTGAATGCTGGAATGTCCATCAGAGGGGTCGCTGCACAGCTGAATGTTCACTACTGTACCATAATTCGTCTACGACAGCGTTTCCGACAGACTGGAAGCACTGCGAACAGGCCTCATCGGCGTCGTCCACGTGTGACCACCCCTGCTCAGGATCGTCACATCCGGCTGGTGCACTTGCGTGAACGTTTCAGACCAGTGACACGCACAGCCGATGAGACAGTTGGTCTGAACAACAGACGAATCACTGCTCAAACAGTTCGCAACCGCCTCCTAGAAGCAGAATTGCATGCTCGACGCCCTCACCGTGGGCTGGACCTCACAGACGTACACCGCCGGAATCGTCTCGCATGGGCTAACGCTCACTTCCGGTGGCCCTTGGCATGATGGTGAAATGTGCTGTTCGCAGATGAATCAAAATTCAACTTGTATCACGCAGATGGGAGACGTCGTGTGTGGCGCCGTGTCGGTGAACGGTTTGCTGACACAATTGTTGCCCGGAGAGTCGTCCATGGCGGAGGCGGTGTCATGGTGTGGGCAGGGATTGCACACAGACGGAGAACTCCATTGCATTTCATCGATGGCAACTGGAACGCCCAAAGGTACCGTGATGAGATCCTTGCACCAACTGTAGTACCGTTTGTCCAACAGCATAATGTCACGTTCCAGCATCATAACGCCCGTCCTCATGTCGCTAGGGTCTGCACCCAGTTCCTCACAGCTCAGAACGTTCAGGTGCTGGACTGGCCCGCATATTCGCCCGACATGTCGCCCATAGAACACGTTTGGGATGCTCTGAACGGCGTATCAGGGACCGTGTTCCAGTCCTAGGTAATGTCCGGCAACTCTGGATAGCGCTCCAGGAGGAGTGGAACAACATTCCACAGGCCACCATAGACACTCTGGTAAACTCCATGTGTAGGATATGTGTTGCGTTGAGAGATGCGCGTGGCGGACACACGCGATACTAAACTGTGAAATTTATGGTATCCACCCCTGCCCTGTTGAAACTGTTGCCAAACTTTTGATTGTGCGTGTATCAAGGTGTAACAGACATCAAGATGATCAGTATAGATGTCTTTATCATGTTGTAAAATTTACTGAGGTTCACATTATCCCATATGTAATAAAATTCACAAAACATCTGGTGGTGCGTTTATATTTTTGTTCAGTGTAATAGAACATTTCAAACTTCTCAAATTAGATGCTGAGTAATTCAGTTAACTCCAAATTAGGCAGCTGGACACAACTGTTTCAAGTTCTTTCAAAAACCTTCTGGGGAACATAATTAGAAAATCATCACACAAAATTGTGCTGAATCTTCACCATTTGCTTGTAGAATAAATTTCTCAGGATATGCCAATTAGTTTTCGCCAATGAGGAGCCAACTACATCTGTAATTTGATTGGTTACATTGTTTTCTCTTATTTTGTGCAGTTATTTCGCAATGTGGGTATGGTATTTTTTATTCTAGATGGCAAACCTAGATATTTCATCAAATTCAAAGAAGGAAATACTGGAGAACACAATTACTTTGGCACTTTATTATGGTGCAGGTGACAAACATTTTGACAGAATGTCTTCTTCAAAGTCAAAGTTTGGTTTTGACTCTGAAGAAGACATTCTGTCGAAACGTGAGTGACCTGCACCATAATAAATTGCCAAATTAATTGTGTTCTCCAATATTTCTTTCTTTGACTTCAATTGCTGATCCTCTACTCTGAGGGCCACCGATCTGGCTGCTGTTCGTCAGCTGAGGCGCATGTTTCTCCTTTGCTAAACATAGATATTTGCCTTCATCATACACTTCCTCATAAATACAGGGAATCTGCACCTGTGATACAAGCGCGAGGCACAATATGAAAATACCCGAATGATATTCTCTATTAACTTGTAAGTTAAGAGGGCAAATAACTGCTCTCAACATTAAATGCACTTCAGACAAATTCATAACTTGCTAAAATCCTGCGATAATAAATGTGGTTGGAACAAAAACCTGCATACACAAGTGGGTCCCCAGGAACGACATTGAAGACCACTGCAGAAAACTGCTCTCTCAGTCTTTATCTGCAAAGTTTTAAAATTAATGGCAGTGACATTCTATTATTTTACTTCATAAGTCATTGATCGAAAGAAGAAATACTGTACATCACTCACAGAGGACTGAATTTATAATGCTAATCCCGGTGATTCCGAGCCCAGTGAAAAACCGCATTATTGCGAACATCAGGTAAGATGTTGAAAATGCGCTGGCCAGTCCAAAGGTCATCCCCGACACATAGGACACCATCAGCATCGTCCTCCTCCCATATCTGCAAACACCGACAGTTAAGCAGTTTTTAAGATGGCAGCAAAAAAGGATTCTTATAAGCAAGTGGGTTCACGCCTATTCACGCATTTTAGGGTACTTTCCCACCATTTTTCCTCCCGATGCCCCCATCTTACTGCAATAACAAAGAATGTATTATAACAGCAAATATACATGACAGATTATTTGCTATAGTGTTTATCCTTCAGTCTTCCACTGCATTTTTGACCATGGAGTTTTGAAGAGGGACTGGCTTCCTTTTAGTTTCACGACACCTCTCAAATAAATTGACCCCACAAAATGCAAAAGATAGCGAGCGAGGTAGCCTCCAACACACACAATTTTTAGTTTTTTGCTTCCTCTCTCCCTGGAATCAAGATCCTAACTCTCGGCAGAGAGAAAGTATTGTACCGTTTTTCGATTTTTGCACCATATAGCTCGCTAGCTTGCTAGCTGGTTGTTTCTTTAATGGAACTAACCCCGACTAACTTGGATTCTTATTTCATCTCTCTCTCTCAAACTTGAGTCCTGACTCAGTACTGGCAGGCTATGTTGTTTATTGTAAATTATGGATAAAAGTTCTCTTTGCGGGTAGTAAATATTTTGTGCCGAAATGCTATTTGATGATATAGCCAACCTCTATTAGTAAACAGGCTAATGTAAAAAAGTTAGATTCTACTTCTGAGACAGTCTCCTGCTGTAGCACGTTTCCGCAACTTTTTTTTTTTTGTTTTTTTTTCTGCATTGCTCATAAGTTTTGTTGCACTGGTTTGAAATAGTAATTGATGTTTCATCATTAAAGGAGCCTTTTATAACCTCAGAAAATTTGAAAACAAAATACTTGCACTTTGAAAGAACCAGAAGCTCAGGTTAATAAAATGGCTGATCACTATCTGTGTTTTGGCCAATGACTTCGCAAGAATTCAACCCATTTTTACACAGTCCATATTTAGGAGTCAGTTTTTAGTGACAAAAGTGCCGATAGGTGTTTTGAGACAGAAAATAGAACAAAATTTACACTATTTTCAGAAATGCATTGTATTAGTACCGATGCAGAGAAACTAGTAGATGGGAACAGGGGGATTGGAGGTGCCTCATTGTGAAGTTTGACAACACAATCACTGGTAAACGGATGCAGACACAATATGGACAGAAGATAAATAGATTTGTTTCACATTTGCCTACTGAGAGTCTACCTGTCACTAAGGCTGCCAAACACCGCGGCACCACACATCACTCCAATGAAGAAAATGGTGGCAGTGGCTTTATTCAGGCTTCTCTTATCACAAACCAGGTCCCACTTCAGGATTGGGAAGGAGGGAGAGGTGGATGAATAGAGAGAAAGGGAGAGGGAGAGAAAGGGAGAGAGAGACCACAGACCAGTTCTTAGACTGCGTACCTTGTGCTTGTTTAAATAAAACGATGCTGAACAAAACAAATTGAGGAAATGACTTTTCAGAATACTTGATATAGCAATATTTAACAGCAAATGTATGAGAAATGTGTGGTTTTCACAACTGATCCAAGCCTATTTTTGTACCTGTCTGGTTGATCCTTTCACACAAGCTTACCTCTGTAGCTATAGTTGAAGAAAATGTGCTGTTATCATATACCCATCCATACTGACATGGGACTGCAGGAATCTCAGAAGCACCGGAGGAGTTGTGCAGCAGGTGGAACTGGGGCTCCGTGAACATCATGCAGGAGCTCAGAGTCCCGTCTCCCTCTGCTGGGATACTGATGGTCAACCGCTGATCCTGGGTTAGATTCTCAAAAACTTTCCCATTATCCAGGCTGCTGATGTCACACCAGTGATCCGGTATAGCAGCAGCGAAGTTGTTAACTAAAAAATGACATGGTACCGCTAACTGTGCTGCACATATGCAGGCCAGGAGCATTATCTGAAATCTGCTGAAGCCATCGGTTTCAATGAGGACATGTTCAAACTTCATTTTAATCCAGGTTTACAGCAAAAACGACAAGATGATGATCCAAAATACGTGGCTTGGTGACTTCTCATCTAGGGACTCCTTCAGATTTGGTTTCCTGTTCAATATAGCCTCTTCAAGGTCAAAGAGATTGAGTTTTTAATGGACAACTGATAAGAACAGACGATGAGAGTGCTTTGAATAAATTCCCATTCTGAATTTTCTTTTAGCATTCATGCATAAATCTTGAAGTGGCTTATATTTAACCAACCTGAATTCTTGTGGTAATTGATTTGTTTGTCAGGGTCGCAGATTAACAAACAGGAACTCAGCAGAAAAGTTGCAAATTCATTCCAATTTTTCATGAAGCTTTCAAGGTGGCTTGAAATAACATAAGACTGTCCCAGCTATCCTTGGCAGCAATCACATGAAATATTGTGACACCATTGGTGTTAATTTGAAGAGAGATTCCTTAAAATGAGACGTTGGACTGTATTTCAATTATTTATCAACGAAAACGTTTGAGTCATAGAGTGGATTCAGCTTCAGCATTGGTTGAGACATCTTTTAAACATTATACATTTGTATCTTTACCAATTACATGTTTGCAAACACACTCACACACACACTCACACACACATACACGTGTGCACGCACACATAACTGTGAGGTTGGAACTTGACCTGTCTCTCCTCTCTCTGGTCTGCTGCTACATGGCTGCAGTGTATTTTCCAACTAATAAAAAGCACCCAACCCCATTTCTCCATAAAGAATAATTTTGTTGGATATTACACAGACTGAAAGACCACATAAAGTTCATTTCTGAAGAGGGTTTGGGAGACCTGTCTCACCATGGTTTCTTCTAGATTATAGGAGCTGCATCACAATTACTGGGTATGCTCTTTGAAAAGACGCTCACAGCTGCTAGCTGCTCATGGCCGTTTTCACGTCGAAATGACTGGGAATTCTTCGGAATTGGTGTTGTGAATCTGCATTTCGGTCATGCCTTTCCTAGTTCCATGTTTAAGTTTTGTGCCTGGCCATGCCACGTATGCTGTTTGTGTTTAAGTGACCACTGCCTGCCTCTGACCATCCCCATGATTATGTATTGTGTTTTGTTGTTTGATTTCATGTTTTATTATGTTTCATGTTTTGTTATTATTTATGTCTTTGCCATGTTTTATAGTCTTGCCATGTTTTCATAGCCTTGCCACGTTTTCATAGCCTTGCTTTTAGTTCTAGTCCTGCACTTCGTTTACCCTGTCTTGTCTGGTGTAGGTCTTTGCCCACGGTCCCTTGTCTGACGTGCCACTCATTCGGGTGATTTCCTGGTTTCTGGGATTTCAATCTTTCTTCATATCTCGTTTTTCTTCCTTCCTCTCTCTGTTACTATCCACTAACCGTACTAACAGTTTATTGTTTTCGATTATTACTAACCAAGATTAACATTGTATATTTTTACTAACGGACTAACTTGCACTCGGGATTGTATAGCTGCACATACTAATTGACTAACGATCTCTCAGCATTCGCCCAATCTGTATCTCCGCCCTCCTTGCCTATCACTAATTATCTCTACTGCAGTTTCCACTTATATCTCAGGCTTTCCCTTTTCTTTAGACTGTACACTTTAGTACTCCTTAACCGGAGCCGTTTATTCCTTCATAGGAATGTCTCGTTATCCCTGTCTGCGTTTCGGCATTCGCCAGATTCATGTAACTAGATAAACCCTCATGTGTCAATCCTGATTATTGTTTCATTGATCGCACCTGTGCTCCCTTGTCATGTGTTCACCCCGGATGTGTATATAAGGTGTCTGCACTTTTAGTTCCTTGTCAGATCGTCTTTACTCCTTTGTCTTGTGCTACGTTCCTCGCCTTGCTCACTGTGATATTTTCTTTCTGACTGGATTGCCCGACTCTTGTTTTTGATTTGCCCTTTTTGGATCTGTTTGCCTTTGTGAGTTTTGACCTATTTTTGCACGACCACGTCTATTGTCTTTTGCTGCCCTGGTATTTGGATTCGGACTGTTTACGGCTAATGAGTTTGCCTCTCCACCAAACCCACGCCTGTGTACCGAACCATTTTTGCCTGACCTTGAGTTTTGTTATTGGTGCCCTGGTTACAGTTTTGGATTTTGCCCTTTGGATTCTGATTGTGGACATTGTACTGTTGCCAGCTCTGTTGGGGGGTTTCCCCCTTCAGAAATAAAGCCTCCATTTTGCATTTATCTGGTTCTCGCTCTTGGCTCATTTCGTAAAACCTCACAATTGGAGGCATGCACCTTATGTGATGAATGATTTGGAAGCTGCAACCAAATATTAAGTTAAAGTAGCAAACAAATACAGATCTCCAATATCACCTTTCATTTCATACACAATTTCTAAGAGCTAAATAGCTTGTTACTTAACTCACTTCATTTAGATAGCATCGGCAGACAATAAGCCAAATTACTAGCTAAAGTTCCCAACATGGTTATCGCGGCTACACGACTTAGCTAGTTCTATAGATGTCCGAAAGTGGCAGGCTGAGGTCAGGCCTGGGTGAGGAATTGAACCCCTGACTCCTGGGTAAGAGTCAAACGCACTGACCACATCTCAAAAGAGCCAGGCTCATTGGCAAGGTAGCCAGGGCACATACTTATAGGAGGGAATTTCTTGTAACAGGACCCTTCAACTGTCACATACTTAAACATTTTCTTTTCATGCACAGCATTGTTAGCGATGTAAGCTAGCCAGCTAGCTGAATGTTTTCTGAATTCACAAGAAAAAAATAATCCAACAACTAGCCGAACAGCTCGCTAACCTTAGCTACGTAGCTATTGTGGCAACACTACATTGCTAACTATACCCATGAAGAAGAGACATTCTTCCTCTGTCTGTTGAGGTTGGTAAACAAGCTTATATTCCTCATAGCTCTTGGCTAAATAGCTAAATTTGGTTTTTGAATCCTGGAATTTTCATACAATACTCCTTAACATAGAAAACATAATGCCTGAGTGACTAAAATAATAGATACAATGCAGATGCATAGACAAATTGGCAAGGATGGAATCACAACATGACTTGCAGTCAAACAAAATCCCTTTCTTGGGATGTGACTTCTTTCTGAGCATTAGCAGTAACCATGACACAACTCCTTTAAATAGCCGTAGTGATATAACTCCTGAGGCTCAAAATTGAATTTCTAACTCCAGTTCTCACATTGCTATGATGTTAAAGGAAATCTTTGGGATGTCGAAAAATCTTATCTATTGTACTTGTCAGACTATAAATAAATTCTGTCAAGCAAAGTTGTTGCTTTCTGGCTTATAGTTTAGATTTTATTAATTACTATAGTAAGGCCGTATCATGGCTTGAATTTCCTGGTGGCCGCCATATTTGCAAGTTTGCAATGCATCTTGGGAGTGTGATGTCATCTAGTTGAAATTACCACATGAAACATAGCTGTCTGAAGTAAGTGAAAAAACGACATAAAAATTGCAGAAAACATCTCAGAATGGCTTATATTCTGCATTATCAGTTTGAACCAGAAACCGTAACATAGTAATCTCAAAATTTATTTATTTATTTATTTATTTTATTCGCACATGTGAGAGATGCATTACAAAAGAGATCACTCAAGAGGAGTGAGTTAAAAAGAAGAAGAAAAAATGTGCAGGTGAGGTCTGAAGCCCGAAAGGGCTTATAGAGCAGCCTCACCCTGACCTTATGAATGCTTATTCAAGAAAAGAATTAATGTACATCCTATGGGAAAAATAAAGGATCAGTAATTGAAAATAAGATGAGAATGATAAAATACAGGACAGGATAAAAAAGTCAACAAAATAGAGGAGAAAAGAAAAAAAAATCATATTAAATAAAGGAAAACAAGAACAAACTAATTAAAAGAAGTAACAGCAAACATAGAGTGCACCACAAGATGAACTGGTCCTTAGAGACCGCTGTACATAGTGTTCTAATAATTTCAAGAATGGTGTCTTTTTAAATATTGACAAGGAGGGGGCATTGTCAGCAAGATTGTGACATTCATTCCACAATGTACTCCCTTTGTATTTGACAGAGTACTGCCCTCTGCTGGTGCAGCGGAGGGGAAGATTAGGTGTTCTGCTTGTCTTGTCCTATATGAGTGAAAACTGAAATTTCTGCAAAAATATTGTTGAAAATGATTGGGCAGTTTTTGATTTTGATGAATTACTTTGTAAACAAAAGTGCATATTTGTATGATATTGATATAAAATATGGTTAGGATCCTTAGTTTATGAAATAGTGGAGAGGAAGGAGCTCTAGAGTTAGAGTTTGTGGCAGCTCTAACAAATTGTTTTTGAAGTAAGTGAAGCTTATTGAGTTTGGTTGGGCTGGTATTGGCCCATACTATTACAATAAATTAGGTGTGGATATATTAAGCTATAATACAAAACCAGTAAACTGGATCTATTAAGAAATGAACTGATCTTTCTGATGATACCCAGAGACTTAGACACTTTTTTTGCCACAAAAACAATATGTTCTTTCCAAGTACAATTTTCGTCAACCATGACACCAAGAAAGCGAGCAGAGGATACCTTTTTAATTTCGGAGCCTTCAATAAAGAGCTTAACTTCATCCAGGTTAGACTTTTTCCTACCTAAAAATAGTATGAAATTGGTTTTATATATGTTAAGAGACAGTTTATTCAATTTGAACCATTTTGAATAAGCTTGTAGGCCCAAGTTGGCCTCTTTTAAAAGAGTTTTTAAGTGTTTATTAGAAATAAGAAGATTTGTATCATCTGCAAATAAAAGAGGTAAAATTGTACTTGGAACTGTGGCAAAATCATTGATATAAATTAAAAATAATAACGGACCCAGAATTGAGCCTTGAGCCACACCGCATGACAATGTTACCGTGTTAGACTTACAGTAATTAAAATGAACATATTGTTGCATATCAGTAATATAGCTTTTTAACCATTGAAAAACATTACCCTGGAAACAATATCTATGTAGTTTTGATAGCAATATTTCGTGGTTCACTGAATCAAACGCTTTTGATAGGTCCAAAAAAATTGCTATAGTATATTCATTATTGTCAAGAGCAGTAGAGATTTTTTTCAAAAAGATCTAATAAAGCCATGTAAGCAGAATAATTCTTGCGAAAGCCATGTTGATGGTTGTATAGTATATTATTTGAATTGATATGTTTTAGAATTCGCTCGTAAACTAATTTTTCAAGAATCTTTGAAAAACAGGGTAATATTGAAATTGGGCGATAATTTGTAAATGAACTTGGATCATCTGATTTGAATATGGGGATGATTTTTGCAATTTTGAGATCACTTGGAATTTCACCAGCCTCCAATGACAAGGAAAAAATAAACGTTAGGGGGTCTGCTATTGATTATTTGACCTCTTTTACAAGAGAATTTCTGACCTCATCGTGTCCTGAACTGGTTGATTTGAGTTTCTCAATAATGCTTATAACTTCATTTGCATCAGGCTGATCAAAGATCTTAAAGGGAGGAAAACAACCATGAATACAGTCAAGGGGACGACCACCTGGGTTTTTTATTTATTTTTTTGCCAGAGAGGCACCTACATTGACAAAGAAATCATTAAACCTACATGCAATCTCATATGAGTCTCTAAGCGTTTTCCCTCTGTCAGTGAAACAAAATGGTATTTTTGTCACAGGTTTCTTTTTATGTAATAATTGGTTTATAATAGTCCATGTTTCTTTGATATTACTTGAGGAAGCCTTGAATTTGTCAGAAAAATATCTTTTTGTAGTTAGATTGATTTAGTGGTGTAGGGTGAGTTAAGAATTTTTTATAAAGTAAATTTTTTTCTTTGAAGACTTTTGTAATTCAGTGGTGAACCATGGTTTGGAAAAGTCCTGTTTTCCAGTTTTTTTACAGTATTTACAGTGACTGAGGGAAAACACTTATTGAAGATAGAGATAAAAGAGTCCATAAAAGTTTGGTAAGCACTGTTAGGGTTAGTTTGAGTGTATACATTTGTCCAGGAATGATTATTGACAAGTTGTTTAAAACAAGCCATATTTCTATCATCAAATTTGCCATAAGTTATGTTGACTTCAGTTTGTTTATTCTTAACATTGTCAAGCATGGTAAATTGAAAGACTGGGAAGTGGTCGGTGATGTCAGAAAATATGATACCCGAATGGAGCACTTCATTCAGACTGTTTGTTAATATATTGTCGATTAGAGTGGCAGACCTGTCAGTAACTCTGGTGGGTTTGTGAATGGCAGGATAAAAGTAATTGGAATATAGAGCATTTAAAAAATCCTGGCTGGGTGAATGTGTTTCACTTTTGAAAAAGTTGATATTGTAGTCACCGAGAATATAACACAATTTACCCTCTTTAGTTATAAGATCTAAAGTATTTTCCAAAGCATCATTATTAAGTTGTTAATATCCGTGTCTGGTGGACGATACACACACCGTGCTAATTGCACTTAAGACCCCTTGGCTGCGTATGTAAGTTGAATTAGGTGTTCATTGAATTCTGATTGCAGAAATTATATATGTAATGAAGCCAAGCACTGATATCAATAGCCTTGGCGTGAGCATTTTTCTTTTTTTACAATACGCCTCCTGGAGGCCAAACTAAGAGTCGAAATTGGCTGGAATTTGATAGATAAGTGATGGATCCATAATCGCACCACCCACCCAAAAATGAGAAACTTAGAAGCAAACCTTAAGGCGCTAGAGCGGTAACACCGTTGAATTTAAAGATTGGCCACATTTATGCTATTTGACATAGAATACAGTAAAAAATTGGTGAAATCAAAAATGTGTCTGATATGTGATGGAGGGTGATCCCATGTACCTTCAGTTAAAATTTTAGCGTCCTAGCTGAAAAAATAATAATTATTTAAAAATTAGAATACTCCCCCTGGTTGCCAAACTAAGAGTAAAAATTGGCTTGAATTCGACAGGGAAGTGAAGGATTCATAGACATTCCACCCACCCAAAAATGAGAAACGTAGAAGCAAATCTGAAGGCACTAATGCAGTAACATTGTTGAATTTAATAATTGGCAGCATTTATGCTGTTCAATGTAGAAAACAGTAAAAAATCGTTGAAATCAAAAATGTGTTTGATATCTGCTGGAGGTTGATCCCATGTACCTTCAGAAAAAATTTGAGCGTCCCAACTGAAATAATAAGGAAGTTATGGCAATTTTTAATTTTTCAGACTACGCCCACTAGTGGCCAAACTAAGAAGCAAAATTGGCTAGAATTTGTGAGGTGAGTAAAGGATCCATAGCCGTATCAGCTCGCAAAAATTGAGAAACCTAAAAGCAAACCTGAAGGCGGTAGAGCGGTAACGTTGTTAAATATAAAGATTAGCAGCATTTACGCTTTTCGACCTAGAAAACGATAAAAAATAGGTCAAATCAAAAACGAGTCAGATATTTCATGAAGGGTGATCCCATGTACCTTCAATAAAAATTTGAGTATCCTAACTTATGCTGTATAATAAGGAAGTTATGCCAATTTTTCAATTTTCAAAATAAGCCCCCTGGTGGCCAAAGCAAGAGTCGAAATTGGCCGGAATTTGGATTGGTTTGTGAAGCATCCATAGCTGTACCACCCATCCAAAAATGAGAAAGCTAGAAGCAAACCTGAAGGCACTAGAGTGGTAATGTCATTGATGGACAGACGGACAGACCGACAGACAAACGACAACACCCCTCGGTCGACGACTACCGCTGGCTGAGGGATAAAAAATAAATTTTTAAAATATTGTCCAAAATTATTTTATTCATACCCTGCAGTTCAAATTCATCATCAAGCATTTCCGTGGCTGAATTAGAATTTTACATAACATTACGACTTGTGGATAATACAAGTAAATGAAAAAAAAACATTATTTTAGGGTTGACGATAAAAAAAATATTTACGCTCGACTGGGGAACGACTGACCGAAATTAAAATGAGTAAAAAAATACAGCATGCAAGAAAGAGATGAAAATAATTTTATTATACCATTACCCCTTGAATAAAATCTGACAAGAGTGAAAAAAAACCTGACTTTTGAAGGTCATAGAAAAAATTCAGATGAATTATAAACAGTGACCATGTCTTTGTTACTTTTCCTGCTGCTAACAGGATTGTTTTTTGTGGCCATTTCGCTTTTCAGCCAAACTGTAAATAATAATGTGGACATTTCAATGAAATGCGGGGTTTTGTATTTGATAATAGTTGCGGGACAGATGGGTAACAAGCACTGCAGACATTGGGTCGTCCCATGAACTACTAATCCAAAGGTCTGAGGCGTGTATTCAGCACTTCAAACATTTGTTCTGTTACAGTTTGTGTTTTGTGGGCTGGGAGGAAAGTCCACGCACTGTTTTAGACGATGTGTCATGTAATGAATAAATAGGCTAACCACTGTCCCCCAACCACCACCCCTCCAGGAGGGATCTTCTGGAGAACAGCAGGAACGACAGAGCTCACCAATTTCAAGAAGTTGTGGCTTTAATTTCAATTTGCAAGAACTTGCAAACACCTACATGCATAACCTCACATGTTTATTCACGTTACCTGGCTCAGAGTCAAGCCAGATCAGTGCTCCCACTCGGGAGCTAACAAACTCAATGGCCACACAGACACAAATTACAATTAAAAAAGGTGCGGAAAATTAACGCTGAGCAGCCATTTAAACCTGAGTGTGTCACCTTGTGTCTTTATAACAAGGTCTAACATTCAAGGGAATGTAAACGTATGATCAGGGCCGTTTAAGTGATTTCAGTTCTCATTATGATTTAAAACAGAGCCAAAGACCGATGTGATGATAAATTACCTCACATGAACACTTTTCTCACATCAAAGACAACTTTTTTTTTTTTTTGCATGGTGAGTCACATTTTCAAAATAAATCGCAACATCTCACAAATTCCGCTAACGTATGTTAGCGTATTTTGAGCACAACTGTATTATTCATTAATTAATACAAAGTTATTGCCAGAAATCGAGCAATGGTTCCAATCAGTGTAAATCTAATAAGCAAGAACTTTGGAAATATATCGTTGCTAATATGATCCCTGCAAATACACATAGTCTAAAATAGTAGTACAACAGTCCAAATTGGTGTACAGTAAGAAATGTAGTACTGTGTATTCCAAGCTAAAATAACAATAAAACTTGCTCATTTTTCAATATCCCTCATAGTGGTTCCATGGGAATGTTGGGTTTTTCCAAAAAAGGCTTGCAACTGATCCCTCTTCTGGAACAGAAGTTAATGATTAGCACATTCAAATTCATTTTGGAAAACATAGTAATGAAATAATACTAATTCACACAAATTGCTAAAAACATTATATCACCAGTGATCGATGATTTGATTGAAAAATGAACTTTATACCCTGCAGCAAGCATTTTGTCTAATATTTAGGCTGGCTTCAGATATTATACGCTAGCAGGATCACGCACTTTGGATTTTAACCGGCAGTTTCATATTCTCACCATAGATTTGAAATTGTGCAGGCAATTAGGAAGTGTATACAGCATAAAATCAAATGAATAATACAATACAGGCCATAATAGAGGTGCAACGATTTGTCGATTTGCTGATTAATCAACTAGTGAAAATTGTCAAAGATTCTGATAATCGATTAATTGTTTCAGTCATTTTTCATGCAAAGAAGTTAAACGTTTTCTAGTTCCTCTTAAATGCAAAGATTTGCTACTTTTCTTTGTCAAATATAATAGTAAATGGAGAATCATTAGGTTTTGGACATTTGGTTGGATAAAAGAAGCAATTTGAAATCATAATTTTGGGCACTTGAAAATTTTGTAGAGCTATTCATAATTTTTTTTTTGACATTTTACAGACTAAACGATTAATTAATTAATCGAGAAAATAATACGCTCATTCAAAAGAATTAAAATAATTGTTGCTCTGTACGTTCACCCATCAGATTTGATAACAATGAATAAATGAAAAAAGTGCATACTGCCAGCTTAACTTTGCAGGAAATTTGTTTATACCAAGCAAAATGAAGACACTGTAACCATCTAATATAGAATGTGGACATGGACATCAGGTACCGTCCAATACAGGCAATGCATTATTTTCTTTGGATCACTGGCTTACCTTGTTTGTTCCACATCCTCGATGGTCTCCGGCAGGCGCTTTCCCTTTGTTTCAGGAAGTAAGCTGGCTGTCAGTGCTGCCATTAAGGCCAGTGTGCACATTAAAATCTGGGGGAGGGGCTTCCATACAGTGTCCAATAATATTGCTAAAGGAGCCATGGACACGGCAACGCGGGCCATGAAGGAATTGTATCCCATTCCATTCTGTCTGTAGAGAAAGAAAACACAAGTGCAGAAGTCAATCAGCCTCATACAGAAATCAAAACGACACTATTGTTAACTCCTGGATAAGCGGGTGAATTAAGGACCGATCATCCATGCCAAGCTAATATTTATCTTACTGGCTGAGGTCGTGCTGACGGCAAATTGATTGATTAGAGAGTGACGCTTGAGTCTCATCACCACAGTTGTTCCCAAGCTTAGTTTCTCCAGGAGTAAAAAATATCACAAAATGCACAAATTAAACTGGTATAAATAGTTCAGCGCTGAAGTCCAATCGCCAACTAATGATCTGCATAACAACTAAAGTCAAGAAAAATCCTTTCCGTTATGTCCTAGACGAACTGAACAAATTAAGTTCTTTACCTGTTGCATGGGTACAGCATGAACCAGAATTAGCTGCTTCAGATTGTGTGGAGTCTTATAATTCTAGCTGGTTTAGCAGGCTGGATCGTTCAGTTGGCTAATCTGCTGAAACGCAACATTTCACCTGACAACAGTAGGGTAGAGCTCTGCTGTGAACAGGAAGACGTTATTGAAGGACGCCGATGAGCAGCCCTTTCCAATGGTAGCGATGACAGTGCGAAACAGCGACATTTCTGAGGAAGAATGAAGAAAACAACAGAGATTCGCAGTCATCATTTTATATCACTTGTTTACAAAAACATGTTAAAGAGGTGATTGGGATTGTTGAAGGGACAATCAAATCTCCCTCTTTGATGAAAATGGCTGAAATGGCTGCCTGAGCTGAGTGAAACCAGCACACTTTTCTGAGTTACATGAGATTCTAGATCACTGACTCCTCCTCGCTCCGCTTCAACTACTGGCTCTCAGACCCTCCACTTCCCTCACCATCATACATCTCACCATTCCGACTCCATAGTGGACTCTTACTCCTAGCTGTAATGTTGGATGAACATATGGAGCAAAGAGCAGGATCCTTTGTATGCGGAGATGAAGCTTTATTAGAAGGTACAACAGTCCAGGGTTGAAAACTGCCAGACTGGGCAATAGAGAGCAGGCAGCTCGTGATCAAGGGAAGGGCAAAGGTCAGGCAGCAGTGGACAGTGTGACGGCGATTCGGCTGATCAGGGTCAATGGTTTAGTCCAAGGTAGATTCCATTAACTATATTTGGGTGGAGCAGGAGAAAGTAGGAAGAAGAGTGACAACTAGAGCAGGGGAGACGAGCGATGAGGGATACAGCCAACACAACTGCTGGGCAGAAGAAGACGCAGGAACTGGGAAGGAGGAAACACTGAAAAACTGTTAGAGAGCTGAGCGGAACAGGGAAGCCAGTCTTACAATGTGGTGAAGAAGACAAGGACAAAGACAGGAACTCAAATAATAAGAGACTATAATTGAGAATGAGGATCTGTTGATATGTACAAAGGGAGGGACGAAGACACAAGACAACAATTGAATGATGAGAATTAAAAAACAAAATAAACCCAAATCTGATGTAAACAGCTAGATTTTGGGGAAACGAAAATTTAGACCGCGAGCGGAAAACCCCCAACTCCGCCTCCATGGACGTCAACTGGTGGCCTGGTGGCTGATGCAGGGATGCCTACCAAGGAAGATATAGATCAGGGAGGGGTTCAGAATGTGATGTTCGGGTACCTAGGACTGTTCTGCAGGGCCGTACCCTTCCCAGTCGACCAAGAAATGGTGGCTACAACCACTGCTCTGAACATCCAGGAGATCTAACCCAAAAGGAGGCAGGGCGACCGTTGATGAGGCAAAGTATGGACAAAAGGGCTGAAATAAAAGGTGACAGCAGGTCTGGCATAAGACATATCAAACACTGGATGGCGAGGACGAGAAGGGAGGGGAAGTCAGATTGCGGAGGGAGAGATGATTGAGGAGCCAGCAAAAGGCCTAATGAACCGAAGGGAAAGTTTTTTGTTTTGAGCCTCTTGGGGAATGCTCTCGGCCATGAGCTAAATCTTCTGCTGCACCGAGTATTTAGGCACAGGGTGGTGCCGGCAGGTGCTCTGGCTCTCGACGGTTGAGATTTGCTTGAGGAGAAGAGTTTGGGGTTTCTTTCACCATGAGCAGGTTCGGCGGACCAGGAGCTGGGCTTTGGGAACTTCAACGAGTTTTTCTTCTGCGGCATATAGTGGATGTTGATAGGCCAGTTAGCACTCAAAAGGTGACGTTACCTGACCAGTCATCGGGAGGAAGTTATGGGCATATTCTGTTAAAGCAATTAAGGAAGGCCACTTGACGAAGGTTCCCTCGGTGAGGCAGCATCTGCATTATCTCAAATCTTGGTTGAGCCTTAGTCAGAAGGCTGGTCTAAGGCTGGAAGCAAAGATGACAGGAATGGTATTGTGCACACCAAGTAACAGAACACCTTCCAGAACTGTTAAAAAAGGTGGGCATCTTGCCTCGAGATCTTTTGAGGTAGACCATGGTGGAGGACTCCTGGAGGAGTGCTGAGATTTTTTTTAGCTATGAGGTCTTTAGAAAACTGATCCTGTAAGAGGTCAGGAGAACACCAGATGCAGGATCCAGAAGTGTTTATTAACCACAAAACACTAGGAGAAAATTGACAGACACGCCAGAAATAAAACACCGTGCACATGCACTGAACAAATGGGAAAACTAAGGTACACTGCCAAAGGCAGGGGGAAACAGAAATACTCACTCCAAGAGTGGATAAACTAGAAAAACAAAAACTGAACCTAACTAGAATGGCGGACACACTGGGAGACTTAAACAAGGGGCAGACAAGACGTGGGCGCAGCAAAATACAAGACTCGGGAATCATACCAAAGACATACTCGAAATGCACAAAGAGCTGAGATTTCACAATGCAGATCTGAGTCATACACAAGGTTCCGTCTGACGGCTCCTCCCCTCTCTGCCACATATACAGCGCCCTCCATAGTTATTGGCACCCCTGGTGAAGATGTGTTAAAAGCCTTAAAATAAATTAAATTTTTATTGCAGAAGCATACTCTCACACTGAGAATTGTAGAAAAATGTAAACATCAACTCAAGTGAATTTTCAGGAAAAAAAAAAATCCCTGACTAAGAAATAATTATTTTTCATAAAATCACCTGTTACACAATTATTGGCACCCCCTAACAATTCCTCGGAAATAATTGTGATTGAAGTATTTCTGTCATTTCTACAGTAATTCATCACTTCCTGCTTCCCTAGGGTATAAATATGATGTGACACAGAGGCCATTCCTCTTATCCACTCTTCAACATTAGAAAGACAAAGGAACAAACCATTCAAGTAAGGCAAATGTGTGTCGACCTTCACAAGTTAGGCAATGGCTACAAGAAAATAGCCACTTGCCTCCACATGCCCATGTCTACTGTCAGAGGAATCATTAAGAAGTTTAAAACAACTGGAACAGTGGTAAACAAGCCTGGATCGAGGACGCAAGGTTATTTTGCCACCACGCACAGTGAAGAGGATGGCAAAAGAAATAAAGAGTTCTCCAAAGCTCAATGTTAAAGAATTGCAAGAAATGGTAGCATCTTGGGGTCACAAAGTCTCCAAAACAACCATCAGGTGCTATTTACATGCCAACAAGCTGTTTGGGAGGCACGCACGAAAAAAACCTTTTCTCACAACAGTCATAAACGCAAACATCTGGAGTTCGCTAAGCGGTACTGGGACTTCAACTGGGACCGTATGCTTTGGGCAGATGAGACCAAAATAGAGCTTTATGGCAACAAACACTCTAAGTGGGTCTGGTGGAACACAAAAGCTGAGTAAGCAGAAAAGCACCTCATGCCCACTGTGAAGTATGGGGGAGAATCGGTGATGCTGTGGGCCTGTTTCTCTTCCAGAGCCCCTGGGAACCTTGTTAGGGTGCATGGCATCATGAACGCTTTGAAATACCAGGACATTTTAAATCAAAACCTGCTGGCCTCTGCCCGAAAGCTGAAGATGAGTGGTCACTGGGTCTTTCAGCAAGATAATGACCCTAAACATATGGCCAAATCTATGCAGAAATGGTTCACCAGACACAGAATCAAGCTCCTCCCATGGCCGTCTCAGTCCCCAGACCTCAACCGCATTGAAAACCTGTGGAGTGAGCTAAAGAGGAGAGTGCAGAGGAGAGGACCCAGGTCGCTGGATGATTTAGAGAGACTGTGCAGAGAAGAATGGTCGAAGATCCCTCTTTTTGTATTTTCCCATCTTGTGAAACATTATAGGAGACGATTAGGTGCTGTTTTGTTGGCAAAAAGGGGGTTGTACATATCGCATGATGCTGGTTTTCGAAAGGAACCTTCCTCTAGCCACTCCCAATACACCATTAAGAAATGGCATCAATCCGAAGAGGGATTCTCTTCTTATCCCACGGAAACTAAAAGTTTACGGACGACGGACGGACGGACGAACGGAAGACGGACGGACAGCGAAAATGGGAAAAGAGTGAGTGATAGTGTTGTCGGCCTCACAGCAGGCAGTTGCTTAGTCACACTCTTTACTTGGGAGGTGAGTGATGGTGTCGGTGACTCTTGACCACTCAATTAAGAATAAAGAGGGCTGCAACATAAAGAACATGGAATGCTGTTATGAAAAGCTGTGGCAGAAGGTTGGATTGCCATTAAAATTTGCCAAGAGGTAAGATGCTTTGCTCCCATGCCCAAAGAGGATGGGCTTGGGACTGGAGAATAATGTGCTTGCAGCCTGGGCAGCTACGGTGGAATCTTAGAGAAGTTCAAGGATTGTAGATACCTGTCCAGTTAGAGCCATTATGGGCTGTTTCAACTGGTGAAACTTTGGTTCATGTTGTCTCAGGCAGATTCCCTGTAAGCAGAGTGCCTCGAACAGGTTGGCACAACCTACAGGCTGCATGGCCGGCCAGATTGTTCTTTCACAATTGGACAATCAAATGGACCCAAGAAAAGGATCAAGTGCACAATAATAGGAACCTTAATATGAAGGCAAGAAGTCCAGCAGTGAGAACAGGGAGAGTGGGCAAGAGCAACAGGTAGTTTAAGGTTATACGACAAGCAGAGGTCAGGCAGCGGTGGTGCTAGTGATGTAGGCAAGACCGCCTTAGCCGAGACTAAGACACTATCAAGACCAAAGGGTAGCAAGACCGAGACTAAGATTAAGCTGGTCATTTCGAGACTAAGACCAGAGCAGGATGAGACCGAGACTAAGACCAAGACCAAACAAGCGATTCACTTCACTGTAAATATGGGCAGTGTTTGGGTGAAAGTAATCATGTGTAGCAACTGCAGAACAGCAATAATTGCCCTTCCAGAGGATTGAGACTCTAAAGGCATTTAAATTTTTTCCTATTAGGGATTGGTATGGTTACGCAGTCCAAAATCCATTGTCACCGTGTGACGGTGCGTTCAAGAACCACACGCAAGAGAGGGAAATCCAAAAAACGTATACCTTTAATGGGGTCCGGGTCAATGCCAAACACAACAATTGCCATGCCACAAAACGAAATCCAACAACAGAGTTGACTAGACAGGCAGGGGTCAGAACCAGAAAAACACATGAGCAAAGGTACATAAACGGTAGGCAAAAAGTCGTAGTCAGTCAACAAAGCAGTGGGTCATACACAGGGCATCCAAACACAGGAATCGTAGTCATACAAAAATAGGTTGAAATCCAGGAAGACAAAACAATACAAAAAAGGGCAATGGCAAGAATCCTGGTCAGGCGAAACAGTCAAAGGAATGCAATACTCAATGGCGTATGAAAGGCTCTGCACGAAGAAATATTGATCAACATTCTGACAAGGTCAGACCAGCTGTAAGGACTTTAAATAGACGGGAGGGAAGTCACATGCTCTGCAGGGAACAGGTGAGCTGGATCAGACTAATTACAAAGGGAGAATCACACGAGGGAAATCCTCACCACGAAACTTAGCGAAAACCAAGACACGGACGGGAATCATGCAAACAGCCTGGGACATTTAAACGGCTCCGGTTAAGGAGTTCTAAGTGCACAGATAATGAGTGCAGGAAAGTAATTAAGCAGGTGTGAGAGATCTCGCCGAAATGCTAGTCTTGTTGATAATCAGAACAGTAAGGCGCAGGAAGAAAACAAGGATTGAAGGAATATTATTAAACACCAGAAACTATTGAAATCACCCGAAGCAGGTGGGCACATAGACCGGCAAGACGGACTGAACCAAGACAGGGGAGACAAGTGCAAAGGAACTTAAAAATGGACTGAACTAAAACCTGTGAGTTACAATAACAAAAAAGAATAAATAAAAAACAAAATCATGAATAATGAACATGAACATAAACATGAACAAAAACCATGGTAATGATGACAAACTGGGCACATGGGGGGCAACCACCTGCCGTTATTAGCTATTTTCATCTGGCTGATGGCTTTGGATGAAGCCATTGAAGACACAAAAGTTCAGAACTCTCAACATGACATCAGGACATTTATAAGACCCTCAGTAGTTACCCTGCATACAGAGCTATCCTCAAAACTTCAAAGCCATTCAATTGTAAAACAGCACAAGCTCCCCAATAATATGACTGAGTCGCAATATGCTTCATCCAGTGAATTTGCTAGGAAATTTACTTAATAAAATGCTAGTGATAATGCTTGACTGCATTCACAGAAGGCTGCGTAGCAATTATGAGGCTGTACCAGGACCTGCTGCTTGCCTGGATTTTGAAATCCCCTCAAGACCGTTATGTCCAAGACCAAAACAAGACCAAGACCAGAGAGCGTCAAGACCGAGAACATGTAAAAGTGGTCTCAGGACCAAGACCGATCTTGAGTACAACAACACTAGGTTGTGCTGATCAAAGTCGATGGTCCGGTCCATTCTGTTTGATTTATCTGGGTGGAGCAGGAGACACTAGGAAGAGGAGTGACGACTGACATTAGTGAGACGAATAATGAAAGAAACAGACACATTGGACAGTAGAAGGTACTGGAGACGGAGGAAACACTGCAGAGTTGAGCGGAACATGGGGGCCAGTCAAACAATCAAACAAATGGGAAGACAAAAACAGGAACTTAAACTGACACAGACTACAATGAGCAGTGAGGATCAGGTGAGGGAAAGGGCAAGTGGAATGTACAAAGGGAGGGGCGAAGCCACAAGACAATAATTGAATACTGAGACCCAATGAACAAAGCGAAACCAAAACTGATGCAGCCAGATTGCGAGGAAATGTAATGAACAGAAATTCTGGACTTGACTTCTAGCCAAGATACAATCCATCTGCTTTCGCTGACTTGTTGTTGGATTTTTTTCAAGCACTTTCATGCCTCCAAATGTATGTTTGCCTGCAGCTTATTTTTCCTGTCCATATTCTCTATGCCCAACCCCCTCAAGACTACCCTTAGGCAGAAGGATGACACTCTCTGATCCAGGGTCTGCTTATGGTTTCTCCCTAAAAGTAAATTCTTTTTTCCCTCCAGTTTTTTTCTTCTTGGAAAAGGGACTTTATTCTTGTCATTGATACCTCTGGAATGCTCTTGGGCTATCTCCTCCTATTGGAATGAGATCTGTAAAGCATTCTGTGATTAAGCCTTTCAAAGAGAATTGAATAAATTGAAGAACCGCTCTTTTGACTTCAGTCTATGTTCCAGATTTGGAAGGGCTCTGGAATTTACATGGTGAACTAGACCAGCTAACTCAGGAATCGTTCCTGAAACAAGTCCCTCAGGAATAAAACCCAGGTTCAGGAAGTAAAAATCCTCCACAGTTTCTTGTTCCTTCATTCATTAAGGTTTGGTAATAACCACAATTATCCAGCCAAGAGATAGAATTATCTTGTGAAATATTTCTGCATTAATGTGTGGGAGAAACACGTCAGAGCTTATACTCTCTAACGTCTGAACTTCACACCTCCGTTCAGGACTCGAATGAAGCATGATGAACAGAGATACAGTGTAAGAATAGTGCTTACCTTTGGGCACAAATATGTTCACTGCCAGGCAGATTCCTGCACCAAGGAGAGCCCCTATCTCAGTTCCTCTTCTGCCAATTCTGTCGACCATGTAATACACGCACAGTTTGGCAGGGATCTCTATGCTGGCATAGGCTAATTGGGTCCAATAAACGTTGACCCCAAACCCTGAGATATTGAAGCTGATGCCATAGAAAACGAAGGCAATTCCATACCTAATGGGGAAAAAAACATGCAGCAAGTGATGTGCTATTGTTTTCTAGGGGTTGTTGAATGAACCTGTCTGTATCAGTTATGTCAGATGATAAATCAGCATTGTTTGTAAAATATGATGTTAAGGATACTTAATATATAATATATTGTATACAGTAGCCATTAATATGAGAGGTTTTTACATTCAGGGTTGGTAAGAAAGACTCTTTGAGTTTCACTCAGGAACAGATTAACACCTTGTTTTAAACCCTTCCAGCAAACATTAATGTGAAAAAAATTTTGGATTTCTTCCATTTTTGCTTATTTGTCCTATTTGACTGTTTCAGGTAATCCGACTAATTTTGTTACAAGACTAAGAAAATTTGAGTCAGAACAAAATGCAGCTTTTATAAATTATTGTTGCATTTACTGAAGGGAAACAGGTATTCAAAATCAATATAACCAGTTTTTACAAAGGCCTTTTTTCTCCTCAAAGAGCAATATTTTTCATCAATTACCCCAAAACCCCTTAAGGCAAGGTAACGGTTTAAAAGCCAGTTTCTTAAGAATAGTGAATCGTGCGCACCATAGGAGACCCGTTTTGAGAGCCATGCTCCTCATCTTGGGGGTTCTCACTAGATCCAGATACGTGACGGTCTTTTGTCCTTTTTCCGACTCTACGATAGTAGACAGTATCTGTTGGGAAGAACAGGTATGTTTTCAACCATTGTGATTAGTGTCTGCTGAGGCTAACAGGAGCATGCTCAACGAAAGTGGTCAGTGAGACAAACAGGTGTGTATTCAACCAGAACAGTAACTGACTGTAGAAATGATCAGGTGTGTACTCAAGGACAGTGGACCGTGTCTGTTGACACAAGTAGGTTCTGACTCAACTATAGTGGAGAGAGTCTGCTGAGACCAACAGGTACTGCGTGTACTCAACCATGGCAGACTGGTCTGTTGAATTGGAATGGCGTGTACTTAATTATAGCAGACAATTTTGGTTGAGATGAACAGGTGTATACTCAAAGATCATGGACAGAGTCTGGTCAGACCACTAGGTGTGTACTCTTCCATGGCAGTTCTTGTTGAAATGAACTGAGGCATACTCAAGGATAGTGGACAGTGTTGAGACAAAAAGATGAGTATTCAAGGATAGTGGTCTGTCTGAGACTGAGGGGTATGTGAACATCCCTCAAGGCAGTGGTTCCTCTGCCTCTCCTGGAACACCCCAGGACAGATCCATGTATTTGATGTGCTCCACATTAAAAGCACCAGATGTCCCTGATGAAGTCCTAGATTAGTTTTATCAAGTGTGGTCTCCAAAGAGCAATTCGGGAGCATAGACTGTATAAAAAGATGGATGCAGCACCTGGGTGTGAAAAGTGAGGCCAATGCTGAAATCTCTAAAAATTGCATTTTATTGAATGGCCAGCAGATGGCTAAATCGGTGGTTGCAGAAAGAAGTTCAATGCTATAGATGTCTATGAGAAAATGACTCTACCTTCCCCATCTGATTTATTATTTCAATAATGATTTTCTACATTATTTTATGGTATCCATTGTAAGTCTCCTTCGAGACACCATGATGCTCATTTTTGTAAATTATGGTGCCGAATAGACTAGAATAAAGGATAAAGCCAGAATATGCTTTAGGGGCGTAGCTAACCTCTGGTCTTCATCCGATACGATCAGATCCACCGGTAGATCCACCCCTCGCTCCTCCTTGGATCTCCAATTCACGCTCTCACCGAAAGGGAATCACATCCGGTTTAAAAATGTCAAAATACCACTATTCAAACAGCCAAAATCGAGGCTTCCTAAATGGTGTGCTGAAACCAATGGATGACATCACGGTTGCCTCTTCCATATTTTTATACAGTCTATGCTCGAGAAGAACTACCTTCAGGACATGTGTGGTAGTCTATTGGAATGAAACTTCAGAATCTCACTGCCAGATACATGGTTCACTTACCCCTGGCTTTATTTTTTCTGAGAAGCCCTCCATCCTGTTGACTTTTGCACATGTTTGTAAGTAGTAGTGAGCCTTGTCAATCTTCCCATTCACAATCAACCACCTTGCAGATTCTGGGACCCATCTATCAGGAAAAAAAACATCACACTCGGGACAGTCTTGTAAGTATTTGCAGACTGGTACAATATGGATACAGATATACACCAATTAAGGCTTTGTCCACACCAGCCTTATTTAACAAAATATTTCCAGACACACAAGAACGTAAAAATGACTGCAAATGGTCACATCAAGTATGTTGGGCCAGTAAGTGACAATAAAGTCAACATTAGCATTACATGTAATAGGCTACCTCAGAAGAACTTTACTCAAAGCAACAGTGGACATGTGCAAACTGGGTTGTGACTTCACTGTTCCACTCAAAAGCTCCATTCTACTTCTCCCAACGGATGCACAGAAATGTGAATTCCAAAAAACCTCTTTTAAAGGGCATTTTAAAAAATCCCCGTTTTAGTGCCCTGAGACCACATTTGTGTGTGGCCTTATGTTGAATCATTTAGCCAACCTCATATTCATCACTCTCAAAATCTTTGAGAGTCTATTTTGTGGCTCTCTTGAAACATGTATGAACAGCACAGTAAATATGTCACATCACAGCATTAGAAGTTACCTCCAGAGCAGTATGGCAACAGCAAGAGGGGAGGTGATGGTAATAATCAACCACCGCCAATCATTCACCAAATAAGCAATTACGGCAAGCATCATGCTGCCAAAGGTCCATGCCAAACTGTCAATTAATGAAACCAACTTCCTGCGCTCAATGTCGACCCACTCCATACCTGCACAGACACATCAAACATGGGTTTGATATAGTAGTCAGTGTTTTGTAATGTTTTTAATTTTACTTTTGCTTTGGGGCTTCTTGGTTTTTTTAAATTTTGTTTAAAATCATTGTTTTAGGCTTTGAGAGTTTACCAATTTTACCTATTGTCAATTTAAATGAATTATGTACTCTAGACCGGTGATCTTCAACATTATTCCTTGGGACCCACTGTGTAGAGTTGTTGATTACTGTTCAGCCAAATGTTACATAGAAACATCTAAACATAGTATGCAGAATAAAAACACCCCAGAAGATATTGGGCTCTGTCATTCACTCTGCCCTACCTGTTGCAACCACCCGTTAGCCATGAATTGTGCGTTTTGCAGCTTCCACTATCCCTAAACAGTATCTTGCAGCCAAATAACCCGCTATGCATGTGCCGACTCTCTTATTTGCGCCTGGAGGTGTGCACGTGGGCGTGTTTATGCGCGCTCCTTACAATTACTATTGTGACCACACACGTTAGGAAAGTGTGTAGGGGGTCCTCAAACCACCCGCTACCCATTTGGGGTTTTGCAAGAGTGCGCCCAGGCGACACTTGGACACATGTGGATGTGCACATGCGTCTCCACTTCTCGAATTAACTTGCCTAAAAAAAGCCACCTAGCTTTAGCCTCAATTTAACCCCTGAGAAAATGGCAGAGATAGTACTAAATTGTCTTGATCCCCGATTGAATAATAGAAGATGCCCAGAATGCGTGTACCGCCAGCGCACTCTGAGCTCCTCCCGGGTGACAGAGCTCCTCACCCTATCACTAAGGGAGCGCCCTGCCACCCTGCGGAGGAAACCTATTTCAGCCGCTTGTAACCAAGATCTCGTTCTTTCGATCATGACCCAAAGTTCATGACCATAGGTGAGGGTTGGAACGTAAACGGACTGGTAAATGAAGAGCTTCGCCTTTCGGCTCAGCTCCTTCTCCACCACAACAGATCGATCCAATGACCGCATTACTGCTGCCACTGCACCGATATGTCTGTCAATCTCACACTCCATCCTTCCCTCACTCGTGAACAAGACCCCAAGATACTTCCACTCCTCCACTTGAGGCAAGAGCTCTCCTCCAACTCGGAGGGGGCTAGCTACCTTTTCCCGGTCGAGAACCATGGCCTCGAACTTGGAGGTGCTGATTCTCATCCCAGCCGCTTCACACTCGGCTGCAAACCGCCCCAGTACATGCTGAAGGTCCTGGTTCGAAGGAGCCGACAAGACAACATCATCTGCCAAAAGCAGGGATGAGATCCTGTGGTCCCTAAACTGGACTCTCTCCGGCCCCTGGCTGCGCCTAGAAATTCTGTCCATAAAGATAATGAACGGAATCGGTGACAGAGGGCAGCCCTGCTGGAGTCCACTATGCACCGGGAACAGGTCTGACTTACTGCCGGCAATGCGAACCAAGCTCCTGCTCTGGTCATACAGAGACCGCAAACAGAGACCCTTAGTAGTCATACAGAGACCCTTAGTCGAGGGCCCCGGACTCCATACTCCCGGAGCACCTCCCACGGAATTCCACGAGGGACACGGCGGAATGCCTTCTCCAAGTCCACAAAACACATGTGAACTGGTTGGGCAAACTCCCATGCACCCTCAAGCATCCTGCGGAGGGTATAGAGCTGGTCCAGTGTTCCACGACCAGGACGAAAACCGCATTGTTCCTCCTGGATCTGAGGTTCGACTATCGGCTAAATTCTCCTCTCCAGCACCCTGGAATAGACTTTACCCTGGAGGCTGAGGAGTGTGACCCCCCTATAGTTGGAGCCTACCCTCCGGTCCCCCTTCTTAAATAGTGGGACCAACACCACGGTCTGCCAGTCCAGAGGCACTGTTCCCAACTGCCACACGATGCTGCAGATGCGTGTCAACCAAGACAGCCCTGCAACATCCAGGGACTCGAGGTACTCAGGGCGGATCTCATCCACCCCTGGTGCCTTGCCACCGAGGAGCTTCCGAACTACCTCAGTGACTTCAGCCCGAGTGATGGATGAATCAGCCTCTGGGTTCCCAGCCTCTGCTTCCTCAACAGAAGGCGTATCAGTGGGATTAGGGAGATCTGCGAAGTATTCCTTCCACCGGCCGACAATATCCCCAGTCGAAGTCAAGAACATGGTCCATTCAGACTCAATGTCTCCAGCCTCCCTTGGGGTCTGGTCAAAGCTCTCCCGGAGGTGAGAGTTGAAAACCCCTCTGACAGAGGGTTCCGCCAGATGTTCCCAACAGACCCTCAAAACACGTTTGGGCCTGCTAAGTCTGTCCAGCTTCCTCCTCCACCAGTGGATCCAACTCACCACCAGGTGGTGATCAGTGGACAGCTCAGCCCCTCTCTTCACCCGAGTTTCCAAGACATACGGCCGAAGGTCAGATGACACGACCACAAAGTCGATCATTGACCTCTGACCTCGGGCGTCCTCGCACCACGTGCGCTGATGGACGCCCTTATGCTTGAACATGGTGTTCGTTATGGACAAACCGTGACTAGCACAGAAGTCCAATAACAGAGCACCACTCAGGTTCAGATCAGGGAGGTCGTTCCTCCCAATCACACCCCTCCAGGTAACACTGTCGCTGCCCATGTGGGCGTTGAAGTCCCCCAGCAGAACGATGGAGTCCCCAGTCGGAGCACTTTCCAGTACCCTTCCTATGGACTCCAAGAAGGTTGGGTACTCTGCACTGCCATTCGGCCCATAAGCCGAGATGACAGTGAGGCACCTGTCCCTGATCCGAAGGCGAAGGGCAGCGACCCTCTCGTTCACCGGGGAAAACTCCAACACCTGACGGCTAAGCTGGGGGGCTATAAGCAAACCCACGCCAGCCTGCCGCCTCTCACCGCAGGCAACTCCAGAGTAGAAGAGAGTCCAGCCTCTCTCGAGGAGTTGGGTTCCAGAGCCCAAACTGTGCGTGTAGGTGAGCCCGACTATTTCTAGCCGGTACCGCTCAACCTCCCGCACAAGCTCAGGCTCCTTCCCCCCCGACAAGGTGACATTCCATGTCCCGAGAACCAGATTCCATGTCCAGAGATTGGGTCGTCGGGGCCCCCGCCCAGGACTGCCACCCAAAACACAATGCATCAGCCCCTTCTGAACCCTCCCGCGCGTGATGGGCCTACGGGAAGGCGGGCCCACGTTGCTCATTTGGGCTGCACCCGGCCAGGTCCTGTGGGCGGAGACTCGAGCACCAGGCGCTCGCCTGCCAACCTCAACACCTGGCCAGGCTCCTGGTGACGTCAATCCGGGCGACGTAAATGTCCTTTTTGTATTTATGGTCATTAGGGGCTATGGAACCGCTCTTAGTCTGACCTGTCACCTAGGACCTGTTTGCCCTGGGAGACCCTACCAGGGGCAATAAGCACCAGACAACATAGATAATAGGATCATCCAGGTACTCAAACCCCTCCACCACAATAAGGTGGCGATTCATATATATTCATATGTATTAATGATATATATCATACTTTTGTGTATAATATCAGGGCCAGCGCTAGACCTGAAAATTTGGGGGAAAATATCCATCTCTTAACTGACTTCAATTAGTCCTGGCTAATTCTAGATGGTTTTCCTTTTTTAACACGTTTTCCAATTCAAGAATAATTAAGTGGCAATTGAAGACACGGCTTCTCTCCCCCATGTGATCTAACAGTGACAAAATAATGGGCTACATTCAGGACAGAAAAATAATTTCATTATAATTAGGTCTATGCACTGGTACTTGGCAGCGGTAATTTTTTTTCCAGTGAGAGCAGCATTTCAGAACTCTTTTACGAATGTAAGTAATTTCGGCGACAAGTTTGCACACCTGTTTTTGCAGCACGCAACTTGCTGTAAAAATAGACAGCTGTCCGATTGGAAAATGTAAACAGAAGAAACCTCGTATAGGCTACGTGTCACCAGAATTACCTTAATTTGCTGAAGAGTTCTGAAATGCCGGTCTCGCTGGAAAAAAAGTTACGTCGCTGAGTGCCAGTGCATAGACCTAATTTTATTTTTCTAAAATGGGATTTTGTTCTATGCTTCATTTCAGAAGGGAGAGGGAGTTGGAAGTGCATGGCCAAAAAAAAAAAAAAATTTTTTTTCTTTTTTCTTTGAAGTTTCCATCACAAAAGGCGTAGACTTGATGTTTTTTCCATTACATACCAAACATTAAATAATATGTCAAGGTCTAATAATAATAATAATAATAATAAAATACAATTCATGATTAACTTAACAAAAACAGATCCTACCCTGTCTGGAATTGACCTCATGCACGAGCAATTTAACATTCTCTTTGGAGAGACGTGGAAACCTTCCTGTCATGGTTTGGGAGCTTTGAGAGCTCAGTTTGTTGCTCTCGTCCGGGACGATATTGTTTTGCTCCCTATCGGATTCCTGGGCCAGCTGGCAGTAACTGGGGGCGTTGCCTGGACTCTATTTAAGCTCCAGTTTTGCCTTATGTTCCTTGCTAGAGTGTCAGTGCTTCTTTGGTGCTTTTGCCGCTAAGGTCTCTTGAGAGATTATTGTTAAGGACTGCATAACAGGATCAGTGTTAGTGAGTAAGGGAATCTTTGATTTATTTCCCTTTTCTTTTGTTTTCCTCGAGCTCGCCTGTTTTCTACCACGGAGAGCGTCTGGTCCGTTGGTAGCGCGAGTCTCGTTATTTCTATCTGTTTTTAGTCTCTCTACACGCTGTGAGATTTGCCTTTTATATTTGGCCGCTGCTCTTGGCGTCCACTTCCAGCAGCTATCACACTTCCTCTTTCCCTCAAGGGTTTCAGTTTGAGCATTTGGGATAGCGCAGCCTGCTCCTAAAGGCAATGGCACTTGGCACACTTGGTTTAACTGGCGTAACGCCCAGAACACGTCTATGCATAATATAACGGGTAGCACAGGTGTTTAACGGATATAGACAGGTGTGCAAGATAGCAACTTTGGCGGAGGAACACCTCTTACGCAATGCTAAATCCCCAAATAATGGGTTTAGGGACTCTGGCATAAGATAGGGCCCACTGTGTTTATTTTCATACTGCAAGAATTTCAAGTTATAGAACATTTCAAACAGATCAAATTAGACACTGAGGAAATCAGTAAACCCCAAATTAGGCTGCTGGACACAACAGTTTCAAGTTCTTTCAAAAAACAGGTGAAATTAAGTAGATAATCATAACACACGACTGTGTTGAATCTTCCCCATTTGCTTGTTGAATTAATTAATCAGGATGTGCAAGTTTTCACCAATTAGGAGCCAACTACATCTTTATTTTGATTGGCCACATTGTTTTCCCTCATTTTTACAGTTATTGCCTATACATCGTTTTTTATTCTTGATTGCAAACATAGATATTTGTCTTTATCATACACTTCCTTATAAATACAGGAAATCTGCACCTGTGATACAAGCTCGAGGCACAATACGAAAGTGTCAAAATGATATTCTCTCTTAACTTGTGAATTAACCCTTTACCACCCCGGTAACATTTTCTTAAAATGCCTATAAAGGACGTACTCAAGATAAATTGAAATCTTTTCTTGTTTTTAACTACCTTGACGGGCCCGTATTCGGGCCGTCGGACGGCAAATATCTGCTCCAGACATTAAATGCACTTCAGACAAATTACCAGCTTGTTAAAATCCAATTATGGTTGGCGCAAAAGCCAGCATACACAGTAGGACCCCAGGAATGACATTGAAGGCTAACTCTCAACTGTTCTCTCAGTCTTTATCTGCTAAGTTTTAAGATTAAAGGCCGTGACATTTTTTTATTTTACTTCATTAGTCATTGAATGAAAGAGGAAATACTGTACATCACCCACAGAGGACTGTAGAAATAATGCTAATCCCGGTGATTCCGAGCCCAGTGAAAAACCGCATTATTGCGAACATCAGGTAAGATGTTGAAAATGCGCTGGCCAGTCCAAAGGTCATCCCCGACACATAGGACACCATCAGCATCGTCCTCCTCCCATATCTGCAAACACCAACAGTTAAGCAGTTTTTAAGATGGCGGCCAAAAAGGATTGGTGGGTTGTATTCACGCATTTTAGGGTACTTTCCCACCATTTTTCCTCCCAATGCCCCCATCTTACTGCAATAACAAAGAATGTATTATAACAGCAAATATACATGACAGATTATTTGCAACAGCTTTTATCCTTCAGTCTTTGGCGTTTTGAATAGAGACCAGCTTGCTCTCATTTTCACAACACCACTCAAAAAGCTGACTCCATAAAATGCAAGAGATAGCGAGCGAGGGAGCCACCAACTCACACCATTTTTTTTTTTTGGCTTCTCTTTCCCTGGAATCAAGATCCTGACTCGCAGCCGAAATAAAGCATTGTACAGTTTTGCTGCTTTTACACCATATAGCTTGCTAGCTCGCTAGCTGGTTATTTCTTTAATATAACTAGCCCGAAGTCACTCAGATTCTTATTTCATCTCTCTGGAACCTGGGTCCCGACTCAGGACTAGTAGGCTATGCTGTTTATAGTAGATTATGGATGAACGTTCTTGTTGCTGGGAGTTAATATTTTGTGCTGAATGGCTATGTGATATAGCCAACCTCTATTAGCAAACAGGCTCATATAGAAAAGTGAGATTCTATGTCATGATTATGGTTTTTGGTCATGTTTATGTTCATGTTCTATGGAATGATTTTGTCTTTTATTTATTATTTTTGGTCATTGTAATACTCAGGTTTTTAGTTCAATCCATTTCTCAATTCCATTGCACTTGTCTCCCCTATCTTGTGATCTAGTTGGTTCAGTCCATCTTCCCTGTCTGCGTGCCCACTGACTTTGGGTGATTTTAATGAATTCTGTTGTTTAAAATATTCCTTCGATTCTCGTTTTCTTCCTTTGTCTTTCTGTTCTGATTACTAACAAGACTAACATTTGTATTTTGTATCATAGTCTACTAACACAACTAATCCATATAAGATTACTTTATGAGCACTCTGGTTAAATATGTAAAGTTGCACTGCTACTAATTTAGACTAATTCCCTCTCAGCAGTCGCCCTGTTCTAATCCCTGCCTCTTGCTCATCTGTTTCTGTCCTCTTTTGAGCTTCGGCGAGAATCTCTCGCACGTGCTTAATTAGTCTCCTGCGCTCATTATCTGTGCACGTAGAACTCCTTGACTGGAGCAGTTTAAATGTCATAGGCTGTCTGTGTGATTCCTGTCCATGTCTTGGCTTTTGCCACTTTTCATGGTTAGGGTTTCCTCATGTGATTCTCCTGCAGAAATTAGTCTGATCCAGTTCACCTGTTTTCTGCATAGCATGTGACTTCCCTCTCGTCTATTTAAGCAGTCTTTTCACAGCCAGCTCCTTGTCAGAATGTTGATCAATATTTCATTGTGCAGAGCGCCTCGTATGCCATTGAGTATTGTTTTTCTTCTACTGGTTTGTCCGACTTCGATTCTTGCCATTGCTCTTTTCGTATGGTTTTTTTCTTTCTGGATTTTGACCCAGTTTTGTATGACCACGATTTCTGTGTTTGGATGCCCTGTGTATGACCCTTGACTTTGTTCATCGACTACGACTTTTTGCCTACTGTTTATGTACCTTTGCTCATCTGTCTTCCTGGTTCTGACCCCTGCCTGTCTTATCGACACTGTTTTTGGATTTTGTATTGTGGCTTGGCAATTCTTGTGTTTTTTGGTTTGGAGTTGGACTTCATTAAAGGCATATGTTTTTTTGATTTCTCTCTCTTGCGTGTGGTTCCTGAACACACCGTCATATTCCACTTCTGATACCGTCTCCTGCTATAGCACGTTTCCGCAATCTTTGTATTTTACTCGGTGAAATTAAAAATGATGTATTTTCCACTTTGAAAGAACCAAAGCTCCAGTTAATAAAATGACTGTTGACCTGACGTGTTTTGGCCGATGACGCCTCAAGAATACAACTAATTTTTACACAGTTCATATTTAGGATTCATTTTTTTGTGAGGAAAAATAGATAGAAAATGAAACAAAATTTACAGTATTTTCAGAAATGCATACAGGCTCACATGCAGAGAAACTGGTAGATGGGGACAGGGGGATTGGGGGTGCCTTGTTGTGAAGTTTGACAACACAATCACAGGTAAACGGATGCAGACTCAATATTGACAGAAGATAAATAGATTTGTTTCACATTTGCCTACTGAGAGTCTACCTGTCACTAAGGCTGCCGAACGCCATGGCACCACACATCACTCCAATGAAGAAAATGGTGGCAGTGGCTTTATTCAGGCTTTTCTTATCACAAACCAGGTCCCACTTCAGGATTGGGAAGGAGGGAGAGGTAGAATGACCGAGAGAAGGAGAGAAAGGGAGTGAGACCACATTTATCTTAGACTGTGTACGTTGTGTTTGTTCAGACAAAACAATGCTGATCAAAACAAATTCAGGAAATTACTTTTCAGGATATTTGATTTAGAAATATTTTAAAGAAAATGTATGAGAAATGTGTGGATTTCACAACTGCTCCAAGCCTATTTTTGTACCTGTCTGGTAGCTCCTCTCACACCACCTTACCTCTGTAGCTATTGTTGAAGAAAATGTGCTGTTATCATACACCCATCCATACTGACATGGGACTGCAGGAATCTCAGAAGCGTTGGAGGAGTTGTGCAGCAGGTGGAACTGGGGCTCCGTGAACATCATGCAGGAGCTCAGAGTCCCGTCTCCCACTGCTGGGATACTGATGGTCAGCCGCTGATCCTGGGTTAGATTCTCAAAAACCTTCCCATCATCCAGGCCGCTGATGTCACACCGGTGATCCGGTATAGCAGCAGTGAAGTTGTTAATTAAAAAATGACATGGTAGTACAAACCGTGCCACAAAAATGCAGCCCAGGAGGACTATCTGAAATCTGCTGAAGCCATTGGTTTCAAAAAGGACATGTTCAAACTTCATTTTAATCCAGGTTTACCACAGAAATGCCAAGATGATGATCCAAGATACCTGGCTAAATGACTTCTCATCTACAGACTCCTTCAGATTTGGTTTCCTGTTCATTATAGCCTCCTCAAGGTCAAAGAGATTGAGTTTTTACTGAACAACTGATAAGAGCAGACAAGGAGAGTGCTTTGAATAAATTCCCATCCTGAATTTTCCTTGAGTATTCGTGGAAAACTCTTGAGGAGGCTTATATTTAACCAACCTGAATTCTTGTGGTAATGTATTTATGAGGGTCGTATATTAACAACAGGCACTCAGCAGAAAAGTGCAAATTTATTCCAATTTTTCATGAAGCTTTCAAGGTGGCTTGAAATAACATAAGGCTCTCAAAGCTATCCTTGGCAGCAATCATATAAAAAAAAATATTGTGACACCATTGGAGTTAAGTAATCACTCTTTAGTAAAATTAAAATGAGGTCTTTGACTGTCTTTAAATTATACATCAACTAAAATGTTTCCGTCATAGTGAAGGTTAAGCTTCAGCATTGGTTGGGACATCTTTTAAACATTATACATTTGTGTCTTTGCCAATTGCATATGCTCATGGCTGTACACATATGTGTGAGCATGCGCGAGCGCGCGCACACACACACACACACACACACACTGTTATGACTTGAAAATCACAACGAAGAAAACCAGCAATGACAACTTAAACAAATGTATTCTTCACTGACAAAAAAGAAAAAAACTTCTACAAATAATCCACTATTTAATCTTATAATGCCATTATGGAACTCTGTTGCCAAAACAAAAACTCTGCCCCTGGTGACCAAAATCACAGCATTTATATACATAGACTAGCAACATTCTGGAAAGATCTACTGGATTCCTGGGTGATCCCACCCCTTCCAGGCAAGAAGAAGCCAGAAACTTCTAGAAAGCGCTAGCCTATTTCTTCACAAAAAAGTGGTATTGCATCAGCTCATGTTTTGCTGCAGACGCACCACCAGAGGGTGCTGATGAACAAAATAAACAGCTGACCAGCAAGGCAGCAAAACAGCATGTAACAAATCTCCATTTACAAGTGATATACAATGCTGTACATAAAATACTCATACATAACAACACACACACACACACACACACACGCGCGCACACATGGTCACATAACTTTGAAGTTGAAAGTTGACCTGTCTCGCCTGTCTTTGGGCTGCTGCTGCATGGCTGCATTGTTTTCTACAGTTAATTAAAAGAACCCAGACCCATTTCTCCTTAAATAAAAAATAAGGTGAATATACAGACTGAAAGACAATATTCAATCATTTTTTCAATCTAAAACGGCAGCCTGGTTTGGTCCGTCTGCTTCTAATTATCTCTTCTTAATCATTTTTGGCCATATTTTGGTTTTGATCAGTCAGTTGGCTGCATAAACGGCTTGATTGCAAGTTAGGCAAAGTACACGGGCATTGATTTCAGGTAAGATAATTATGCCAAGGCGATGGAGGCTGTCCAACCTCGCTTGTAATTAGCGGACTTCAAATCACAGTTTTCTTCCCACAAGCCTTTCAAATGATGGCATTAGGTATGTGTCATAGAAAAGGTATTAAGCAAGCTTGTCTGTCTGCCTCATAGTGGCATTTACTTTTATTGCGCTTGCGATAACTGCGATTCTGTTTATTGTGCAGCCCTAATATTACCACTTATTACCTAAATGTCCCTGTATCCCACTTTAACTGTGATAGAACCTGAGACTACTCTGGTGATGAGTGACTCTGTGAGCATGAACACAGATTAGGAACTCACTTTCAATCCTCCTGAAGCTTGACTCTGTTAACATTACTGTCACTGTAACTAGTGTGGCAGGCCTAGGGAGGGCCCGGGCGGGGACTTGAACCTCCAGACTCCCAGGTAATAGGCAAACGCACTGACCACATCGCCAAAGAGCCAGGCTCATTGGCGAGGTAGTCAGGGCGAGTCCTTATTAGGACACAATTCTAGTGACAGGACCCCTCAACTGTCGCATCCCTTTCAGGAGCGTGTCCTCACACTCTATGCTTTATGCATGCTGCCATCCATTAGGATCTCCCAGATCCAGCCGATTACGTCAGAATGTAGCAGGCCGAAGGAGGACCCAGGTGGGGACTTGAACCTCCAGACTCCCAAGTAATAGTCAAACATGCCGACCACATCGCCAAACATGTCAAAATGTAGATTTGTGGTCAATTTGTGATTTACCTGCTCTATTGAGGGAAACATAACTTGTCATTCACGATTGCATATCTTCGTGCCAAATACAAACCTGTGGTGATGACGGGCAAATGCAGTGCTCTATGTCTGAACTATAGTCAGAGTCATCGATTATCCACTGTGTGACTAAATTCTCAACTTTACTTACACCTTGAATATGAATAAAAAAGTCCTTATTTTCACCTTATTCCTCTGTTTTGGGGGAGTTTTGATGTTCATTGAGCTACTTGGTTCAAAAGTAATGTCTGCTGATGTTAGCCAGTTAGCGAAGACATACACTGCACCTGATGTGCAACGGGAACATTTCAGTTTAGTTGAAACTAGCAAATATACCATCGAAGAAAGTGACATATCTCTGAGGCTCAAAATTGAATTTCTAAGTCCAGTTTTCACATTGCTATGATGTTAAAGGAAACCTCTGGAATGTAGAAAAATCTTATCTATTGTACTTGTCAGACTATAAATAAATACTTTCAAGCAAAGTCATTGCTTTCTGGCCTTTAGTTTTGATTTTATTAATTGCGAAAGTAAGGCCGTATCTTGGCTTGAATTTCCTGGGGGCTGCTTGAAATGCATCTGGGGAGTCTGATGTCATCTTGTTGCTTGACCAGATAAAACAGCAGTCTGAAGCACTCAGGTGAGTAAAGCGACATATATATAGCTGAAAACATCTTAGAATGGCTTGTATTCGGCATTATCAGTTTGAACTAGAATATTCCTCGGGCAGAGACATGGAAAACTTGTCAGAAGTCAATGGCAGCAAAACAAACTGAATCTGTTTCAATTAACACTGGTAATATGTTCATGATAGACTGATCACTCTATTATTGTGCAAAGTAAATTATGTTCTAGCACCATACACAAAGAACTGAATATCCAAGAGCAGTTTTACGAACCATTTATTTTTGAAGGATATTGCTGTGCACAGCAACAAACGCTTCAGTTTCTGTAACTTTGGGCATCGCCACAGCAACAATGACTCCAGGAAGCATCGCAGGCGAGAGTTTAGTGTGGCACCTGTCTACCCATTTTTGTGCCAGGCATTAAGAATTAAATTAGGTACGTAAACTCACACCCGACTATATTTTGAAACTTCTATCTAGTGGCATAGCATAATTATCCATGACACCACTGCAAAGCCAAGACGCCAGGCCCCTCCCCCGTTATAGTAATATTAAATCCAAAATGTGCCACTTTGCAAAAAACAAGCAGCAACATAGCTTGCCATCTAATAAAGGAACTCGCTACCAGCCAGCTGTGTTTCATTGCTCGAATGTCAGGGCCGCTGGCCGTCTACTGTCTCTCTTGATATGAATAGGGATGTGTCCCGACTGGCCTTTCCGCCAAGAGTCAAGAAATGAGACATCTCACGTTAACTTTCACCATAGTCACATGTACATAGTGCACCCAACCATCTATTCCTGCAATGTCACTGCTCACATATGTGATTTGTTTTACTTCAATGCACTGGCAGGGCAGAGACGCGACACCATCTTCGAATACGTAAAATTGTTTATAAATCATTTGTTAGCTCTGACCACTGGGCGTTCAGGAAAGTTTCGATTTTGTAAAAAAAATAAATCATTCACATTCTTGCAATCTTGCATTATAGCTAAGTTATTGCTTCATTGATTTTTAATCTGGCAAAAGCAGTTGGGAACAGGCTGTACTTCTGTGTTCAGTGGCAAAGCCAGCTTGACCTAGACAGCACATCTCTGACACACACACACACACACACACGCTCACAATTCACAGTGCATGCGTTCCTGCCAGATGGCGCTTCTTCGCATTTATACTTAGAGTGCGTCTCTCCCCTGCGTGCCTTGATCCATTCGACAGTCACCGTGGCAACTGACCTGGAGCCAGTTCCTTCTACTACATCTCACCTGACCTCCAGACTTCCTGTTCGCTCCCGCCTTGCCTTAGACCGTTTTCTGACAGTCCTCTTTGTTCATGAACATATAGCTAAAGTCCTTGCTTCTATTCATTTAAGACGCTGTAGCGGCTCGTCTGCGATCTGCGTGTGGCTCCGCTGCACTGAATTGGAGACAGATGGGCCTACGCTAAAGACAGAGGAGTTGTGCTTAGTTGCAAATAGAGTGCAGTTGACCAGAACAAAACACTGGCGAGGACACATAATGAATCCTTGGTGTCAAGCTCTCTTATGCCACCCTGGCAATTGCATGATTTTTGTTCCCGCAATGGCACACAATGCGTCGTAGCAATGATTAAAATCTTCGGGAAGGAGCGTGAGGAGTGTGTGAAGGGTGCGGGGGCGCGTGCCATGTCGTAGAGAGAATTTTGAAATGTTCAAAAATTCGGCATGCAATGTTCGTACCATGTGCATGCCACTTGCGTGAACCAAGCGTGAACACTACGCAAACTCGGCGCGACCACTGCCGACGCGTGCCGTGTTGGGGTGTTGTCACGAGTTGTTCACGTGATCATGGCACGCCCAGCTCACGCATAGTTCGCGCACGTCACGAATGATTTGCGTATGGCAGGAAAGTCTCACGAAGTGTTCATGCATTGTTCGTGCATAGTTCAAATTTTTGGCCGCGCAGTGCGTAGACAGTGCGTAACTTGTGTGTGTATGGTGCGCTAGCAGGGCGCAAACAAGGCTCCGCTGCGTACCACCGAAATGGCACGCCTTGCCACGACGCATTGCACGGCATTGCAGGGACAAAAATCGTGCAAGTCGTCAGGGTGGCATTATCTATGTAAAGAAGTCACTTCAACCTGCTGGAGAGTCACCTGACTGCACATGACTGTCACCTGACTTCACCGTCTGATGATTGCTTGGCCAGTGATGTGCAGGTTTATTAAAGTTGCCATCCTGAAGAGCAGCACCATGCACTACTCACCTGGCAACCCTCCTCCAGCCTAGCTCCACTTGTCAAGTAAATCATTCATTAATCCTGTTTCTAATGAGTTGAGTTCAATAACGTCTCTTTTTTTTTTCAGGTTATTGTTGCTATAGGCTCTGTTCTATGGAGTGGGGGGAGGGGGAGGGGTAGTTGTGGCTCCCTGCCTTCGGTTCCACGTTTGGACGGGCAGGGATCTCACAGAACAGAGCCATGTAGCCAAACCCAATGTATGCATTTATGCCCGTCGGCCTTCAAACCACTTCCTTTTTTGCCTGGACGCAAATTTTAGTGAAATACAACACTTCAGGGTAAAAAAGAAACAGCAATACATGAATCATCAGGACAAGGAAATTAATTTGTCTGACATCATGAAGGATGTGAAGATCTATTTATGCCCTCCTGAAAACTCAAAATAACCATCATTTCTGAGCCATTTGAAGCCTTTTTTAAATTTGTCATTAATTTTATTTAGTCTTCACATTTTTCCCCCAATGATCATCAGTGATAAAAAGTCACGTGACCTCTGAGAAATACACTCATCGAACATCGTGACCTGGGTTGAACTAAAGGGTTTTCACACAGAGCATGTTCTTACTGCTTTTCAGGAGTTCATCATTTCATTTTCCTGGGATTGTGGTATTTTTCTGAAGACGGTGAAATGCTACAGGAATATGGATACTAGATTAAAAGCAAAAAAGTTTGTTTCTTATACTCTGCGTACAGTTTTGTTTAGAATGTCTTTCTGAGGGCAGCACCATAGAAGGGTGGGTTGAACATCCTCTCTGTGTGGAGTTAGCCTTTGTTCTCTGCTTGTTCACCTGTGCGTTCGACAGTTTCCTCTTAGAGACAAAAAACATGCGTGTCCTGCAGATTAGAAGCTGGAAATTTCCGCCAGGTGCGAGTCTGTAAGTCAGTGTGTGAAATGTAGGGATGGGCCAGCGGGCTGAATGTGTTCCCGTCTCTCGCGTACTGACACACTCCAGCCCGCTCACACCACCCGCCCCAAACACAGACGAAGCACAAGCAGGTGAGATGATGAATAGATGAATGGATGGATGAATGAATGAATGTTCTCCAAGTCCTGGAGCTTCCGTGTTCAGCAGTGTTGTTGATATAGAAGCCTGGTCCAGCGTAAGGCAACTGAGATTAGATTCCATTGAGTGAAAATTCAGTATTCCGGGTGAACGTGCCCTTTTCTGTAAAAAAAAGAAAAAATATGTACAATCTCTCATGCGATGTGGTCCATAAGTATTCAGACAGAGACATTTTTAAAATTGTTTTGGCTTTGCATTGGTATTTGAAAACAATAGACAGAGAGCTTAAAGTTAGGGATTGTCTGCTGCGATTTGTGCATAAAGGCAGACAAACGCTCTGAATCCCATTGGGACTGCGGCCTATTTCCGACGGTGTCCAAATATCTATGAACTGTCCAGCGCATACTAAAAGAAATCGACATCCATCCTTTGGGGCAGTCTGAAGCGGTGTAGAAGGTTTGGAGGCCCAAGCCAGGAAATCAGGTGGAGATTGAGGGCTTTCATGAGAAGAATAAAAAACTAGCGAAAGTAATGGAATTTATTGCAAGACGTTCTCCATGGCAGAAGAAAAGGCTTGACTATCTTGCCATAAATTATTTTGCTTTTTCCAATGGCTACTTTTCTTTAAGTGCAGACATTTATTTCTTTTTTCCAAATGGTTCCAGGGAGTCTACGCATCACTAAGTCACCATCCAGGAAAATGTGAGATAAATAGATTTTTGTTCTTTTTTTACCTTGAGGGCTTTGGAAATTAATGGAATTCTATTGAGCTCAAAAAGAATGTAAGAAGAGCGATGGAAGTGATGGATCATAAAAAAATGTTAAAAACACTCCTGACCCACCGTGGAGCTGAATGACAAGTTAGATGTTTCTAGCAATAAAATGCCAAGAGTACGAGCAGTTTTTAAAAACAGCCCATCATAAGTCCATACACAGAAAAAGATGAAAAAAAAAGAGCGAAAGAAACTTGAGACGTGAGCTGTCGACTTAAAAATCACAATAAACCTGCAGATCCTCAAGCTGCCGTCCAATTTCTTGGCTCATAGCTTCATAGCTGTCGGAGGATTTTTGTTAAAAATCTGTCTAACTTGTGTCATGTGAAAGACATTTCAGCCCTTTCATACACTGTAAATGTTCATTATAGACTGCTGAAGATCAGGTACTGTCCAATACAGGGAATTAATTGTGTTCTCTGGATCATTGGGTTACCTTGTTTGCTCCACATCTTCTATGGTCTCCGGGAGACGTTTTCCCTTTGTTTCAGGAAGAAAGATGATCATCAGAGCTGCCAGTAAGGTCACTGCACACATTAGAGCCTGGGGGAGGGGCTTCCACACAGCGTCCAATAACATCGCTAAAGGAGCCATGGAAATGGCCAACCGGCCCACGGAAGAATTGTATCCGATACCATTCTGCCTACAGAGAGAGAGAGAGAGAGAGAAAAAACCCAAGCCTTGAAGTCCTTCAGCCCCATACAAATACAAAATATAGGATCATGTCAATTCGAAGGCGCACTGTTCATATATATGACAAATGTCTATTTCTCATATACCAGAAAAGTGCAATTTGTGTTGTGTTGTGTTGATTTGTGTTGATCAGGGCAGATACCAGGTTTTAACATGATATGGTTAATTATTAACCTCCGCCGAGGAGGTATATGTTTTCGGTGCCGTTTGTTTGTTGGTTTGTTTGTTTATTTGTTTGTGTACAACATAACTCAAAAACTTATGGCCAGATTTTGCTGAAATTTTCAGGGCAGGTGGGTATTAAGTCAAGGAAGAGGTGTTTAATTTTGGCATGTCTTGGCCAAAGTACTGCTGAGATATACGCCAAAGTTCAAGATTTCAAGTCTTTCCAATGGGCCGGAGTTTCAATCGCCGTGCTTTTGGGTTTGCTGCCCCCTGGCGGAGGTTCTGCGCTCTCTGAGTGCTTTTCTAGTTAATTAAGTTATAGCGAATTTCAGATGATGGTGCTGAGTAATCCAAAAGTAATGTAACTAGTAGTGTAACTATATACTTTCAACAGTGAGTAATTTAGTAAAGGGATTACTTTTTTACAAAGTAACTTGTAATGTGTAATGCATTACTTTTTTAGAGTAACTACTCCAACACTGGAAGTCAAGCCAAACATCTGCATAACAACTAAAGTCAAAATGCATCCATCCTGTCATGGCTTTGATGAACTTTTTTTTGGAGAGTGAAGACACATCTTATACCAGAATTAGCTCCTGTAGATTGTATAGAGCCACAGAATGCTAACTGACTGGGAGTTCTGCTGAAATGCAACATTTCACCTGACAACAGTAGGGTAGAGCTCTGCTGTGAGCAGCAAGACTGTAAAGAAGGATGCCGCTGAGCAACCTTTTCCAATGACAGCGATGACAGTGCGAAACAGCAACATCTCTGCGGAAAAATGAGAAACACAACAGAAATTCACAGTCTACATTTTACATGAACTGATGACAAAAACAAGATACAAGGAGGTGATAACTCAGTTGAAGTGACAATCAAATCTCCCTCTCTGATGAAAATGACTGCATTCGCTGGATAGCAGCCGAGTGAAAACAAAACTCTCGTCCCGGGATATCTCAGACTCGAGATCACTGCCCAGCTGACAATTTAACGTTTATTCATTGTTGATCCGATGTATGGATCATAGTTGAATCACAGCTGAATTATGTTTTGATTTTGAAAGATGAATCATCGTTGATTACGCAAAACTTTTTCAACGTTGTTTCAACGTTGAAACAAATCTTGTTCAAATTTCAGTGTTGATTTGAGATCATTTTGTTAACCTGTTTAGAACCATCAGAGTTAAACGTTGTTTCAATAGTGTAATGTGGGGGAAAAAAAGCCACTAGATGGCAGTATTGACTTTTTTTTGTTATGCCCAGTTTGGAGCTAGGTTTGGGCATGTCCTGGGCATGCCTCAGAAGGGAAAGGCTCCATGAATTGAAAAAAGTCTGGAAGGTGGGATGGGGCTGGAAAAGAGTATATAAGGAGAAAAATTGAGAGAGTAAAGTAGTTGGAGAAATAGTGGAAGGATACATTTGACCAGACCTGTCACTCTTCTCAAGACCTGTGAAGATCGTTTTGTGGATTTTTGCCTGTGTTGGAGCATTTTCCTGTCCCAGGACATCACAACATCGCAACCCCATCTCAAGTACCAAAGGAACTGTAACTATCAAATTTTTTATATTTTTATCTTGGTCAGTGCTTTGTTCAATTAAATCTGTTTAAGTTTTAAAATTTTTAAATTTTATTAAAATTATTCCTTGCTGCCCGATAGGTCATAACAAATTGGGGCCATGAAAATAGCGTTTCAACGTTGAAACAACAACGGACATAATTTCAACCATATTTTAATGCTGAAGGTCAGTCGTGTGCCGGCCGGGTGGCTTCTCCTCTCTCCTCTTCAACAACTGGTTCCCGTCCCTACACTGCCCTCTTCATCAGACCTCCAGCTACTCCAGCACCAAACAGGACCCTGTTGCTCCTAGCTGCTGATCTGTTGATTCGTTGATCTGTTGTTGTATTGTTCCATATACTATGATGATTTATATATGCCAGCAGATTATTTGTCCTGTCTCTATGCTCTATGCCCTGCCCTCCCTTGGGGATCTCTTGCTATACAGTGCTGTGAAAAAGTATTTGCTCCCTTCCTGATTTCTTCTTTTTTTGCATATTTGTCACACTTAAATGTTTCAGCTCATTAAACAAATTTTAATTTTAGACAAAGATAACCCGAGTAAATACAAAATGCATTTTTTATATGATGATTGCATTAATTGAGAGAAAAAGCTATCTAAACCTACCTGGCCCTATGTGAAAAAGTAATTGCCCCCTCATCCTAATAACTGGTTGTGCCACCCTAAGCGACAGCAACTCCAATCATGCATTTGCCATAACTGGCAGTGAGTCTTTCACATTGCTGTGCAGGAGTTTTAGTCCGCTCTTCTTTGCAGAATTGATTTAATTCAGCAATATTGGAGGGTTTTCCAGCATGAACTGCCTGTTTATAGTCAGGCCACAGCATCTCAATGAGATTTAATTTCGGACTTTGACTAGGCCACTCCATAGCCAATTATGCGCTACTCTAAAAAAGCTGCCAATTGCTGCCGGTTGGTATGACCGGGGCTCAAACCTGCAACGTGATAGTCAATTCTGCACTGCAACACAGTGCCTTAACCGAGTGAGCTGTCCAGCAGCTCCCAGAACTTTTATTTCCCGACATCTGGATTTCACACCTCCATTCAGGACTGGAGTTAAGCATGACGAACAGAGATATGAGATATGAGGACACAGAATAGTGCTTACCTTTGGGCACAAATATGTTTAGTGCCAAACAGATTCCTACACCAAGGAGAGCCCCCACTTCGGTTGGTCTTCTGCCAATTCTATCAACCAAGTAGTACATGCCCAGATTGGCAGGGATCTCTATGCTGGCATACGCTAACTGGGTCAGATAGATGTTGATCCCAAGCCCTGTGAGGTTTAAGCTGATGCCATACAACGTGAAGGCAATTCCAAACCTAATGGGGAAAAATACACATCCGGTCAGTGGTCTGCTGTTATCTGCTGTCTTCCTTATGAGTCCATCAGTATTTCACAGTTTCATCAGGTGATGAATTAGCCTTGTTTGTAATATAGTAAATAAGATGTATATGCTTAATGTTAATACATTTACAGTACTGTGAAAAAGTATTTGCCCCCTTCCTGATTTCTTTTCCTTTTTTTGCATATTTGTCACTCTTAAATGTTTCAGATCATCAAACAAATTTTAATATTAGACAAAGATAACCCGAATAAATAGAAAATGCAGTTTTTAAATGATGATTTCATTTATTAGGGTAAAAATTACTCAAACCTACCTGGCCCTATGTGAAAATGTAATCGCCCCTAAACCTAATAAATGGTTGTTCCACCCTTGGCAACAACAACTGCAATCAAGCAGTTGCAATAACTGGCAATGAGTCTTTCACATCACTGTGGAGGAATTTTGGCCCGTCGTCTTAGCGGAATCGTTTTAAATTAGCCACACTCGAGGGTTTTTGAGCAAGAACGGCCTGTTTAAGGTCATGCTACTGCATCTCAATCAGATTTAAGTCCCACAATGTTCCCATGTAGCCAGATGTTCTAACACTAAATTTTTTGAGGAACCCAGATTTGTTGTATTCAGGCACTAAAATCTCCGGTTCAATTTCTGCTTGAGCTTCGCATGAAAACTGAGTGATAGCTGGATGCTTACATTCACTTGCTGACTGAGCCATAAAATGGTCATGCAGGATATAACAAACTAGATTTAGTCAGTAAGCATGGCTTACAGGATACCCTCCGCAACAACAAGTAGTCGGGCAGTACCACAGTCAATAGACCTTCCAGCAAGGGAAAAAATTTTAAAAATCGGATGAGTAGGTTATGAGATCTGGGTCCGGACGCACAGACGCACGCACACACACAGAGACACACGCACGCACACACACACGAACGGACAAAGCAAATCCAGTATACCCCCCTAAACCTCGTTGCGGGGGGTATAACCAGTGGCATGCAAAAAAAATGGGACGCTAAAGGGAGAGAAGGGTGGGAGTCCGTCGTGGTAGCCAGTTAGCTCATGAGCTAGCAAGCTAGATAGCACTCTGGCTAGCTAAGGTGACTCCGTCTGTTGTTCTTCAGGTGCTTTATGTCATGGTTTGGTTCCGCCGGCAGAAGGCAATAAACCGGCGGGCAATGGGACCATGTACCCACACCAAACAGAAGGCACCCAAATGCACAGGCTGAGTAAAAATATAAATAAATATTTAATTAAAGTTAAAAACCAGAGAGGTGAGCAGCAGCAACTCATAGAGCTCCAAAACAGACCGAGTAAAAACACAGAATGCAGCTCTTTAATACTCTTCACAGCAGCTGTGGCTCGTTGAGGTGGAGATGCAGACAGCAGGAGATGGGAGGGCCTGCAGGGCAGGACCATCATGCTTTACTGCTGCCTTTCACACAAGAAGACAAAATAGAATCCAATTTTGGCTGTTTTCCCCTTGCTACCTCTTACTTTCTGCTGTCATTTTTTTTTCGCTCACTTGGTCCAACAGACTAAAGGGATCTTATGGGATCATGTGGCGTCATCAGCGTTAACTTTGATCTTATTTTACCAAACCACTGAAGGGATCAGTGCGAAATTTGGGGGGGGTTTAGATGGATGTAAAGATAAAACTTCTGAGGTTTGAAGTGTAGAAACTTGACGTAAACATGGCCACCAGTCTGTCTTATTTAAAATTGCACTTGAGAGCGTTTGAAAGCAGCTAGAATACTAACACTTAGTACACACATAATTTTGAAGTGGGTGGTCTATATTGTGGGGAAAATATTGACTTCTATCGTTATTTGACCTTTCAGTGACCTTGACAAGGAAAGGATATTTAAAATTGGACGAATAAGTTTTCGGCTTAATTAAAAGGCAGAAACTTTGGATTTGGATGCTATATGTGACCTTACATAATAATGCTCTAAATAATAATAAATAATGCTCTAAATAATAAAATAAATAAATGCTCTAATGAAAAGCCTCTCTGAGGGCGGAACATAAAAACGCAAAATAAATTAAGAAGAGAAGAAACAGAAAAAAGAAAAATATATGCATATAAATGAAGAGTTGGAATTATATGCTGAGGGAAAAAACTGAATTTAAAACAAAATATAAAAATATTAAAAATATTACATAAAATACAAAAAATTATATGCTGAGTGAAAAAAAATAAATTTAAAACAAAAGAGTGAGCTCAGCGAAACTTTGCATACTTCCTACTCAGGTCCTGCAGAGATGCCTTTTGGTATGTGCCTGTCGGTCTGTCTGTCTGTCCGTCTGGTGGGTTCGGCAGCGAAGGCGGGCGGGAGGGAAACGTTTCTCTTTACGAGTAAAAAAACATTCTATTTATGTTTCTGATCTTGGACCTATTTAGCGGGATGCCAAGGTTTTCAGGTAGGGTAGAATCTAATGTTAACCCTGTTCATCCAGTTTGCTTGCTTGGACGGAATGGAAATTCCATGGTAGAATATAACGGCTGAAGCATCATTGCCAGAGAAGCCAGTATTTCAACTATTTCATGGTGATTTTGTGATTTATTACAATAAATAATTACATATTGCTCCTTTAAGAACAGTGAGATATGCTTACCATAGGATGCCAGTGCAAAGAGCCATTCTCCTCATCTTAGGGGTTCTCACCAGATCCAGATATGTGTGGGTCTTCCGTACTTTTTCTGGCTTCACTATAGAGGCCAGTGTCTGTTGAGACCAACAGGTATGAACTCAACCGTAGTGAATAGTGTCTGCTGAAGCCAACAGCAGTGTACTCAGGGATTATGGACAGTCTCTGTTGTGACGAACAGCAGTGTGCGCAATTATGGTGAACACTGTTGAGACCAACAGGCATGTACTCAACAATGATGGACAGTGTCTGCTGAGACCTATACCTGTGTACTCAACCATGGCTGGGAATGTCTGTTGAAATGACCATGTGTACTTAAGTATAGAGGACAGCGAGCAGTGTCTCCTATAACCGGCATGTGTTCACTTAACAATAGGGGACACTGTCTGTTGACACTGACAGGGGAGTGAATGTAACACCCCGGCCCTTGACGAGTCATTTCAGGTGTACTTCAGGTGAGACATAGGCCTCATCCACAAGGAGACAGAGATTTTCGAATAAGGTCTTTTTTTGTCGTTTATAAAAAAATCTCCCGTCCACACGGCATCATTTCTAAAAACATCTGCGTTCCCATCTGACCCAAAACACAGTAGTAAATATTCCAGGCCGGTGTGTGGCGCTGTACAGCGCTGTAGCATTTCTATGGAAATAGACCAAAAATGGAGAATAAGGCGGTGAGTATGTGTATAAAGCTTGCACTCCGTGTACAGACTAGAGGGGATGGGGGCTGTGATGGAGACTATCAGGTCATCGTTTAAAAAAAAAAAACATTTTGGTGTCCACACAAAAACGCTTGGGTGGCGTTTTCAGATGTTATAACTTTTAAATAAAAAAAAAATACAGTTTTTGGGCTGTGTTTTTGCCGTCTCCGTGTGGATGCAAGGCTGAAACAATAAAATATTGATGCGTTTTCAAAAAATTATTCTCTTGTGGACGGGCCCATAATCGGTGGTCTTCAAAAAGTGGTTTGGGAACCGCTGCCCTCGGGACATGTTCAGCAGTTTATTGCAAGGGTGTCAAACTGCCCTCCTGGAGGGTTGCAGAGGCTGCTGGTTTTTGCTGAGTTTCTGCTGTAGTACATTGAAGCCATTCATTGTCTGAAAGGGTCCACACACCTAGTTCTCAAGGCATTAATTAGCTGCTAATTGCAAGGAAAGCACTATAGCCCACAGATACTGCGACCCTCCAGGACTGGAGTATGACACACCTTGAATCTTTTTTAAAGAAACCTCAGAATCTCACTGCCAGATACATGGTGCACTTACCTCTGGCTTTATTTTTTCAGAAAAGCCCTCCCTCCTGTTGACTTTGGCACACATCTGCAAGTAGTAATGAGCCTTGTCAATCTTCCCATTTACAAGCAACCACCTTGCAGACTCTGGGACCCATCTACCAGGAACAAAATACATCACACTCGGGACAGTCCTGTAAGTATTCGCAGACTGGAACAGTAAAAACAAAAGGCTGAAGTTCCAACAAGTTCATTTCCAAAATAGTTAGAAAGCCATGGAAAATGTAAAGAAAACAGAATGATTTGCATATCGTATAAACTTGAAATTGAGAATAGTACGAAGACAACATATCAGATGTTGAAACTGAGAAATGTTATTGTTTTTTGAGAAATATGCACTCATTTTGAATTTGATGTTGGTAACATGTTTCAAGGAAGTTGGGATGGGGGCATGTTTACCTCTGTGTTATATCATCTCTTCCTTTAACAACACTTGAAAAGTGTTTGGGAACTCAGGACGCCAACAACTGACTTTTTAAATGCAAAATTATTTCCCATTCTTGCAAGATGTTGGAGCTGCTCAACATTTTGTTGTGGCCTCCTTTGCCATTTTTTGTTTCATTATGCGCCAAATATTTTCATCGGGTGACAGGTCTGCAGGCAGGCCAGTTTAGCACCCAGACTTTCTAAATATGAAGCCACGCTGATACATGCAGAGTGAGGTGTTCTTCATTGTCTTGCTGAAATAAGCTAGACCTTCCATAAAACAGATGTCTAGACAGCAGTATATGTAGCAAAACCTGTATTTATTGATCATATTTAATGGTGTCTTCACGGACATGCAATTAATGTTGGCTTTTGAGCTGAGCGGTAATTACTTGCAAGATGGTCCCTCTTCTTTTTAGCCCAGAAGACATGCCGTCCATGATTTCCAAAAAGAATTTCATCATTTGATAGGGCAGACCACAGGACAGCTTTCCACTTTGTCTCGGTTGATCTTAAATGAGCTTGAGCCCAGAGAAAGGGACAGCATTTCTAGATTTTGTTTATTCATGTTTTTTTCTTTACATGGCAGAGTTTTAAGTAGCATTTGTGGATGCAGGGATGAACTGTGTTCACAGACAATGGTTTTTAAAAGTGTTCCAGAGGGCTGTAAATCACAAACATTTTAACATTGGTTTTGGGCTTCTCCTTTGTGTACAAATATTACTCTGTATTCCCTGAATCTTTTAATGGTATTTAGGGCTGTAACAATTCTGAACCGTGTTTTTTTTTTAAATGCGTAGCCTCACCACCTGCTGCCATGGGGCGAACATCCCAGCTTTCCCTTTCCCTTCATTAAACCCGACGCAAGTTGAACGAAAGTGTCAAACATCAAAGGGCATGGGAAATGCTTCCGGGAAAAACTTGACTGACATCAGTAGTTTTTGGCGACATGCTGCACGGAGCCAAGCAAAGGGCTACAGAATCGTCTCCTATTAACCAATTAGGCAACTGTAAGAAAAGTAAACCTGTTCCCGTTTACTTTGCTCGATTAGCAATCAAATGGTGGATTTGTTTACTCTCTAAGTTGAATGAGTAGAACTGTTTATTAAGGCAGCTTGTTTGACTGCGGCATTTTGAAATTTAAATGGCCATAGAACAGCACAGATTTGCATGAATGCGATTGCCATTGCCATACCATTTCATGCGACTGTGATAATTCATATCTCACATTCACGTTTCATCCTCTTTTCAGAATGTTTTCCAGCTTGTTTTTTTTTTATACGTGTGTAATCCAGGGCGATCTCAAAACAAATCTCTTTATTTTTATTTTATCATTATAGATCTCCTAAAAATACTACAACGAGAGATGAAATGCTGAGTTGGGATGTGGTGATGTTGAACGAGGATTTTTTTTTTTAAGTTTGATGAGACCACTTGGCGTCATGGGGTGTGTCGCCAGTTGCGTGTAATTTCTTGAAACAGACACACCTGAAGCAGCTTAAGCAATTTAAAATGCCACTTGGAAGAAGCCTAAGTTTAGATTTTGCTAATCGCAGGTGCTCCGCCCTACCCAAAATCTGCTCCTGTGTACTTGGCCTCAATAACAATCAAGCAAATTCAGTAGCTCATAACGATTAAGATGTGATGGTGAAAAGCAAACAAACCTAACTGGGCTACAGTGTTAGATTGATTGAATGCCAGTAATTTGAGTAATTAGAAAAAAATCTTCCTCTGAATTACATCTGCAACTGCAGCATTTTCGGACATTATTAAGATGTTATAAGATTGCCCTGGATTTTAAGCATCTAAAAATACACAAGGTGGAAAACGTTCTGAAAAGCAGATGAAACGTGAATGTGAGATATAAATGATCACAGTCGCACAAAATGGCGTGGCAATCGTGTGCATGCAAATCTGTGCTGTTCTATGGCCATTTAAATTTCAAAATGCAGCAATCAAACATGCTGACTTAATAAACATCTCTAATCATTCAAATTAGAGAGTAAATGAATCCACCCTTTGATTGCTAATCAAGTAAATGGGAACAGGTTTACTTTTCTTAGAGTTGCCGAATTGGTCTAAAGGAGATGATTCTGTGGTCCTTTACTTGGCTCCGTGCAGCATGTCGCCAAAAACTACTGATATCAGTCAAGTTTTGTCCGGAAACATTTCTCATGCCCTTTGATGTTTGACACTTTCGTCTTGTGTTGCACCGCTGTACAACCCACCCTGCCTGTCTTGTTTGCCGTCTCCTCAAGTGGTGAGGGTGAAGGTCTGTCCCCAGAGCAGTATCTGCGGTGTGCATCCCTCCTGACTATCCCACCTCACAGGGACCTGCACCTTGTTAATTAAGTTATGTTGAATTTTTTTTGTCCCGTTAAAGTTGTAATACTTGTCATCTGATGAAATGAAATAATAAAAATCATTTTGCTGTGTTATATTTCTTGTGCTGCACAATTCCATTGGGAGAACAGGGTTATGTTAAAATTAAAAAGATGCCATGGCCATGATGTTTAATAATGAGAACATTAACAATCATGTTAAATATCCAGCATGTTTTGTATTTCGGAATTTGGAGAGTAACTCAAAATTCTACTGAGCTTCTGAGCCTGTTGTTCACCAACGAATAGTGAAATCATCACAGAACCAATGATTTTGATGGATTTTTATAATTCTTTCTGTGATGTCACCACGTGTTCTGTGCATCTGGAATGCATTTATTGACAGCCTACTCAACGCACTGAGGATTTTAAGAAAAAACTTTTTTTTCACATTTTGCAATATTTCCGGCAGAGCAGACCCTTCAATTATTTGATCTTAGTATCCAACTAAACAGAAAAAAACACAAACAAAAAGTATGGCAGACCATGTCAAGTTCAACACATTTTGGAGCCTGTGGATCCCCAACTAATATGAACAGCACGGTAAACATGTCAAACCGTAGCAATAGAAGTTACCTCCAGAGCAGTATGGCAACAGCAAGAGGGGAGGTGATGGTAATAACCAACCATCGCCAATCCTTCACCAAATAAGCGATTCCGGCAAGCATCATGCTTCCAATCATCCATGAAAAACCTTCGAGTATTCCAACCAACTTCCTGTGCTCAATGTCAATCCACTCCATACCTGTGCAAACGTGTCAGACATTGGTTTGATAAAGAAGTGATATTTAGCAATATTTCTCAATATACATTGTCTGTTGGGCTGTTTTTGACACTGTAAGGTCATAGCCCCAGTCCTGTATGTGATTCCGTCCTATGCCTTTTTTTTGGCGTAAAAACAAAACCTAGCCTCACTGGAATCCTTTGGGTTTTTTCTATTGTTTATAATCATTGTTTACCTATTTTAGTAATTGTCAAGTTTTAATGAATTGAAGAGTCTTTTCAAACTCTTATCTCTGCCCTGTCCTGCTAAGTTTAAAGATTAAAGATGGTGCCCTTTTATAATTTTAAGTCATTGCTCAATAAACTCAAACAGAGCATACACATCACTCACTGAGGACTGGGATAATAATGGACATCCCGGCAAGTCCAAACCCAGTGGAAAACCGCATTATAGCGAACATCAGGTAAGATGTTGAAAATGCGCTGGCCAGTCCAAAGGTCATCCCCGACACATAGGACACCATCAGCATCGTCCTCCTTCCATATCTGCAAACGCCAACAGTTCATTGGGTTTGAAATTGGCAGCCAATACGGTCTCTGCCTAATTGTTTGACTGCACAAATATTAGGGATAAAGCATTTGGTAAGAAAAGTTCTGGCAGGTGATACATGATGTAACATAGAACAGAAATTATGCTAATTTGAGAAATACATCATATATGGAGAGAAAAGCACCAGTAAATGTAGATTGGGAGGTGGGGGACACTGTTGAGGGATGTGACAGCACAAACACTCAGCCAATAAGACGCAGACACAATATTGGCAAAATACTGGGATATTTGATTCATATTTAGCTACTGAAGGCTACCTGTCGCTAAGGCTGCCGAATACCACAGCACCAAGCACCACTCCAATGAAGAAAATGGTGGCAGTAGCTTTATTCAGGCTTTTCTTATCACAAACCAGGTCCCACTTCAGGATTGGGAAGGGGGGAGAGAGAGAGCGAAAGTGTAAGAGAGCGAGAGAGATCACTCGCCACTGCCTAGACTGTTGCATTGTATTTGTTTAAACAAAATTTTATGGATCAAAACAAATTTAGATATTTACTTTTCAGGGTATTCGACGTTGCAATATTTTAAAATGCATGTATGAGAAATTTGTGGATATTCCTGGTTGATCCTCTCACCCAAGCTTGGTCTGGTTGATCCTCTCACATTAGCTTACCTCTGTAGCTATAGTTGAAGAAAATGTGCTGTTATCATATACCCATCCATACTGACATGGGACTGCAGGAATCTCAGAAGCGCTGGAGGAGTTATACAGCAGGTGGAACTGGGGCTCCGTGAACATCATGCAGGAGCTCAGAGTCCCGTCTCCCTCTGCTGGGATACTGATGGTCAGCCGCTGATCCTGGGTTAGATTCTCCAAAACCTTCCCATCATTCAGGCCGCTGATGTCACACCGGTGATCCGGTATCACTGCAGTGAAGTTGTTAACTAAAAAATGACACGGTAGCACAAGCTGTGCCACAAACATGCAGCTCAGGAGGATTATCTGAAATCTGCTGAAGCCATCGGTTTCAATAAGGACATGTTCAAACTTCATTTTAATCCAGGTTTACTGCAGAAACACAGAGATGATGATCCAAAATATGTGGCTTAGTGACTTCTCATCTACAGACTCCTTTAGATTTGGTTTCCTGTTCAGTATAGCTGCTTCATGGTCAAAGAAATTGAGTTTTTCTGATCAACTAAGAAGTGCAGACGACGAGAGTGCTTTGAATAAATTCACCATTCTGAATTTTCCAAGAGTATTCCTGAAAAACTCTCGAAATGGCTTATATTTAACCAACCTGTATTCTTGTGGTAATGAATTTCTGAGGTTTGCATATTAACACACAGGCACTCTGCGGAAAAGAGCAAATTTATTACAATTTTTCACGATGCTTTCAAGGTGGCTTAAAATAACATTAGGCTGTCCCAGCTATCCTTGGCAGCAATCATATGAAATATTGCGACACCATCGGAGTAAATTTTACTTGAGAGATTGCATGTGCATCGCATATACCATCAATAGTGTGTTACATGCACTATTGATGATATACTTTTAAAGCAACAAAGCGTAGTGGGGGGCTTGAAGCAGCAGCCGCATGGGAAATCAAGGGGGAAGAGCATTAGTAATAACCTGAAATGTTTTTATTCAAATGCAAGAAGCATAAAAAAAACATTTCCATAAATTGAGGCCATTTTGATTAGTGGGAGCTATGACATAGTTGGGATTACAGAGACATGGCTAAGTGAAGAGGATGGAGATTAATATAATATAGAAGGTTATAAGGTCTTTAGGAAGGATAGATGTAATAGGCGGGGAGGGGGCGTAGCACTCTATGTGTACAAAAACATAAATGTACAGGAAATTCCCAAAATTGAACATTCCTTGCCCTGTGAAGATATCTGGGTCAGGCTCATTGGCAAATATGAGGCAGGTTTAAACATAGGAGTATGCTATCGACCGCTAGCTTTGGACACTATTGTCAATGAACTGCTCTTTAAGAGGATTAGGCAAGCTTGTAGAGGAGGAGGGACAATTATTATGGGAGACTTCAATTATCCTGGCATCGATTGGAAAATGGTGAAAGGACAGGATAAAGGGGAGGAAGGGAAGAGTTTCTGGATGTTGTAAATGACAATTTTTTGGTGTAGTATATTAATAAACCTACAAGAAAGAAAGTAATAATAGCTTAGGTGCTTTGAAATGACTCTGATAGACTTAACAATATTGAGGTACTGCAGCCACATGGGACTAGTGATCACTCTGCTGTTAATTTTGACCTATCATGGGAATTTCAAAAGGTGTCTTCGAAAACCAAAATTTTCACTTTTTGCGAGCAAACTTTGACGGGATGCGCTCATATTTAAGCGAAATAAAATGGGAGACACTCCTGGATTGTGAGTCTGCAAATGAGATGTAGGAAAGATTTAAGGGGGTTTTACTTGATTCACAATGTACATTCATTCCAAAGGTGCCCAAAAGTAAGCTGAAAAAGCAGAATCCTCCATGAATGACCGCAGCTATTTGTAGGAGTCTGAGGAATAAGAGGAATCATAAAGGATAACAATTAGAATACTAAGGCTGAATACTGTAAACCGCGAGCTGTGGTCAAAAAAGAGCTGAGGAATGCTAAAAGACTGTATGAAAGGCAAATTGCAGAGGGGGCAAAAACGAATCCTAAGCGCTTCTTTCAGTACTGTAGCAGAAAAAAGAAAGTAAAGAGGAGGTTAAATGCATTAAGATTAAATATGGATTGCAGCTATATGATAACAAGGATATTGCGAACATCTTAAACAGTTTTTTGTTGAGAATTTTACCTCGGAGAGGGTTTTCATTCGGCCAGAGGGCATGTCCAATGCTCAAGACCATTTTGCGGAAATTGAGGTTAGGGATAATGAAGTATTAGACAAGTTCCTTAAACTAAAGGCAGATAAAGGCGGGTCCTGATGGCTTATATCCTAGAGTGCTCAGGGAAGTTAGTGAGATCATCTTTAAACTGCTCTCCGCCATCTTCAGACAGTCTTTAGAAACTGGAGAAATACAGTTGGAAGCGGGGTAATATAATACCAATATATAAGAAGGGGGACCATACTGAGCCAGGAAATTATAGGCCAGGCAGTTTAACTTGCAATGCATGCAAAATACTGCTATCTTTCATAAAAGACGAGCTGGAATTATTCTTTGAACGTAATAATATTTTGAGAGATAGCCAACATGGTTTCTGTAAGGGAAGGTCATGCCTGACAAACCTCCTGGAATTTTTTGAAGAGGCCACCAAAACTTATGATCAGATCAGGGCTTATGACATCATATACTTAGATTTTCAGAATGCATTTGATAGGGTACCGCATAAGACGCAAATTTTTAAAATGAGCTCCATTGGAGTTACAGGAGGTATTCCAGAGTGGATTCAAATCTGGTTACAGGACAGAACACAGAGTGATGGTCAGTGGAATCTTATCTCAGCTAGGTATGGTGGGGAGTGGCGTCCCTCAGGGATCAGTGTTGGGACCCCTGTTGTTCCTCATCTACGTTAATGACCTTGATTGGAATATTGAGACCAAATTAGTTAAATTTGCGGATGATACCATATTGGGAGGTTTGGAAATTACTTCATGGGAGGTTTAAAGCTGGAATGTGCTCCACATGAAAAAGATCTGGGAGTGAATGTTGACCAAACCCTCACAGGTTCTCGTCATTGTGCCCTAGCAGTCAAAAAAGCCAATCGGATACTGGGATACATTGCCGAAAGTATTGAGCACAAATACAAAGAGGTGATGCTTCTCTTGTACAACACATTTGTCAGACCACATCTAGAGCATTGAGTACAATTCTGGGGACCATACTTTAAGTAAAATATAAATGCTCTAGAAAAAGGTCAGAGAAGAATAACTAAGCTGATTCTGGGTATAAAAGATGAAAGCTATGATAACAGGCTGAAGATCCTAAATCTCCTTAGTCTTAGGAAAAGGAGACTCAAGGGTGATCTGATTGAGGTATTTAAATATGTTAAAGGGATTGACAAAGTGAATTATGTAGGATTCCTTCGGCGAAGTTCTGTTTGTAGCACTCGGGTCACAAATGGAAGTTGACCAAAGGCACTGATATTAGGAAATATTTTTTCACCCAAAGAGTAATTTTGATGTGGAACAGCTTACCTGACCATATTGTTGAGGCAGAAACCTTGACAATTTTCAAGAGCAGGCTTGACTTAAAGCTAGATACCATTGAGACATTGAGTATGTGAAGTGATATATTCACAATAGTTAAAAGATACTGGCGAGCATATAATGTGACGTTCGACAGTCTATAAATTATTTATCTACTAAAACATTTGAGTCATAGTGCAGGTTCAGCTTCAGCATGGGGTGGAACATCTGTTAAACATTATACATCTGCGTCTTAATCAATTACATGTGCGTAAACACCCATCCATACCGACATGGGACTGTAGGAATCACAGAAGCACTGGAGGGGTTGTACAGCAGGTGGAACTGGGGCTCCGTGAACATCATGCAGGAGCTCAGAGTCCCGTCTCCCTCTGTTGGGATACAGAAGGTCAGCCGCTGATCCTGGATTAGATTCTCAAAAACGCTCGAGAAGATTCTCTTCCCTTCATCTAGGCTGCTGATGTCGCACCGGTGATCCGGTATAGCTGCAGTGAAGTTGTTAACTAAAAAATGACATGTACAAGCCGTAACATGAATAAGATGGTCTTGACCACATTCTGAAATCTACTAAAGCCATCATTTTCAGTCAGAACATGTTCAAACTTCATTTTTATCCAAGTCTGTGGCAAAAATACATCAACAATGTTCCTAAATACCGAGCTAAGAGACTCATTTACAGACTTCTTCAGATTTGGTTTTCTGCTCAGCATAGCCGCTTCATTGCCAAACAAAATGAGTATATAATAAATGGCTAGTAAATGAAGTGAATGAATTCACTTTTCTGAATTTTCCCAGCACATTTCTGAAAAATGGGTGTTTTATATTGTTAAAGTGGCTTATATTTAACCATTTTGTCTTGTTTTGAAAACATACTTGCTTGTCAGAGTCATATATTAACATTTTGGACTACTGTATACTCAGTGGAAAAGTGCAAATTCATTCATATTTTGAGCGTTTAAAGGTGTCAAATAATTAAAGCTGATGTTCCAGCTGTCCTTGACATTCATCTTTTTCAATTATTTATCAACTAAAAACTTTGAGTGAGTCTGTAAATTTGGCTTCAGCATTGGTAAGGGGATCTTTTAAACATGAAACTACTGTCCCCTCACCAATTACATATGTGCACAGCCTCGCATATATGCGCGCGCGCAAAAACACGCACACACACACACACACACACACACACACAAGCAAAGACCATCGTTATGAATTTGAAACTTGACCTGTTTCTCCGTCTCTCTTGACTTCACTGCTGAATGTCTGTATCTGTCATGTAATGACCTGTTAGTTGTACCTCACTCTGGTTTTAGAGTTACCCGCAGTACCAAAAACTGCCCAGGTCAAAGTTGTCAATGATCTTTAAATTAGCTACTACAATCATAAAGTTTCTATCTTGGTACATCAGGACCTTCAGTCAGCATCTGAACCTGTGGACCACATAAATATTTTGTGTCTTGAACACTGTTTAAGCCAAAGCGGAACAGTATTAAACTGGCTTTCTTCATACCTAGCTGGATGGTCGTTCACTGTTTCAGTTGGTAGTTATGATAATCTTATAATGTCAGCATCCATTACAGAGTCCCTCAGGGATCAATTCTTGGTCCTCTGCTTTTAAATTTGTATATGCTCCCACTTGGGTCCATTTATCAGAATTATAGAATTTTATTTCCTTCCTATGCTGATGACACACATATCTTTTGCTGCCAACCAATTTAACCTACTTAATGACCTCTGTCAGTGTGTTGTCGATATCAAGAATTAGAAGGCAACAAACTTCATACTGTTGAATGAGAATAAAACTTGGATTCTTTTTGGAGATCCCAAGGCTCCGAGGCCTTAACTATGCTGACAGTAAAACCTTGTGAGCATTATCATGTTGTGATTCTGCATTTCAGCCATGTCTTTTGTCTAGCCCCATGTTTAAGTTCTGTGCCTGGCTTGCCATGTATGCCTTTTGTGTTTTAGTGACCACTGCCTGCCTCTGACCATCCCTAGGATTATGTATTGTGTTTTGGTTGTTTGATTTCATGTTTTATTATTTTTCTTGTTTTGTTATTATTTACGTCTTTGCCATGTTTCATAGCCTTGCCATGTTTCATAGTCTTGTTTTTGGTTCTAGTCCTGCACTTCGTTTTCCCCTGTCTTGTCTGGTGTAGGTCTTTGCCCACGGTCCCTTGTCTGACGTGCCACTCATTCGGGTGATTTCCTGGTTTCTGGGATTTCAATCTTTCTTCATATCTCGTTTTCTTCCTTCCTCTCTCTTTATGCTATCTACTAACCCTACTAACAGTTTATTGTTTTCGATAATTACTAACCCCGATTAACATTGTATATTCATACTAACTGACTAACTTGCACTCGGGATTGTATAGCTGCACATACTAATAGACTAACGATCTCTCAGCATTCGCCCAATCTGTATCTCCGCCCTCCTTGCCTTTCACTAATTATCTCTACTGCAGTTTCCATTTATATCTCAGGCTTTCTCTTTTCTTTAGACTATACACTTTAGTACTCCTTAACCGGAGCTGTTATTCGTTCATAGGAATGTCTCGTTATCCCTGTCTGCGTTTCGGCATTCGCCCGATTCATGTAATTAGTTTCCCTCATGTATCACTCCCATGTCATTGATTACACCTGTTTACCCTAGTCATGTGTTCACCCCGGATGTGTATATAAGGTGTCTGCACTTTTAGTTCCTTGTCAGATCGTCTTTACTCCTTTGTCTTGTGCTACGTTCCTCGCCTTGCTCACTGTGATATTTTCTTTCTGACTGGATTGCCCGACACTTGTTTTTTGGTTTGCCCTTTTGGATCTGATTGCCTTCGTGAGTTTTGACCTATTTTTGCCCGACCACGTCTATTGTCTTTGCTGCCCTGGTATTTGGATTCGGACTGTTTACGGCTTATGAGTTTGTCTCTCCACCAAACCCACGCCTGTGTACCGAACCATTTTTGCCTGACCTTGAGTTTTGTTATTGGTGCCCTGGTTACAGTTTTGGACTTTGCCCTTTGGATTCTGTTTGTGGATTGTGGACATTGTACTGTTGCCAGCTCTGTTGGGGGGTTTCCCCCTTCAGAAATAAAGCCTCCATTTTGCATTTATCTGGTTTTCGCTCTTGGCTCATTTCGTAAAACCTCACATTACGATCTGACCATGACGGAGCCAGCGTCAGACCAGTCTCTGCAGGAGGCAGTGCACCAGCAGGGCACTCAGTTGGAGTTTCAGGAACGTCAGCTCCGTGCTCTGATGCAGCACATGCAAACCATGAGCCTCCAGATGGCGGACCTCACTCGCTCAGTACAGGAGGCGCAGCAACTACAGTCACCCCAGCCTACCGCCTATACTCCTCCTGCTCCCGCTTCCGCTCCGCCCCTACCCAGCTGCGAGCCACGTCTACCACCGCCGGAGAGGTACGACGGGAACCCGGGAGCATGTCGGGCGTTTCTCACCCAGTGCGAGCTCATCTTCAGCCTGCAGCCTTCGTCCTTCCCCACCGAAAGAGCGCGAGTTGCTTTCATTATCACGCAACTGACGGGAAGAGCTAAGCAGTGGGCTACAGCGGCTTGGGAAGCTGATCTCCCCTGTGTACAGACTTTTCGTCTACTGGGTGAAGAGATGAGGCGGATCTTTGATCGCACCAAGTTGGGTCACGAGGCAGGACGAGAGATCCTGCACATGCGACAAGGTGGGCGTCCCGTAGCCGACTACGCCATTGATTTTCAGACGTTGGCCACCAACAGCAGATGGGGACAGAGAGCTCTGTACGATGCCTTCTTCGACGGATTATCGGAAGCACTTAAGGATGAGCTAGTGTCGCGGGATTTACCGGAGAACTTGGACGACCTTGTCGACCTGGCTATTCGCGTGGATTCGCGATTGGAGGAGCGCCGACGCCTCGCTTCCCGCAGACGACCATATCCAGCTCCCCAGAGTGCTCCGCCTCGATCACCCCCTACTGGCAGCCGCTCCCCTGAGCCTGAACCCATGCAATTGGGACGTACGCGCATTCCTGTGGAGGAGAGGGATCGCCGCCGCCGTGATGGGGCCTGCTTTTACTGTGGCAAGGGAGGACACCTTATCGCTCAGTGCCCTAACAGGGAAAAGAAAAAGAAGAGAAGAGGTCCTCCTGGTGCCCGCATAGCGACAGTAATAGGGGTGACGCCGGGACAGGAAACTAACAATCGCACATGTGTTCCTGTAACTTTGGAATGGGGGGGCGAGAGCAGATCCACCGAGGCTCTCGTGGACACCGGAGCGGAGGAAAACTTAATTGATGTGGAGCTGGCCCGGAAATGGGGCGTTCCCACAGAGAAGATCTTCCCTGATCGAGTGGCCAATTCGCTCAGCGGCCAGAGGATCGCTCAAATAACCCATACGACCAGCCCCGTCAAACTCAAGGTGTCAGGAAACCACCACGAAACCATTCAGTTCCTCCTGTTACACTCTCCCCATGCTCCTATCGTCCTGGGCCATCCATGGATGGCCAAACACCTACCAGAGATCGACTGGCGCAAGAATGAAATTAAGGGATGGAGCCCCAACTGCTCCCTGACATGCCTCCGCAACGCCCTCGACCCTCTACACAACCCATCTCCACCGGAGATTCCAGACCTGGAAAAGGTTCCTCTTGAATTCCATGACCTCAAGGAGGTTTTCTCAAAGTCTCGGGCCACCAGCTTACCACCTCACCGACCCTATGACTGCACCATAAACCTGAAGCCAGGTACTATGCCCCCTAGAGGCCGACTCTACTCACTCTCCAGACCAGAAAACCAAGCTATGGAGAAGTATCTCTCAGAGTCTCTCGCTGCTGGCCTTATACGCCCGTCATCATCCCCTGCTGGTGCGGGTTTTTTCTTCGTAGCCAAGAAGGATGGATCATTAAGACCCTGTATTGATTACCGGGGCCTCAACGAGATAACTATTAAGAACCGCTACCCACTTCCCCTCATGAACACCGCTTTTGATCTCCTGCAAGGAGCCAAGATCTTCACTAAGCTCGACCTCCGGAATGCATACCACTTAGTGCGAATCAGAGAGGGGGACGAATGGAAGACCGCCTTTAACACTCCCACGGGGCACTGGGAATATTTGGTTCTTCCTTTCGGGCTTACCAACGCTCCAGCAGTGTTTCAAAACCTCGTCAATGACGTCTTAAGAGACATGTTAAACAAGTTTGTTTTTGTCTATCTTGACGATATTCTGATTTTTTCTGAATCCCAGGAGGACCATGTTAAGCATGTTCGCCAAGTGCTCCGTCGCCTCTTGGAGAACCGCCTTTTCGTAAAGGCCGAGAAGTGTGAGTTTTTTGTTGAAACCACCACCTTTTTGGGTTACATTATTTCTCCTGGCACCATTCGCATGGACCCAGTAAAGGTGGAGGCAGTTACCAAGTGGCCCCGACCAGAGGACCGTAAGTCACTCCAACGTTTCCTAGGATTTGCCAACTTCTACCGGCGGTTCATCAGGAACTATAGTTCTGTTGCGGCTCCTCTTACTGCTCTCACCTCCTCCAAATTCAAGTTTCGTTGGTCGGAGAAAGCAGAGGACGCCTTTAAAGAATTAAAGACCAGATTCACATCTGCACCCATCCTCACTATTCCCAACCCAGAGCTCCAGTTCATCGTCGAGGTGGACGCCTCCAATATTGGAGCTGGAGCCATTCTGTCTCAGAGGTCCACGGAGGATGGGAAAATCCATCCATGTGCCTTCTTCTCTCGCCGCCTCAGCTCAGCGGAGAGAAATTACGACATCGGCAACCGGGAGCTGTTGGCGGTGAAGTTGGCCTTGGAAGAATGGAGGCAATGGCTGGAAGGATCCAAGGTTCCCTTTATTGTCTGGACTGACCACAAGAATTTGGAGTACCTGCAGACAGCCAAAAGACTCAATCCGCGGCAAGCCAGGTGGGCGTTATTCTTCTCCCGCTTTAACTTCCACATTGCCTACCGGCCTGGAAGTAAGAATGTGAAGCCTGATGCCCTATCCCGATGTTTTGAGATCCAGGAGGAGGAACTTAACAAGGATACTATCCTCCCTAAGGAAGCGTTTTTCAATGCCATATGTTTTGACATAGAGAGAGAGGTTAAGAATGCCCAGACCAATGCTGCTACCCCTAGTGCGTGTCCCACTAACTGCTTATTTGTTCCAGCTGCCCTGCGCCCCAAGGTCCTGGAATGGGGACACGTATCTAGACTGTCCTGCCACCCTGGGATTCGCCGCACTAAGAGCTTCATCCTCCAGAGGTTTTGGTGGCCAGAACTTAGCCAAGATGTCCAGGGTTTCGTTACAGCTTGCTCGGTCTGTGCCCAGGCTAAGTCCTCTCACCAACCACCACAAGGTTTACTCCAGCCCCTTCCGACACCACATCGTCCCTGGTCCCACATTGCACTAGACTTCATCACAGGTCTTCCCCCATCCAACCACCACACCACCATTCTCACTATTGTTGACAGATTTTCCAAAGCCGTTCACTTAGTTCCCCTCACTAAACTTCCCTCCGCTCAAGACACCACCAATCTGGTCATTCAACATGTCATTAGGCTTCATGGCATACCCACCGACATCACTTCTGATCGTGGTCCCCAGTTCACAGCACTTTTTTGGAAAGCGTTTTTTAAAGCCCTAGGCACGTCAGTCAGTTTATCCTCAGGTTTCCATCCCCAGACCAATGGCCAGACCGAGCGAGCTAACCAATGTGTGGAAAGTGTTCTGCGTTGTCTCTGCATTAGGAACCCCTCCTCCTGGAGTTATCAGTTGCCATGGGTAGAGTACGCCTTGAACAGCCACACCTCTGCTGCCTCCGGCGTCTCCCCCTTCAAGGCCTGCCTGGGCTACCAGCCTCCGTTGTTCCCGTCCCAGGAGGAGGAGGTAGCTGTTCCATCTGCCAGCGAGTTCGTCCGTAGGTGCAGACGCACCTGGGTCACCACCCGCCAGGTCCTGCTCAGATCGGTCGCCCGGATGAAGGAACTGGCCGACAAGAAACGCACAGCGGCTCCGGCGTACCGACCTGGGCAACGGGTCTGGCTGTCTTCTAGGGACATCCCCCTCAGAGGTAACGGGGGTAAGCTTTTCCCCAAATACCTGGGCCCTTTCACTATCGAGAGGGTCCTTAGTCCCACTGCCATTCGCCTCCGTCTCCCCCTATCCATGCGACGTATACACCCAACTTTCCATGTGTCACAAGTAAAACCTGCTGTAACCCACCACCTGTCCTCTGGACCTGATCCCCCTCCACCCGCCCGGATCATCGACGGAGGCGAAGCCTACACGGTCCGTGCCCTCCTGGACTCTCGTCGACGAGGCAGAGGTCTACAGTACCTCGTCGACTGGGAGGGTTACGGACCAGAACACCGCAGTTGGGTTCCTGCCCGACACATTCTGGATAAGACTTTAATAAGAGACTATCATGCTGCATCACGCTCTTCGAATTGAACGCCAGGAGGCGTTCGTTGGGGGGGGGGTTCTGTTGTGATTCTGCATTTCAGCCATGTCTTTTGTCTAGCCCCATGTTTAAGTTCTGTGCCTGGCTTGCCATGTATGCCTTTTGTGTTTTAGTGACCACTGCCTGCCTCTGACCATCCCTAGGATTATGTATTGTGTTTTGGTTGTTTGATTTCATGTTTTATTATTTTTCTTGTTTTGTTATTATTTACGTCTTTGCCATGTTTCATAGCCTTGCCATGTTTCATAGTCTTGTTTTTGGTTCTAGTCCTGCACTTCGTTTTCCCCTGTCTTGTCTGGTGTAGGTCTTTGCCCACGGTCCCTTGTCTGACGTGCCACTCATTCGGGTGATTTCCTGGTTTCTGGGATTTCAATCTTTCTTCATATCTCGTTTTCTTCCTTCCTCTCTCTTTATGCTATCTACTAACCCTACTAACAGTTTATTGTTTTCGATAATTACTAACCCCGATTAACATTGTATATTCATACTAACTGACTAACTTGCACTCGGGATTGTATAGCTGCACATACTAATAGACTAACGATCTCTCAGCATTCGCCCAATCTGTATCTCCGCCCTCCTTGCCTTTCACTAATTATCTCTACTGCAGTTTCCATTTATATCTCAGGCTTTCTCTTTTCTTTAGACTATACACTTTAGTACTCCTTAACCGGAGCTGTTATTCGTTCATAGGAATGTCTCGTTATCCCTGTCTGCGTTTCGGCATTCGCCCGATTCATGTAATTAGTTTCCCTCATGTATCACTCCCATGTCATTGATTACACCTGTTTACCCTAGTCATGTGTTCACCCCGGATGTGTATATAAGGTGTCTGCACTTTTAGTTCCTTGTCAGATCGTCTTTACTCCTTTGTCTTGTGCTACGTTCCTCGCCTTGCTCACTGTGATATTTTCTTTCTGACTGGATTGCCCGACACTTGTTTTTTGGTTTGCCCTTTTGGATCTGATTGCCTTCGTGAGTTTTGACCTATTTTTGCCCGACCACGTCTATTGTCTTTGCTGCCCTGGTATTTGGATTCGGACTGTTTACGGCTTATGAGTTTGTCTCTCCACCAAACCCACGCCTGTGTACCGAACCATTTTTGCCTGACCTTGAGTTTTGTTATTGGTGCCCTGGTTACAGTTTTGGACTTTGCCCTTTGGATTCTGTTTGTGGATTGTGGACATTGTACTGTTGCCAGCTCTGTTGGGGGGTTTCCCCCTTCAGAAATAAAGCCTCCATTTTGCATTTATCTGGTTTTCGCTCTTGGCTCATTTCGTAAAACCTCACATATCATGATGATTATGATTATTATCCCCTTGTAACCTTTTTATCAGATTCATTTCTAAATTATTGTGTCAGCTTCTTATGTTACATGCTGTATTTTATGTTTTTGTCTGATATTTTTGTATATGTAATATCTTCCGATCTTATTTGTTTCTGTTTTTGTCAACAGAGAGCATCTCACTGTATGTTAAGTTGTAAGTTTGCAGCTTTTGCTTTTTTTGAGGATGAAAGACAAGTAAAAAACATGAGATCAATCTGGGACCATGAAACTCATGGAAGAAAGGAAAAGAGCAGGGGGATACCATCACCACGTGATTGGACAGCAGGGAAAAGACAGACAGTGACATGAAGCGCCTTTTAATCGAGGTGTCTCAAAATAGGAATGTGTTCGAAACAAAGCGCGTCAAAAAATGGCAAGGCACCGGGGGCGCTTAAACCCTAGGCACCCAGTGCACAAAAGCAGCGTCCAGAATACGTTTAACCCTTTCATGCATGGAGGTCACTACAGTGTACAGCTGTTTAAAAGTGTTTTTTCTCTATATATGCCAGCAATTTTGGGCATTGCTGCACATAGTCAACTCTAGAGGAAGCGGTTGCATCATCCCATACAAAAAATCCCATTGGCTGGTCATTGCATTGGGAAAAAGTAGTCATTTATAGAATAATGATAGAATTTTTTTTCCCCCAAACCTTGTTTTACATCCCTAAGGATGTATAAAACTACTTAGTAAAAAACTCCTGACTGTGTTTATCATAATTCATGCATGAGAGGGTTAATCATTGAGAATATTAACAAAAAGGGCACTCCACGCCGATAAAGCGAGTTCGGTGTGTTCAGTGCCCAAGTCATGTGTCAGACTAGTCTTTATGGACTCTTCGAGCACCTTGAACACAATGCAACCCCAGCTGATGGGTCAAAAACTGCTCCAGATGGATGTAAACCCACACCTGATCCCCTGGATCCTCTTTCTCACAGACAGACACCAGATAGCCTGAGTTAATGGCCACCTCAGCTCATCCAGGACAGGCGCCCCACAAGGCTCTGTAATCTCACCTGATCTCCTCAAGTTATACACAAATGACAGCAGGAGCTGTAACCCTGGATTAACATGCATCAAATACTCCGATGACACTGTAATCTTGGACAGTTACAGGCTGAGATGGACATTTTTGCAGAGTGGTGCAAGCTGAATTGTCTTGACCTCAACACCTCTAAAACAAAGGAGCTGGTTGTTGACTCCTGCAGAGGACTTCCCAACATCCCCACTCTGTCAGTCAACAACCAGCCAATAGAGAGGGTTGAGGCATAATGGTACTTAGGGACATTAATCAATCACAAGGTCACATTCCAACAAAACACCGAAACCATTTTCTCCAAGTGTCAGCAGCGCCTTTTTTCCCTCCGGAAACTCTGCAGACTTCAGTTTCACCAATCAGTTCTGACTGCCTTCTATGAATGCTTCTGCGAATCCATACTCTCCTTCAACATCTCAGTCTGGTTTGGTTCACCATCCAATATCCATCGCAACCCCCTCAATAAAATCATAACGCTGAGTAGTAAAATAATCAGACTGGAGCAGGAAGAACTCACTGGCATTTACAACAGGAGGAATAAAGTAAATGGTACTCAAATAGCCTCAGAGACCACTCACACACTACACAGTCAATACACCCTCCTACCCTCCGGCCAGAGACACAGATGTCTCACCTTCGGGACTCAGAGAGCCATGTCGAGTTTTGTGCCCACATCCATCAGACTCATGAATGGCTGATGTATCCATTTATTTATGCATGCATTTCTCCTTTTATTTGACTTATGAATGGCTTTTTAAGTATGTATTTTTATGCTTTTAAAAAACACATTTTAGACACTTTCTAATATCTGTTTAATGTATTTACAGGCTTATTTACTGCTTGTGTACAGCTCCAGTGGGGGGGGGGTTAACGGGATTTAGGTGAGTGGTTTGTTGTGCTGTGCAGAATTGTGATATTGTGTTTTGTGATATCCATCCATTCCCGATGACTTGCCACGGCAGAACTTTTTGACCACCTCAGGGACTTCCACCTGGGCACCTGAGTGGCAAAAACTCATCCAAGTCCTCCATCCCTGTCTACTCCGTGGAGGGCATATCTGGTGGATACAGGAGTTCCTCAATTGTATCATATTTGTATTCCTTTCTGGTTTGTAAATAAGGCCCCTGGTCTAGGATCTGCACAAAAAAATGTCTTCTACAATATCATGAGCTTTAGCCTACGCACCCTCGTTGAGCTTCGGACCAAGCCAACTGATTTGACGATTTTATTTTTAGGCAGAACCCACACAACATTCAGATCCCCTTGCAGACTTGCAAAGCTTTAATATGGGGTTAGTATCTTTGGAGACCACTGAAATTATTGGTTGGGACATTATAACAGCTTCCCTCAACATGGGTACAGGTGGGTCCCAACCATCCCTCGTAAAACTAGCCAAGAGACAAAGCAAGATGTCACTTCAAACCCAACTCTCCCTAGCGGTTACTCCAGTGTAATGGGATTTACATAGGCCAATGAATTTAATCATTTACTAATATATAACATATAATAAGCAAAAAAAGTTTTGTGCAAAATTCTTTAGAGACATCTTTTCTTGATAATTACAAGTCGTGCTGTTGAAAATATCAAGCTATAGGCTTAATCAAAACGTTTCATCTGCAGTGTTCAGTCACCTATATTTGTTGCAGGTCACTGCCTCTCCCTGTTACATCTCCTGGTAATCGATGCAGGATCACAATGGTCGACAGAACTTGATTTGAAAATTTGCTGGGTAATTGGCATTCAAGAAAAACTGCTTGAATTTCCTATTGACAAACTATTTTTGAATGACTTTCTGAAGCTCAGCAGTGGACAAGGTAAATTGCAAAGGAAAGTATGCATCAAGCCTTCACATTTTGTAAACCCTCCTTATTTCATCCTGTAGCTTCATTGGTCAACATTTTGTTGCTAAAAATAGATGAACATGACGAACTCAGATCCCCTGCCGCAGTTTTGCTGCTCTGGCCTGGAAACAAGAGAGACGGACGGATGAACAGGAGGATGGACAGAAGAATGAAAAGGCATCTACAGTATAAAATGTATCTATACATTAGATTTTTTTGGAAAATTGATAGATGGTTTAGAAGTTCTGGCTCAGAAAAAAAACGACGGACAGACCTGTGGACGAACAGGCAGATGCAGAAGGATAAGACTCATCCCCCTTTCATTTTGTGGAGGGGGATAAAAAAGCTTTGAACCATCTTGCTGGAATTGAGCATTTTTGACTAACAAAGTATTTGTAACAGTGGTCAAAACTGGTGGAAATTCACCCATTCACTTTCGGGTCAAAGAAGTAGAATTTCACCCATAATCACATGATCTACCTGTGCACACAAGCATTTATTCCTGCAAGGTCACTGATCACATGCATTGTTTCACTTAAATGCACAAGCACACCTGAGATCCATCGCCATCTTAGTAAATGTCCTAATTGTTCACATATTTTTCATTGCATCTGAAATTGGGATCAAAGAATGTTTAAATTTTTAAAAATTACTTACTGAGATCCTCATAGTCTTGCATTGTAGCTAGGCTGCCTTCACCGCCCCCTATTTGATACAGGCTTTACTAATCAGCAAGAAAATAGTTTGATGGTTAACCCATTTGCACAGAAGCCAAATCAGGATATTTGTGCGATCCCCTGTTTAAAGCTTTAAATTTCGACTTTTTGAGCATCACAGAGACTGGGAAAATAATTTAAATGAAACAAAACACTTGTTGCATTTAGAATATGACATTAATTCAGTTTATTTTCATAATTGTAGTGTAGAATAGGGGCTGCAATCACAAAAAATCTTCATGAAAATTCAACAATGTAGTTATTACAAAAATACAGAGAATGGTTCAAAAGTACATTTCCAGGATGATACACTCCTTGACTGCAAGTAAACTTCATCTGAGTGCGATATTCAAAATTTCCAACCGCCCAGGAGCCAAAGAAGAGCGCTCTCTAAGACTGGTATTTCTGTCTATCGCAAGACAGTGTTTTTGATATCTTCTAATGTATAGTTTGCTGTAGGATACAGGCTTGATAAATAAGATAGATTTGCCAATGATGTTCTTTCAGATGGAATGGATTATTTTTTCATAACTTGTGTCATACCTAGAAAATTTTCATCTTAAATGGTGCTTTAAAATGCCCCCCCCCTATTTTTAAAGGGTAATATACTTACTATTTTTTTATGAATGAAGAAACTGTCTAGGTCAGAGAACAGCACTATAATAGGGCTAACAACGATAAGAAATTGGCTTGTCTCACTTGATCCAGTCTGAGATATATAATGTTAAAGTTGTTGAAATGTGTAAAAATGTCATTTTCCCCCTCAAATTTAGCGTCATAACTTTGCAAATAGAAAAAAAATGTGTTTGCCTTCTGTGATCTAGCTTTAATGATTTTAAAGCTATGAGTGTTGGAATGCTGTACTCCTTGCTCCTGCGGAATTTCCTTACTAAAATACACTAATATGTCAAAAAGTATTCAAGACCTAAATCTAAAATTTTGTATTCCCACTGTTGTGCATGAGTTTATCATTTCCTGATAGTTTGAATTAAATCTGAGATGGTAAACTGGGAACTTTTATCTAAATTTGCAGATTTGTCATAGAATGACCAAAACACGAATTTGAGGTAAAATAAAACTTGTTCATTTTTCAACATCATTCTTCATTAGGGGTTCCATAGGAATGTTGGGTTTTTCCTGGAAAGGCCCGTTACTGATCCCTTTTCTGGAACAGGAGAAGTGAATGATTAGCCAATGCAAAAATCAAGTTGGAAAATATGGTAATTAAACGATAATAACTGAAATGATTGACTAAATTCATCACATCATCATTGAGTGATGACTTGATTGAAAAATTACCTCCTGGCTCCAAAGCCTGCCATGAGCATTTAGTTTAACATTTGTTGGTGTCAGATATTATACACAGGCAGGATTACACACTTTAGATTTGAACCGGGAGCCACCTAATTTAAGGTTTTTCATTCTCACCATTCATTTGCAAACCAGCAGGTGATTAGGAAACATAAACAGCATCTTAAAATCAGATGAACTGCAAGTACAACTCATTCAAAAATAGAACCACAATGATTAGTGGAGTAATTGATAAGTTGATCAGACAAAACTTAATTGACAACTCTTTTGACAATAGATTAATTGTTCCAACCACTTTTCAAGCAACAATGTTAAACATTTGCTGGTTCTAACTTCTTAAATACATGGCTTTGCTGCTATTCTTCTGGATTCTAAATGCTAGAACACAGAGTCACAGAGCAAAAGAAGTGGCCAAAACAAGCAATTTGAGAACCTCACTTTGGGCTTAAAAAAATTATGATGAGCATTTTCACAATTTTTTGACAATTTTATAGACTAAGCAATTAATCAACTATTCGTGAAAATAACTGGTAGATTAAATGTATAATGAGAGTAATCATTAGTTGCAGCTGTACGCCACACAAATTTGTACAGCAACTCCGTTTTTCTTTCAATAGCTCTTATGCCCCGTTCACACATATCACTACTCGCTCATCGCCCCTAGCTTCTCGCTAAAATTTTACTCGCCGGTAGGAAAATTCTCTGCCACCGGCGTAGGTTGCCATGGCTTCCCGATAGTGTACTTCCCACCGAAGAAATGTCGTCGGGAGACAAGTTTTTGCTTCAGACATGATGGTAGGAACCAATATTCTTGACGTGGTGTTCAAAGGGCAGCTCTCTGTGGAACAGCTCTCTGGGCAGCTCTCTGTCTGTTCTCGTCAACTGTCAATCATCTCCATCATACATTCCCATTGGTAACTCGCTTCACTCGCATCGCTGACAGTAAAAAATAATTTATCTCCGTACCCGCCCACATCGCGTCGCTAGTCTTCGACTCGCCTGTCCTCGCCACATTCTGCTGGAACACGTTCACATTCTATTGACGGTTCTCGCTCAGAGATGTGCGAGTAGCAATATGTGTGAACGGGGCATTAGTCTTCGTCCATGGGAATGAAAAAAATGAGTGAAAAAAGTACAAATGAAAGGGAGATCTGTCTATATCAAGAGAAATGAAAATTTTCAGAAAGATCTCCAAAACTTTCATTGACATTAACTGTCCAATATTGACTGTGGTCATGGACATCAGGTACTGTCAAATACTGGAAATGCGTTATCTTTTTTGGATCACTGGGTTACCTTGTTTGCTCCACATCCTCTATGGTCTCCGGGAGACGCTTTCCCTTTGTTTCAGGAAGTAAGCTGGCCATCAGTGCGGCTGTTAAGGCCATTGTGCACATTAGAACCTGGGGGAGGGGCTTCCACACAGTGTCCAATAATATCGCTAAAGGAGCCATGGACACGCCCACGCGGGCCAAGCAAGAATTGTATCCAATACCATTCTGTCTGTAGAGAACAGACAGATGCAAAGTCCATCAGCCCCATACAGATAAAAATATCAAGAAATACACATACTAAGCTTGTATAAATAGTTAAGCTCTGAAGTCTATATATAACCTGCATAAAACTGAAGTCAAAAAACATCTATCTTGTCACATTTCGACCCTATTTTCCCCGGAGAGTGAAAACACACCTTACACCTGAATTAGCTCCTGTAGATTATACATTGTAGCCTCAGAATGCTAACTGGGTGGATATTTCATCTCAGAGTTACGCTGAAATGCAAAATTTCACCTGACAACAGTAGGGTAGAGCTCTGCCGTGAAAAGGAAGACGGTAGTGAAGGACGCTGATGAGCAACCTTTTCCAATGGTAGCGATGACAGTGCGAAACAGCGACATTTCTGAGTAAGAATGAAGACAGAGATTCAGAGTCTCCATTTTACGCCATCTCTTGACAAAAATAAGATTCAAGGAGGTGATAACTCAGTTGAGAGGACAATCAAATCCTGCTCTATGATGAAAATGACTTAATTGGCTGGACACACTGTGCCAAGTGAATCCAAAACTCTCCTCCCGGGTTATCCCAGATTTGAGATCGCCAGCTCCTCCTCTCGCTTCTTCAACAACCGGCTCCCGGCCCTCCACTGCCCTCATAATACCTCTTGCTATTCAAGCTCCTAACTGGACCCTGTAATTCCTAGCTGAGATACATTTCAGCCACCTCAGTTGATCTGTTGTTGTATTGTTCCATACACTATGATGCTTCCAACGTATCCTTGCCTGCAAATTAATTTGTTTCAAAACTGTTTCAATTCTCTGTGCCCTGCTCCCCCACTCTCCATCCCAATCCCATTCCCCCGACTACCCACAGGCAAGGGGGCTACCCTCACTGATCCAGGATCTGCCAAGTTTCCTTTCCTCTCTTCAGAGGACCATTTGCCACTGTCACCTCTTGCAAGCTCTTGGGGATTTATGGTTATAGGTCTGACATCTGCAAAGCACTTTTCGATGAACTCTTCTGTTAAAAGTACTACACAAAAAAAAAAAAAATTGAATGGAACTGAATTGAAGCACAGCTCTTTCATCTTCAGTCCATGCTTCAGATTTGGAAGAGCTGCAAGATTTACTAACTGCGCTTGACAAGCTAACTCCGTTGACCACCCTGAAGCAAGTCCCTAGGGAATAAAACCGTGGTTCAAAAAGCGAAAATCCTCCCCAGATTATTTCTTTTTCACTCTAATCAGCCAGATTTGGTGATAACCACAATGTTGTGATTCTGCTTTGTTGTCATGTTTGTGTTCATGTTCTGTGTTCATGATTTTGTCCTTCATTGATTCTTTTTGGTAATTGTAATACTCAGGTTTTAAGTTCATTTCATTTCTCAGTTCCATTGCACTTGTCTCCCCAGTCTTGTGATCTAGTTGGTTCAGTCCGTCTTCCCTGTTTGCTCACTGACTTCAGGTGATTTAAATGAATTCCGGTGTTTAATATATTCCTCCGAGTCTCGTTTACTTCCTTCGTCTTACTGTTCTGATTACTAACAAGACTAACATTTGTATTTTGTATCATAGTCTACTAACACAACAAATCCTTGTATATAGATTACTAACTTACAAACAAGCACTCTAGTTAAATCTGTAAAGTTGCACCGCTACTAATTTAGGCTAATTCCCTCTCAGCAGTCGCCCTGTTCTAATCTCTGCCTCTTGCTCTGCTGTACCTGTCTTCCCCTGCGTTTCTGTGAGATCTCTCACACGTGCTTAATAACTTTCCTGCACTCGTTATCTGTGCACTTAGAACTCCTTGACTGGAGCAGTTTAAATGTCATAGGCTGTCTGTGTGATTCCTGTCCATGTCTTGGCTTTTGCCACTTTTCATGCTTAGGGTTTCCTCATGTGATTCTCCTGCTGAAATTAGTCTGACCCAGTTCACCTGTTTTCTGCATAGCATGTGACTTCCCTCTTGTCTATTTAAGCAGTCTTTTCACAGCCAGCTTCTTATCAGAACGTTGATCAATATTTCATTGTGCAGAGCGCCTTGTATGCCATTGAGTATTGTTTTTCTTCTACTGGTTTGTCCGACTTTGATTCTTGCCATTGCTCTTTTTGTACTGTTTTGCCTTTTTGGATTTTGACCCTTTTTGTATTTTGACCCTTTTTGTATGACCACGATTTCTGTGTTTGGATGCCCTGTGTATGACCCTTGGATTTGTTCATCGACTTCGACTTCTTGCCTATCGTTTTTGCACCTCTGCTCTTCTGTCTAACTGGTTCTGACCCCTGCCTGTCTAGTTGACGTTGTTTTTGGATTTCATATTGTGGCTTGGTAATTCTTGTGTTTTTTGGCTTTGACTCGGACTCCATTAAAGGCATACGTGTTTTGGATTACTGTCGCTCGCGTGTGGTTCCTGAACTGTACCTCACACAATTCCTCAATAGGGAGGTAGAATTATCTTGTGGAATATCTCTTGGTAATGGGTGGAAGAACTGCATATCAGCACTTACTTTCTGACATCTGGACTTCACAACTCTATCCAGGACTGTAGTTGAGTGTGACGAACACAGATATGAGAATAGTGCTTACCTTTGGGCACAAATATATTCACTGCCAGACAGATTCCTGCACCAAGGAGAGCCCCCATCTCAGTTCTTCTTCTGCCAATTCTGTCAACCAAGTAATACACAGAGAGTTTGGCAGGGATCTCTATGCTGGCATATGCAAAATGGGTTAGATAGATGTTGATCCCAAGCCCTGTGATGTTGAAGCTGATGCCATAGAACGTGAAGGCAATTCCATACCTACTTGGGAAAAAAAAAAAAAAAAAAACCACAGGCAGTCAGTGGGTTGCTATTGTTTAATGCTGCTATGGTTTAATGCTAACACTTTTCAATCTTCGCCTATTTTTGTTTTGACTTTCGTGTTCATCACCATTTATTTCTGAGAACTTAATTCTTTTGTTGAAGGAGTTTTTACGTTTCATTTAGGATTTTATTAGGATTTTTGACTGATATGAGGATGCATGACATTTTTTATTGTCATAATTATAAAGATGCTTCCTGAATATCAAATCATGCTTTCTAGGTTTTTCATGGCTGTTGCAAATAAATCTCATATTATTTGAAACTAAAGCCTTTACAGGACCCAGTGGCGGTTCTAGGACCGGGAATTGGGAGGGGCGCAGACACGTCCCTTTATGACAATTAGTCCCGGCTAGTTCTCAATCATTTTCCTTTACTGACGTGTTTTCCAATTAGCGTAATTGGAAACTGAAGACACGGTTTCTCTACATATGCGATCAAACAGCAATGAAATCATGGGCTAAATTCAGTATTCAGTGAAATAATATTTCAACTGAATTCCAAGAGTAACGTAATAGGCCCCCTATTACGTTACACTTGGAATTCAGTTGAAATATTAACTAAATTGGGAACCACCCAAGCTAGCAACAGAGTCTTTTTGAAGAGAATTTGAAGCCACCATTTCTTGGTATCTTCCAAAAGGCTCAATAAGTCATCTTCAATATTAATTTTGCTGCCATTCCTGCACTGTGCTGACCAAGGTTGATAGTATAAAGCAGTTGGACAAAAAGTGGATAGCACCCTCATGTAGCCACGTTTTTGCCGATTGAAGCAGGGATTTTGACATGAAAAAATGAGCTGTGAGTGGAAATATTCGTATGAAGGGGAAAAAAATAATTTTCACGAGCCAGCATGTGGCATAAGAAGGGGAGCCAAATCTGAATAGCGTGCCTCATGCTACAGTATATACTATGAATAAGGCAGCTCACAAAAGAACTGACTAGTTTGTCTTAGTTCACAGAGGGTTGTGGGTTGGTAGGCAGTTCAAATCCCGAAATGTCTGAGCATAAGCAGTGAACAACAGGCCTGTCAGCCCAGAGGGGTCCGCTGAGGATGCCTGAAATTTCCAGGTCATAACTTAATTTCAGAAATCCTTGGAAACTATTGCAATATTAACACATATGACACATTATTAAAAGACCAAAAAATGAGCATAAACACTGAAAGTCCAACATGCTGGATTTTTCAAAAGCCGGGACGTAGAGTTTTCTCATTTTCGCAGGGGATATTCAGAACATCATAAGAAAGGCTCACAACAAATTACAAAAAAGTTATCAGACAGTTTTTGAGATATTAATGAAAGACTGAAAAAATGAGCACCAAAACTAATTCTCTAAATCCAAAATGCTGAATTTCTCAAAAACGAGAATGTGGAGTTTCAAATTTTCACAGGGGATAATCAGAGCAGCATAGGGAAGGCTCACTACAAATTACAGAAAAAGTTATCAGACAGTTTTAGAGATATTAATGAAAGACTGAAAAAATGAGCACAAACACTGATTTTCTAAGTCCAAAATGATTAATTTCTCAATAATCGGGATTTAGAATTTTCTCATTTTCACAGTGAATATTCAGAATATCATAAGGAAGACTAAAACCAAATTAGGAAAAAAGTAATCCGACAGTTATTGAGATATTCAGATTTGTAGTGAGAAGTTGACGCCAGACGGATGGACAGACAGACTGACAGATGGACGCTGGACGACTCTGCATTAGGAAGCTCTGCTGACTGTCGTGGTTTTTCATAATACGTCACTCTTAATCACTATATACTCATCTTACCTGATTATCCACAAAAACCCACTTATATGAGTTTCAATAAGTTAAACTGCCCTCAGCAAGAGCTACACCTCTCATAATTTCTTCTATAAAAATAGTCACTCGATAAACAAAAACATTGGTTGAACGACAAAGAAGAAACATACTTTTTCATCTCTAATCCCACCCAAATCTGGAATTCCCTATTTGAGAACTATGTACAAGGCTTGCTCGTATGCGACCTCATGTTGCCAACTCGGGAGACTGAAGACAGTTTGCGGCTCTCCTTCGAAGAAAGTGCCTGTCAGTCGTTGCTTCTTTACAATCATTGGTCGAAACTTCCCAAGTTCAGAATGGGGGCGGAGGATACCCGAACATGAGCAAGATTAGAATCTTACTGATGAGCTGGCCAACAAGAAGCACTTGAGCAACAAACAAAGCAACCATTTTTTGTATCCCATCCCGGTAGTCCCTTCCCAAATTGCATCCCTGCACCGCTTTAGCCAATAGTGCACTGCTCTGAAAAAGCTGCCGACCACTGCCGGCTGGTACGACCGAGGCTCGAACCCACGCTGTGGTATGCACTTCTGCTCCACATATGCGGCACCTTAATTTACAATGTTGGGCAGATTACTGAGAAAATTTAATGTTAGCTGACAGAATACAAACTTTCTTTGTTCGGTTAGCAAGGACTGACATTCTCAGTAAAGGTTATCTGTAGCTAGCCACGTCTTTTCACTGAAATGTGCAGCTACCATGCAAGCAATCGAATGCCAGCAAAATTTGAGCACATTCATTGATGCGGCCACAAAATTAAATGAAATCTAGATTAACAAGTGCATGGTTTCGATTAGGATAGATAAATAGCTAGTAAAGGTCAGCTGACATTAACAGAAGCTCAGTGCTAAACATTACCTATTTATTCTATTCTATTAGCAAACTCTGTATCCATCTACAATTTTCTGTGCTGCAACCATTTCTATCTCTCAAACACATCTCCAGTGTTAACCCGCATTTTAATGGGTCTCTGGTTGTGAAACTTCTTAGCTAGTTGGATGCCGAATGTTTTTTACTCAGGTAAAATCCAATATTAACTCTGTTGATCTAGTAGACTTGCGTGCTTCCATAGCACGCTGTTTGCCTGCCAATTTTTGTCTCATTTGGCAATCAGTGGTGTTGAAACGGGCAGTGGGTGGGATCAAATAGGCAAAAATATTTACTAATGATCCAGAACAGAATGGATATTCAAGGGAGAAAATAATAGCTGAAACATTGTTGTCAGAGAAGCAAGTATTTCAACATAGCATGCTCCCTTGAGCTACGAAGATATTTCATGGTCATTGTATGAATGAATACAGTAAATAATTACAAACTCTTTTACAAATAGTAAGATGTGCATACCACAAGATACCAGTTTGAAGAGCCATTCTTCTCATCTTAGGGGTTCTCACCAGATCGAGGTATGTGTAGGTCCTCTGTACCTTTCCCAACTCCACTATAGAGGACAGTGCCTATTGAGACCAACAGGTGTATTAAGCCATTGCAGACAGTGTCTGTTGAGATGAACACTGGATGAATACTGGATAGAATCTCTTGAGAATGACAGGCATGCATGCAACTGCAGTGAACAGTGTCTGTTAAGACCGACAAGTGTTTACTCAACTGCTGGGGATAATGTCTGCCGAGATCGACTGGCATGTGAACATCCCTCAAGCCAAAGCCTCTCCTCGAATGCCCCAGCCAGACACATGCATCTGATGTGCTTCACATTAAGAGCACCTGATGTCACTGATGGATTCCTTGATTAGTTAAATCAGAACTGCGTCAGTTTGAACAAAATGAATACCTGGATCCAGGGGGCGGTCCTCAAAGAGTGGTTTGGGAACCACAGCCCTCAATACTTGTTTGGAAGTTCATTGAAATGAGAATTTCACTTGCAGATACGATACATGATGCACTTACCTCTGGCTTTATTTTGTCTGAAAAGCCCTCTCTCCTGTTGACTTTAGCACATGTCTGTAAGTAGCTGTGAGCCTTGTCAACCTTCCCATTCACAATCAACCACCTTGGAGAGTCTGGGAGCCATCTATAAGGAACAAAATACTTCACACTCAGCACAGTCCTGTAAGTATTTGCAGACTGGTACAATTAAAAAAAGGTCAAAGTTCCCACTTGGTTCACATAATTTGGTTGCAAATACCCACAAATAAAACTTGAGTCGTCGTCAACCTCATATTTATTATATTCAAACCAGCATTCTCTTTGCAGCACTGTCAAAATGCATATTAATAGCACACTAAATATCTTTAACCACAGCATTAGAAGTTACCTCCAGGCCAGTATGGCGAGACCGAGTGGGGAGGTGATGGTAATAACCAACCACCGCCAATCGTTCACCAAATAAGCGATTCCGGCAAGCATCAGGCTTCCAAAGGTCCATGCCAAACTGTCCAACAATCCAACCAATTTCCTGTGCTCAATGTCAACCCACTCTAAACCTGCAAAAATACATCAAACATGGGTTTGATATGGCAGTCTTTTTTTAGCCATGACCATCACTTAGTGTCTGTCATCGTCCGTCGTCATCGTCTGTCGTTAATATTTTTCAAAAATCTCCTTTGAAACTACTGAACAGATCCAGACTAAAATTAGCCACAAGCCTCAAAACGATCAGCAGAAACTCTACAAAGTGAGTGAAATCATACAATGCCTCCTTGTAGGAGATATTGGCCTTGAAATATCAAATTTGACGATTTTTGGAGGTTTTTTTTAATTTATTTATTTGTTTGCCGATATAACAAAACTATAAGAGATAGAGGGAAAACTTTCAATTGCTAAAATGATCAACAAATAAAGCTCTACAAAAGCCTTCCTTAGACTGAAATTGTACAATGACCCTTTGTAGGAGTTATTCGCCTTAAAACATCAAATATGATGTATTGCAGGCAGACTGCAGGCAATTAACTTGGGTAGTTATGCTAATAATCGCAACTAGATAGCAGTGCGGTTCCTGCTTTCCTCGGTATAAGGATTGAACGTCAGTGAGTAAAAAACATTGAATGTGGCTGCCTAGCAAACGAAGTTTGCATGTTTAAAGGAACTCTCTATTGCTGGGTACTGTGACACTAATTCCATTGTTCTGTACTTGTAAACTATGTCTGCACCAAAAACTCCCTTGAAAATACACACAGTAATAATTTCAGTCTTGTTTTCTGATGTCAGACCTTGATTTTCAGCCAGTTTCTGCCCCGCCCACAATTAGGTCCAATTTCCGTGGGACTGACACATCAACCTGCTGACGTCATAGAAAGAGCGAGACGTGGAACTCGCTTTTCTATTACTGCCTTTGGGACACAAACTTCAGGTTTATAAAATTGTTATTTTCTTGCAAAATTTCGGAAAACAGCGGAGCAAATGCCTGCCAGATGCATTGTAGCAGGTTGTAGTAACATATCCAAAGAGGGAGTCAGCCTTCATCGATTTCCAAAACATGAAAAAATAAGTAAAATTTGGGCTTCTTGGGTGAAATTGACTTGGGCAAAATGTCAAGGACTAAGCGACAATAGTGTGATTTGTAGCGACCACTTCAACGATTCTGACCTCGAGGAAAAAGGGTTGTGGTCTGAGTTTACGATGAAAAAGAGGAGAAAACTCAAGCCAGATGCTATCCTGAAAATCAAAAGTCCATTGGAGGAGAGAAGCACCGAGGGAAAATTTTCCACTGAAAAATGGAAGAAAATGACTGGAGGCAGCTAATGAACAATTTTAACGCATCAGCTACGCCAGAGCTTCAGCAGGGCTTTTGTTTGAGACACTACAGAGCTGAATAGAGCGCTGGCTGCGGCTAGCACTCAGCAGGCTTTGGCTTGCATTCCACACGTTTGACGCCTTCTCTTTGCCAGCGCTCTATTAAGCTGCTTTCACACCGGACGCGAAACGCGTGTATTTGCGTCTTTGCATTGACTTTGAATGTAATCTGTAATCTGCTAAAAATGTATCTCATGTCCAGTGTGAAAGCGCTTCCTCCTAGCTGCTGCTGCCCGTCTAGTTGCATGCTGCCACTGTTTGTCTCATGTTCTAATCTTTTTCTCTTCGTCAGATCATAGTATTGTTTTACTAAAGCCTGACCATATGCCGTACATAATTTAACGAGCTTGTTGGATGTCAGCTCAGGAGAGCATAAGGAACAAAGTCAAATCGATATCAAAGTGTAGCACGCTGTTTGGCAAACTCGCGAACAGTTGATCAAGGAATTAGATTTTCATAACAGAAATCTGGGTCAAATGCTTTTAAAACGCAGTACGTATGTTGTTATAAATGGAGAACCAAACACCTGGATAATGCGATTAGCAGTGGCTTTTGCAGACGGCGAACGCGAGTGAACCACGGCTTTCTAGCCCATTTAGCTCATCTCTTATTGCCCCTTAAGAAAACCAGTGTAAGATTAATTAAAAAATATACTTATTTCCAGTTTTTCTTTTGCTCATAATGTAAATCATATCAGATTTGAAGTTACTAAGCACTGGGGCGACAAAAAATGTTATGAAATGATCAAAATTATATTTTTACATGCAGTTGTAAATACCGGCGATGCAGCGAATTGGTCCTGAGTTCTTTATATGACATCATGCTAAGGAAGGGCGGCATTATCCATTGTAGCGATTAAAAAGGGGCGTTCCCAGGGCAAGCAGAAAGTCACTTATTACTCCAAAACGGTTTGAGATTATGGGAAATGACTGCCATGTTTTTTTTTCTGGATGAAAAATGACATAATGAGAGCCTGTTTGTGAAATTTCGCCCTCTAGACGCTGTAGTTCCCTGAATTTAACTCAGAGCTGAAGCCAAATAAATTGTAAGTATAATCACGATATTTACATGTAATATCTGTATGAGGTTCGTAGATATTTTCGGGCACATTTTAACTGTATTGTCTGAGAAATTGATCGAGATATGCTATTCTTTTGGCTTTTCCTCTGTACTATTGCTTTGTCTGAGTTACTGTTAGAATTGTATATTGCGAAATGAGCGAGTTTTAGATAAATTCGAAGTTTCATTTAGCTGTTATTGAATATTGCAACATCGTCGGATATGTATTTGTATGGATTTAAGCTACAGTTAAGCTGTTTTTGAGTCTTTTTATGCAGGAAAATGCACATTGAGTTCTGACATTCTACTGTGTTGGTAAGCTAGACAAGATTGCAGTGCAATTCTAAAATGTGAAGCATAGCTATTAGTTTTAAGGGCATTGCTATTTCATGTTATGGATCCAGAGAAATGTTTGTTGAATTTGATTGCGAATTTTATAATTGTACTGCTGCTCACACTTATTAACTTGAGTCACATTTATTGTATTCTGTCAGATTAAGTAAGCATTCCTTGCTTCTAATTGCAGATTGAACCATGCCTAATATCGTCATCATGATAATGAAGGTGTGAGTATCAATATCATCGGGCCTTTTGGGTCAGCTGACTTGTGGGTCAACGTCACCTGTCACACCATCTCCCAAGCAGCTGGGGCAGGCCACTGCGTCACGTCACCTGTCACATGATGATTTTTCTTGTATTTCACTACAGCATCTTAAGGAACCATCACATTCAATTTGCTCATTAGGTTCTTGAAATGATAATCAGAATCCCCTGGAATTTCCATTTGAATCAAACACAATTATTTATTTTCCATTTAAAAATCGATTTTGAGGAATTATGGGACAGGAATCTTAATCATGTGTATCCCATTCCTTGTCATTTGTATGCTACAGTAGATTATGTCTCTGTCATTTTAAGAATTAGTTAATTTTCATTCAGATCCAGGTGAGTGCTTCAGGCTCTATAGAGCCTGTTGTTTTCATAATACATCTGTCGTGCTTCCTCCGTCACCCCGTCCTGTTGAAAAAATTCAGCTGTGCGACATTTATTTTCGGAGTTACAAAACCCCAGCTTCGGTGGAAGCCATTCAATTTTTTTTTCGATTATTTATAATCATTGTTTTAAACTTTGAAAGTTTGCCCATTTTGTCAACTTTCAATTTTACATGTTCGGTGCTCTTCTCTCAGCCTTATTCTGGAACTTGTTAAGATTAAAAGTGATGAAATTATTGTATTTTATGTTATGACTCATTAAACTCAAGAGAAGGACACACGTCACTCACTGAGGACTGTAGAAATAATGCTGATCCCAGAGAGTCCAAATCCAGTGAAAAACCGCATTATTGCGAACATCAGGTAAGATGTTGAAAATGCGCTGGCCAACCCAAAGGCCAGCGCCCACACGTAGGTCACCATCAGCATCGTTCTCCTCCCATATCTGCAATCACCAACAGTTCAGAAGTTTTTCAGAGGGCAGCCAATATGAATTTCAATTGTAAGTGGAACTAGTTCAGCCAGGAAACTCAAGTCATTTGAGAACAATAATCGTAGAGTAGCAACAAGAAAGAGCCTATCATGCTGGTCTACTTAAGCACAATCGGCGCGAATTTGTGGCCTCATGTGCAAGGTGAGAAATGTTTGGGCTTCCCAATCTAATTTTGTTGTCGTTGTTTTTTAGTAAGTTCTTGCTATGCCACGGTAGGGAGACCCACAGAGCAGAACCTTCTGCTAAAGTAAAATGTCTTTGTGTCTCCATGTCAATAAATTTGTTCAGTCCAAATATGTGAGTTTACCAGACTGAAACTTAATTGTTGTATGGAACATATTTGAAATGAAGTATTTGGTTCGAAAACTGGCAGGCGATATTGGATGGAAAATGTCACAGAATATACGCTAATTTCATAAAAACATGTTCAAATGCAGAAACAAAGTACTGGTAGAAGTAGATGGGAAGGTTGGGGGGCACAGTTGAGGGTTGTGACTGCACAAACACACAGGCAAGCAGGCACGGACAGAATATCGACAAAATACAGGAATATTTGCTTCATATTTGCTTACTGAGAGGCTACCTGTCACTAAGGCTGCCGAACACCAAAGCGCCAAGCATCACTCCAATGAAGAAAATGGTGACAGTGGCTTTATTCAGACCTTTCTTATCACACACCAGGTCCCACTTTAGGTGAGGGAGGAGGGAGAGGTAGAGTGACAGAGAGAGAGTGAGAGAGTGGGAAAAAGACAGAGAGAAAGAGACCTGTAAATATTGTATTTGTTTACAAAACAATGATCAAGACAAATTCAGGAAATTACTTTTCGGGGCAGTTGAAACTGCATTATTTTAAAGTACATGTGAAATTTATCGATACTCCAGGAATTCCTAAGCTTATTTTTGTACAGGTCAGAGTGATCATCTCTCACAATGTACAGTAATCCAGGAGGAAGCTTACCTCCATGGCTGTAGTTGAAGTAAATGTGCTTTTGTCATACACCCACCCATACTGACATGGGACTGCAGGAATCTCAGAAGCGCTGGAGGAGTTGTGCAGCAGGTGGAGCTGGAGCTCCGTGAACATCTTACAGGAGCTCAGAGTCCCGTCTCCCTGCGCTGGGATACTGATGGTCAACCGCTGATCCTGGGTAAGATTCTCGAAAACCTTCCCAGCATCGAGACGGCTGATGTCACACCGGTGATCCGGTAGAGCTGCACTGAAGTTGTTGACTAAGAAATGACATGGTAGCGCAAACCGTGACATGAACGTGATGGCTATAAGGACTTTCTGAAATCTACCAAAGCCATCAGTTTCAGTCAGGACATGTTCAAACTTCATTTTCGTCCTAGCATGAAGCAGAAATACTCAGATGATGTCCCTAAATGCCTAGCTAAGTGACTGATCGTCTACAAACTCCTCCAGATTTGGTTTTCTGTTCAATACAGCCACTTCATTGCCAAAGAGATTGAGTTTTTCTGATAACTGCAGATGACGAGAATGTGTTGAAAGAATAAACTTTTCTGAATATTGTCACCGCATTTATAAAAGACAGGTGCACCGAAGTTTTAACTGTTTAAGTGGCTAATGTTTAACCGACCTGTGTCTTTATGGTTATCTATTTGTTTGATGTGGCCATACATTAACATTCGGGATGCCTGTCTACCTAGTGGAAAAGTGCAAACTCATTGAAACTCGGAGTGAAGTATGAAAGGTTGCTTCAAGTAATAATGGGTCACAGCGATCCTTGACGCAATTCTATAAAATTTTGCAACACCAATAGTATTAATTTCATTCAAAAGAGATTGCGTAGAATGAAATATTTAACTGTCTTTTTCAAATGCTTATCAACTAAAATGCTCAGGCTTAGATTTGGCTATAGCACTGGTAGCAGCATCTTTTAAACTTTGTACATTTGTCCTCTTACCAATTGACATACACAAACAGTGCCCCCCCACACACACACCATAGTTTTGAACTTTGAAATGGACTGTGAAGGAATATTTGTTGTTAATGTAATGGTTTTAAAATTCCTTGCTGTAGTGGGACCAAGTCACACATGTGCAAGTCCCAAGTAAGTCTCAAGTCTTAACCTTTAAGTCACAAGTAAGTTCCAAGTCTTTTTTTTTTTGGGCAAATCAAGTCAAGTCAGAGGTTATGGCAAGTCAATCAAGTCCTGTAATAGGTCAAGTCAAGTCCAAGTCAAGTCACCTTAATATTGCAATTTTACCTGCAGAATCTTATCTTAATAAAGTGAAAAGACAAGGTAGGCTATAAGTAACTGTCAGTAATCTAAACATCATTGGCCAATGTGTGCAACCTGTTTAAAAAATATGACAGTAATTTGGATTTGCATTCTAATTAATGATATTCAGTAAAGTACATCATGGAATCAAACAAAACATTAAATTCATAAAATTATTTATTGATGGCTTTCATTCTAAACAAGATCACTTCTGCCTCACTTCTGCCAACAGTATTTGAACTATTTTAGTTGCCTTGCAAATAACAAGACAGAATAAACATATTATAGAGCATCAGAAACATCTGTATGTGTTTCTTTGTATCATCTTGAGACACCAAGATCTCTAAACACTTCAGTTTTTAAAATTCAGTCCATAGAAAAACAAGTAACAGCTTATTGTTCAAGTAACAGCTTTTTGTGTACTTTAAAAAAAAATTTTTTTTTTTAGGATTGTTACATCTACCTGTTATTTGGTTTTGCTTCATCATATTTAATTAGTTACATTCATTTGTGTCATCCCTCCTGTTTTTTCCTTTGTTATACCCCCTCCCTCTGAAGACTCTGTGTTAGTACAAATTTATTGTTAATAAAAATAAAGCTGACCTCCCAAGAGGGGTGGGTGGGGGGGCGGGAAGGGGGGGGGGTGAGGGGGTTGGGGGGGTTGGTGGCGGGGAAAAAAAAAAAAGTATATAGCCAAAAAAAGAACTAAATTACTGAGGAAATAAATTGGATAAAGTGAATTCACACATAATGTCTCAAATCGCAAATTACAAATTTCAAAGCTGCGTGAACATAAACGGCATTCACTCAAATTACAGTTTCAATGCGCCAGCACTAAAACAATTAAAATTGTGCTAAAAATGGCAAACATGCCCAGTGAATGTTCCACAATTATTGGCACCCCTAACAATTCCTAGGAAATAAATGTAATTGAAGTATTTCTGTCATTTCTACAGTAGTTTACAAAGTTGATTAGAGTATCTAGGAACATTTAATTAGTAATTCATTATTTCCTGTTTCCCTGGGGTATAAATATGACGTGACACTGAGGCCATTTCTCATATCCACTCTTCAACATGGGAAAGACAAAGGAACACACCATTCAAGTAAGGCAGATGTGTGTCGACCTTCACAAGTCAGGCAATGGCTACAAGAAAATAGCCACTCGCCTGCACCTGCCCATATCTACTGTCAGATAAATGGTAGCATCTTGGGGTCACAAAGTCTCCAAAACAACCATCAGGCACTATCTACATGCCAACAAGCTGTTTGGGAGGCATGCACAGAAAAAACCTTTTCTCACTACAATCATAAATGCAAATGTCTGGAGTTCGCTACGCAGTACTGGGACAACTGGGACCGTGTGCTTTGGACAGATGAGACCAAGATAGAGTGTTGTTGCCAAAAGCTCTAAGTGGGTCTGGTGGAACACAAAAGATGAGTATGCAGAAAAGCACCTCATGCCCACTGTGAAGTATGGGGGAGGATCGGTGATGCTGTGGGCCTTTTTCTCCTCCAGAAGCCCTTGGAACCTTGTTAGGGTGCATGGAATCATGAACGCTTTGAAATACCAGGACATTTTAAATCAAAATCTGGTGGCCTCTGCCTGAATGCTGAAGATGGGTTGTCACTGGGCCTTTCAGCAAGATAATGACCCTAAACGTGGCCAAATCTACACAGAAATGGTTCACCAGACACAGAATCAAGCATGGCCATCTCAGTCCCCAGACATCAACAATATAGGAGAAGATTAGGTGCTGTTTTGTTGGAAAAAGGAGGTTTTACAAAGTATTAACATCAGGGGTGCTAATAATTGTGGCACACATGATTTGATGTAAAATAATTATTTCTTAATTTGTTTTCCCACCGAATAAATGCACTTGAACTAAAGGTTGGATTTTCCTCTTTTTTTCATTGTGGTCCTATATTATTAAGAAAAAAAAAACTGTATTTATTAGAAGCTAAAGAACACATCTTTACCAGGAATGCCAATAGAATGCCAATAATCATGGAGGGCGCTATATATATCATAAAATAAATAACTCTACACAGTCTTTCCAGTTCAGCCCCCACTTCTCCAGATGTCAGTCAAAACACTTCCTCTCCTGTAGTCTTCTCTGGCAAAATTTGATTAAAAAAAAAGTAATTTTCTTTAATTGTCTCCCCATCGACATGTCTGATATTGGTCAGTAATTGTGCATGTCCACTGACATCGGTTGTTTCATCCACCGGCAGCTCAAATTTCCCTCTCCCTTTTATTTTCTCTATTACAACATCTGCTATTACTGCCGACATTTCTCCTATTCGTCTGCCAATGGAGGCGTGGCACTGGATGCAGAAACCATAGTGTAAGTCACGTGATCCCCGAAGTAACTCAGGAAGATGGCTTTAATGGGATGGGAATGCATTGATTAATTATTATTTATTTATACCAAAAAATGTACTTCCTTGCTCTGAAATGTCACTTGTATAACCGGATATTGAACCTCAGGTCCAAATGCTCCACCTTATCCACGGCACTAGCTTATCGTTTGTATGTATATCACAAATTCAGTAGAAATGCTTGCGGCAGAGCACTGAGTATGTAATCTTATTTTATTTAATGTTTGGCTTGATGCTTATTTACTTGCTTGGTAATTGAATTGTGTTCGGTTTAGGTAAAAACGGTCATCGCAAACTTTTCACCCAGTTTCTTTGCTTTAAAAGGATATGCTGCACGAGGTTGCTATTAGGAAACATGCTGTAGCCTATTTATTAGACAAATTCATTGCCCCCGTTACAGGGGCGTTCAGGCATAAGGTTAATATTTGTATTGAATATATTTCCACTAATTTAAAAACCAGTTTTCATTGCAACAAAACTGTTGACTTACTTGCGAACTTCTGGTACGTGAAGCAGCTTTTCTCAAAGTGCTCTGAGCAATGAACTGTATGTTTTGTTAGTCTGTAAAGCTTTACATGGTCAATTCTTCTTAATTTAACAAGCCATGACATTATTATTAGTGCACGATTTCCCCATTTTCACTATGTTGCGATCAACCGCTGTCTACATTTTGCTTCGGGATCATGTGACCACCTACGTAACTTGCAACGAACTCATTGTTTGAGAGAGGGACCTTCGATATTTCCTTGGCAGCATTTTGACCCAACATGGTCCCAACGACAGCTTTGCATACTGGCAGGATAAGAGATTCGGCAATTGTGTGAGACGTCTTTGATTTTGCAACTACAAGTTCTGCGACCAGATAGCTAGCTTCTAACGCTTTTTCTGACACTGTGGTGGTTTTCATCATGAAACTAGCTTGTTTGTTCATCTGGCTTCTCAGCTGAGTTAAATATTCACGGTCTTTTTTTTTTTTTTGCGAGAGAAGGGTGTTTGGTTGTAAGGTGTCTTTTTAATCTATTTGGCAACATAGCTTCGTTCGCCAGCTTTTCGCCGCAAGCAAGACACAGTGGTATTGCGGCAGTGGGATCTCCAGTGAAAGTAAACCCCATAAGTCAGATATTCCTCAATGTAAAGTCTGCTCACCACTATGATTTTCTTTTTGAGACCAGCGCCGCAAGAGTGAGGTGGTTCAGGGTCTTAGTCGGACGGCCTTTTCAAGGTTTTGGACAGGAATGTATCCATTTTCGTTGTTTCATTTCAACTAGCCTCCAGCGCTCTTTTAGCTGAGTTTTACCAGGGAATGTTTAATTTTTCGCGTTAGACGATGTGTGATTGGCCAATCACGAGAAGGAATTGTGCAGCAGAATACATGATGCAGAAATATAGAGAAGGAATTTTAAATAGGCATTTTAATAAACTGAATTGAATGAATTGATAATGACATTAATTGTTATTTTTTTATCCTGTACGTTAAGCCGTTTTATATTATTAGGCTATCCGGGAAAAAAAAACAGTAAGTGGGTTTTCTCACGGCACACCAGGGAAGATCTCACAGTTTGGGAAACACTGGATTAGACTAGTCTGGCTGGCTTTGGTAGCAACAGTATCAGCTATTGTTCTCGCTTTTATTGGAGACAACGGCTGTTGAAGTTTTCATTACACCTGCAAGCTAGGCTAACAGGATAATATTCGCTAATTGACAAGCACTAACTGGGCAGAATGGCTCTTCAAATGACGAACAAAGTTTAAAGTTCTCGTCTGGCTGCAAAGAAAATCTTTCACATGGACCTGTCCATTTCTCTGGTACACTGCTACACGGCTGCAGTGTATCCTACGGTTCATAAAATTAAGCCATATGCACATTCCATGTATACTCACAGCCCTGCATACACATGATAAGTAAATCTTAAAACAAAATCATGTACTCCCACTGTTAACTATAATTATTAGCTCATTTTAATGCTACATTAATCCATCCATTCTCGCCGTTTATCCAGAGCCAGATCACGAGAGTAGCCGACTCAGCAAGCAAGCCTCGGCATCTTTGACCCCAGCTACTTCTCCCAACTTTGCCTGGGAACCCTGAGCCATTCCCAGGGCATCCGGGAAGATGTAGTCCCTCAACCTTGTCCTTAGTCTGTCACCAAGCCTCCGGGTTGGACATGCCCTGAAAACCTCTAAATAGAAGCATCCAGGAGGCGTTCGGAGTAGATACCCGAACCTCCACAATTGACTTTTGTCAACGCAGGGTCTGCAACTGAGTGAAAGATGAGTAGAGGACAGCCTTCAACAGTCCAGCTGTACTCTACAAGTACCTGGGTATGCCATTTGGGCTGTCAAACTCCCCCAGCGCCTTAAAAACATAGTAAAAGATGCTCTTCCAGATATGCTAGGCAGGTTTGTGTATTTCTACTTGGATGACATTCTCGTTTTTTCCTGAAACTCAAAGACCCACTCCCAATATGTTTGTCAGGTAGTCCAAGGCAGGGCTCTTGTGACCGTTTTGGTCGCATATGCGGCCAAAATTCACACTATGCGACCTTTGAATTAAAATAGTCGCACCTGTGCGACCGCCTTTCCCCCCCAATTAAACGGCTCTTTTTGGGTACATTTGGTAGCCAGAAGGAATATCGACCGCTGCTGCTGCTCAGATAGAGATGGGCGTGTGTCTCAGAGCAGTCAGTGCAGGAATCTACTGGACATACTGCAGCGCACCGGTGTCAGAATGGAGCGCACCCAGCGTGTTCTCTTGAGCTGACAGTGACCATTCTGACCAATCAAAGGGGAGCTTGACGTCCTAAACCTCAGTACTGACTCTAGAATGGTGATTATTAGCCGTCAATCACTCCATTTTGCGGTACCGAGAGTTACTATTGTAACTATACACAACATTTAGGCAGAAAATGAAACGAAGAGCTATGGAAGACTTTTTTTGGTACTGTTAATGTTCAAAAGAGTCGAGTCGGTAACAAAAGTTACTGAAACTGAGAATCATGATGGTGATTCGGATGAACCGGTGGCGAAATCAGTTTATTATTTTCGCCACTGGTTCGAAGAGTTGCTTCAAAATTTTGAATGACTGAGGTCATTTTTTGTCAGCGCGTTTTTAGACCAGTAAACGCTTAAATATTTGCATATACACACAACGTTTTCCTGAAAATGCAGAAATGAGATGACAATGGCCTGTGGCATACTATATCTTAAAACAAACATATCCAATTCATCATAACATCTCCTTGTATTAAAATAAGCTAAATAGCAAAGTTACCCCTGTGGACTGATTCATATTGCAATACTGAGGCGAACACAAGGACTTTACGCCTTTACGTCACATCTGCATGGAGATGGATGGAAGGGCAGAGGGCCAGGAGACACCCTTTTAAATCCTGGCCTCCGGATATGGCATAATGTCAATGTAGTGGAAACCTTTGTTAATCAATGAACTAAAGACTGTCACATTGTTTAATTACTTTCATTTGTTGGAGACAGTTGTATTGTAAATGTGGAGAGTTATTTTGTAGTTTTTTAAACATTAAAAGATACATATTGGTGCTTCTTAGATTTTGATGTGTGTGCTCCGAAATTTTGGCTCATGCTCCTAACTTTTGAACATGGGAGCGCAGCACTACCAAGCAAAAAAGTTAATTTTGAGCCCTGCAAGGCCAACTGGAAAATTGTCTCTTGGTTAAGGCTGAAAAGGGTGATTTCCACAAGTCTTCTGAGTCTCCTGGGCTTCATATGGAATCCCCAGTTAGAGCCCTTTCCAAGACCCCATCCAGGATACTCCAAACTCCTGTCAAGTGCATAATCTCAAAAAAAAAAAAAAAAAATCACTCCACCTCCCCTTCACTGCCCAGCCTTGATATTTCATCAACTTCCTCATCCTTTTCAGCCTATCAGTCAGCAGAGTAACCACTGCTGCCAGTGTCTGAACTCCACAGGGGGATTTATCCTGCTGCGGTTCGGGCCAAAATCTCCCTGTTCAGATCAAGCACCAAAAACTTTTCAAAGGCCATCATCACATCTGTTAAACTTAACAGCTTGTGATCGATAATAAATCATTATTTTTATGCAATTCATTCGTCTCTCCTGACTCAACGATTCTTGTAAGGTCTGCACAAACGCATGTTTGCACAAAAAAGAGGCCCATAAAGGTTGGCATTATCTGGTATTTCATGCCTGTGTGCACTCATTCTCTAATAGACCGTCGTCATGAATCATTTATTGCTGAACAGGTGCGAAGACCAGTAGTAAGAAAGAAGAAACCCTGCCATGTTTTTCTCCAATCCGTAAACTCAGTCCACTTTTTCTGACTACCGCTAGTTAAACGTAAGAATCGTGCTAACTTGCCAACGGAGTCAGTTTTAACAGAACAAAACACTCGGGGAGGCCTTCACCTGAGCCCAGATTTCAGACCAACTCGAGTGATCATGATTTGGGATGAAAATACAACTTAACGGTGAAAAAACCAGTGATGCATGAATCGTTAAGACAAGGAAATTAATTTGGTTATCGTCATGATGTGTGTGAAAAATCTTTTCATGGCCTCCCAAAAACTAAATAACCATAATTTCTGAGCCATTTGAAGTCTTTCAAAAACTCAACATTTATTTTTCTGTTGAATTTACATTTTCTGCCCTACAATCTTCAATTACACAAAATGTCTGAAAAATACATGTCCTGTATTGATCTACATATTGAACACAAAGAGTATAGTTTCACTATTTTTGATTGTATAATTTACATGGGATTGTAATATTTTTTTGAAGACACTCAAGTGCAACGTGAACTTGAATACTTCATTAAAAGCAACCAACAGAAATTTTGCTTCTTGACGAGGCTTGGACTCAGGAATCACACAAAGAATCAGTTTCACAGGCTTATTAATGAGCTGTCTGGTGGTCAGAGAATCCAGTTCAGAGCAAGACAGTAAAGATGCAACAGAAGAGGGGTAATCTAAATCATAGTTAGGGTACAGTCCAAGGTTAGAAAGACTGACCACGAGACTCCCAGAGTAAGAGAAGATCAGAGATATCAACTAAAATACAGCCAAAGTCAACGTCAAAATACGAAAGGATCATAGTTCATGAAGGAGTAGCCAATAATGATGTTAAGAAGGACAACAAACTCGCAAAGACACAGAGGCAGATGGGCTCTATACTAAAGAGAAAAATAACAAACGCTGGAGTTAATGCAGTTGAGCAGGAGCTGGAAAGCGAGACTCGGGCCGTGGCTACAGACAAGGGAAGATAGGAAGTGACTAACATGCAGAACAAGGAAGGCGAGAGTCACCGTAGGGAGAAAAACAAAAGCACGCATAAACTTAGCAGGGAACGGAAATAAACTAAATAAAAATATCTAAAATGACAATAATAAACATGAAAATATACAAAAAAATGACAACAAACAGAAACATAATAATTGCAGAATACAGACACTTACATTCTTGTATTAACATTGCTTTTTTGAAACAGAAGTGGTAAAAAAATTCTTGCAGGGGGCAGCGCGGCGGTGCCGTGGATAAAACTTCCCTTCTGTGTGGAGTTAGCCCGTGTTCCCAGTGTGTTCGCCCAGGTGTTCCACAGTTTACCCTTATAGACCAAAGCCATGCATGTCAGGCAAATTAGAGGCTGTAAATTGCCTGTTCGTGTGAGTGTGTGAGTGAGTATGTGGATTGAGGGGACTGGACAACAGGATGAGTGGATATTCTCCCAGTCTTCAAGTTTCAGGATCAAACGTTCTTGTCAATATGTGTAAATGGTCCAGAAGAAAGCATTTCAGAAGAAGCCGAGGTTCCACTGGTCTCGGCGAGTCATCAGTCTTCTGTGTGAGCATGCGAATGCATTTTTCTGTAACAAATGTACAATCCCATCTGAGCAAATGCAGGTTCCTTTTACGTACAACAATTCATAAGTATTTGAAGTGACTTTAAAAAAAGGGTCTGCACTTGTATTTGAAAACATTAATCTGTTAAAAAAAAAATAATAATAATAAAAATTAAATTGTTTGTGAGAAGTTTTAATTAAAGCATTTGTAACACTTGAAGTTATGTTTAACTTTTTCTAAGCTTCTTCAGCTGCAAAAAAAATTTGATAATTTGTACATCTTGAAAAAGGCCATCAGGCAGAGACTGGTGAATATAAAGAAGTAGGAGTGAGTGATTTTGTTTTTATCAACATTAAGTTTTACATTTAAGGATGACCTCTCAGGTAAGCATCTGTGATTGCCTCTGTTTAGAGTGCAGAATATTTAAAACCATATGGTCCGCACCATGTAGGAACAGCGGCCAATTTCCGAAAATGCCACTGTCCACATACTGAAACAGCACAGCACATCTTGATAAGATGCACATCACAATTTCATGTTGTGTTTCCAGGCTGTCTGTAGTCTTGACAGAGTCAGGGGAAACACTGAAAACTGAAACCCCTCCTGCCTCTGGAGACCCTACATATAGCCTACATTTAAACACTGTCCAGCAGAATTTCTCTTGGTTTTTGTTGTAAATCATCATTTAATTGCCTCACCTGGTTCCATATGTGTTAAGTGGCTGGTGAACAGACACCTTCTCGCCTGACAGGACAAGGGTGCAACTGCTGCTCTTAGGTGGCGGTCACCAACTCAATTCCCGCAGATCAACTATCCAGTCACACCAAACTAATAATCACCTAATAATTTCTCTAATAATCTTTCCTTATCTTTAATCTGTCACACTTGACTTAAATAATTACCTAACAATCTCACATTAACCTTAATCTGTCACACAAGACTCAATTATCTAATAATGTCTCTAATGATGTTATTTTAACCTTAATCTGTTTCACCAGACTAATAATTACCAGCAGAACACAGACTGCATCTGAATTCTTTTAAATAGGCATCCTTTTTCCTTTCCTCTCCACTCGTCCTTGACCTCACCAGAAAATGCCACCAGGGTCAAGGGGAAGTTGTAGGGAAACTTTAAAGATACTTTGGGCATGTTTGAGAGAAATCAGATTTCCTTTTTTTTAATCAATCATGAGCGCAAAGGTAACCTCAGCAATTTATCGTAAAACTTTGAGGCAGGAATGATTTATTCAATCGCTACAGATGCAAAGGATTGTCATCCACATAAAATTTTTTTACTCACTTTCAAGATTGGTCCACTATTTCCTCGCACGAAGAAAACATAAAATGAGCTTAGTGACTCCTTTCCTACACAAAGTAGACAATCTGAACACTGTATCATGTCTACCAGTTCAACTACTTTCGGCTCACGCTCGTTTGCAAGGAAGATTCCTTGCTCTTTAGATAATTGGGCGTAGTTGGGATCTTGAGCCACAGTGGATTTTGTGGTTGTCCAGGGCTGGAGTGAGAACCTTCCAGATGGTTGATCACCAGGATTAGAACTGGCCACCTCTGCTCCATAGCATTACTGTTTGTGTACCAGATGTGATGTGATGGTACCTGGTTTGTTCAACGTCCTCTATGGTCTCAGGCAGATGTGTATTGCGTGTCTCTGGCAGGGCCCATGCCATCAAAACAGTCAGAAGTGACACTGCACAGAATATGATATTGGGCAGGGGAGTCCACATGTCCTCCAGTAGGAGAATCAGAGGCATGATGGACACACCCACGCGCGCCATGCAGGAGTTGTAGCCCATTCCGTTCTGCCTGAGGAGAAAACACCAACAATCAACAGCGAATCGTCACGCTTCAAATTGCTCCGCCTCCAAAGATGCATTCGGTCTTGAGCACGTTAACATGCTGACTTGATTACCCGTAGGCTGCAGTAACTCATGATGCAATACAAACAATCAACAGCATAACTTTGTAACAAGAATATGTAATAAAAACTCAATTTGCCAGCATACATTTCATCTAATAAAAATGCCAAGGTCATCACATATCAATACAAGGTGTTTTCAAATAGTTCGGTTCTTATTCCACAATGATTTGAAGCAAATGCATCATGTGAAAATGCGTGGGCTAAAGTGTAACTATATTATGTGCTCAAAATTTTTATTTTGTTATACGTTGGACATTACATTGAGTTGTTACATTTTTAATTACAGTAAATGTAGTCATTACATGATATATATATTTGACATTATGAGTTGCAGCAGAGGTATTTCAGGTTTCATTAGATTTATTTTATTTCCAAACTCTTTCATCCAAAGCAGCGTAGGCCTACACTACGCAACAACAGACAGCCATTGGAACAGCAAGAACATAAATCAGATGAGGTACAATATGTATCAGCCAGTTCTGGCATGAATGGCTGGCGAAGTATAGACATGACAGTAGACAAACTGTAAGTCAAATAGAGCCAGGCGATCCAATGAACAGCCGAGCGAACTCATGAATTCAGTCTCATGAGGCCGGATTCCTCTGATTAGCTGTATAATCCCACTTAGTAAAATCCAAAACAGCCCTTTTTTTAGCGCTTCCGATTTGGTTCCAGGTTTATCTTTTTGAAATCATCCAGCTAATCCAGTGATCCAGCTTTATGAAGAGGGACCAAGGATTCATAAAAAGTGATGTTTTTCATACCAAAAACAGGATGTCAAGGCCAGGGGCAGTGATTATTCCAGAATTTGATTCTGTAGCCTCAGATTCAATTTAAATGTTTCTCTCTCATATCCAGTTTCCCCAAGATAAGCTCTCACTACATCTTATCATGAGTGCAGATAATAACTTTTTCCACAAGAGAGAGAATTATTATTATTATTATTATTATTAGAAGTGAAACTTGCCTTTTCTGAAGTTTTCCATTTTCTATTGCAAGAATGGATTTCACTCATGATTGGCAGCACAATAATGGACTCCACTGAACAGCGATACAATTGACTGTATTTAGCCTTTAAAGGGGCACTCCATGCTATATGCTAGTCTTGTGACAACAATCAATTGAAATCAATGGTGATTTCATGAATGAAAAAGTGCTACTTAGTTTTATTGGCTTAGGTCCATTGGTTCCTATTCATTTTCATCACAAGGTTAGCATGTAGCATAGATTGTCCCATTAGTTTTGGTTTGAGGAAAGAAATTCACTCAATTTCAACACTACAGAACAGGCTTAATGTCACAATATTTGTTTTGATTGGTTGCTCATGAATAACACTGAAACATATAAACAACTGCGTGATAAGGCATCCAATTGATTTTGCACACAGAGCGAGGTTATGGCAAATAATTTGAAAATCCAACTCACCTTAAAACAGTGGGGAACAGCTCAACCGTGTAAAGGTATGCCACGGTAAAGGCAGCTTCTGAACAGCCTTTTCCTAGCACCGCAACAACTGTTCGGAAGATCCATAAATCTGCACATGGAAATATGTTTCAATGCAAAATTCACTGCTACATTTTCTGTCGAAAATGACAAAGCTGATGAGAAATACATCATAATATCAACAAAATTAAAACATTAAACTTAGGCTATATAAACTAGATCTGCACTCAGAGAGCACAAGTACCTCCACCAATGTACTCAATGTTATTTTTGCCAGAATTGGCTTGCAACCACTGTGTTTATGTCACCACTGTGTTAAGTCAAGTAGTCTTCGCGCAGTGTTTTTAATGTGTTTTTGACCTTTTGCATGCCCTTGACCTTTGACCTTGGCCTCCCAAAATCAAATCACCTCTTCCTTGAACAATGCTTAATCATTCCACCAAATTTGAGGAAAATCCATCCATAACATTTTGCATAATCCTGCTTACAAACAAACCAACAAACCAACCAACAGACAAACGGTAATGATCACATAACCTCCTCTGACTTTGTTAGGCACAGGTATTAATTACAGAAATTATACCTTCTGTACTCATGAAAGGGAACAGTTTCAAGTGACTGCACTTTCCACTTCTTTCTTGGAATACATGTAGGCTTTCAAGAGAGTTATTCATGCCAAATAATGCTACTCAGGTGAAAAATCCTTTTATTTCTGACATTTCATAACTTCAAATTTAACAAACTGCAGAGAATTCAGAAAGTTTTACAGGAATGCAAGTGAGACTTGCTTGAAAATAGATGGCCTTGAAAACGGGTAAAGGAGTCCATTATTGGTCTTTCTTCAAAAGTGAAGCATAGAGATAAAGCAAAAAGACTTATGCAAGAGCTATCACATGATGTCACATTAGCATGGAGTAATGTGCTGAAATTATGCATTGAAGTGTATTTTGGAGTTTTAAGATGTCTCTGTCTTCAAATTGTTCCTCACATTCATTGAGAAACTGCTCAAAGAAGTCTAAACTTTGTTGATTGTGTACTTTAGTAGCTGTGTTTCTTTACCCATGATAGCAGATAAGGCATCATCTCTCATTGGATCCAGCTACTTTGGCCACGCCCAGGCAATTTTTATTGAATTTTGGCGGCAAAGCAAAGCTTGAAATTCCACTTGAAAAAATTTCACTTGCTGTTGGAATCAGAACTTAAAATTTGGCTTGAAAACTAACTGATCAGTTAGTCAGTATCAGATACCAAAACTGTTGAATACAAGAGACTCCAAAAGCCAAAAAAGACCATTTTGTGTCAGATTTTTCATATTTTTGTTTGAAGCACTGTCTTTTACAAAGTGATTAATTTTCTAAATTTAGTGATTTCCAAGATCTGGGAGTATTAAAACTTAAGTAAATGAAGGCAGGCTAAATACCTTTAGGGATCATGAGGTTGACAGCAAGGCAGAATCCAGTAAAGAACTGCATTCCTGCTAGGCTGTATCGTCTGCCAAAAATGTCCATACAGTAATAGATCAAGACTTTTGCAGGACATTCGATTAAAGCGAAAATGAACTGGGTGAGATAAATGTTCGGGCCCAATCCTGTTAAATTCAGGCTGATTCCATAATATATGAAAGAAGTCCCAAACCTGTTGGAAGAGATTAAGAGTGAGAGGAATGGACATCTTGAGGAAGGTGGCACAGTTCTTCCTCATCTGAGATTCCGGAAGGCTGTATGCCGTACGGCCTAATGCTGCCTTCCACATTTCATTACAAGACACTATTCAAATCTTTTCAGCATTCGCTCTCATACTCATACCTATGGGCAATTTAGTGACTCCAATTAACCTGATATACATCTCTTTGGACTGTGGGAGGAATCCAGAGTATTCCGAGAAAACTCATGCAAACACACAAAAACTTCACACAGAAAGGCCCCAGGCCAGAATCGAACCCACAATCTGTTCCTACAGAATCTTCTCGCTCAGATTCCGAGTTACAGACCATTCTGGCAGTCATCCAAAATTCATAGGACCGCAGTAACACTCGTAACTCTCGTTCTATTTCATTCTTCCTGAACGCCAGAAGGCGGTGCTTTGGCACTGGATTACTTATGCCAGCAAGGTCACGAGGAATGATTACCATGCTAAGGCTCAGCAGCTGTTGACAGAACAGCTGTCGCCACTGCATGCGGGCCAGCCACATGCAGTCTCCACATGGAGACTCCCAGCTTGTGGCCGCACAGATATCTTGCAGAGAGACACCCTTCAAGGCTGCCCAAGATGTGGATATACTCCATATAGAGTGACACCTGACATTAGTTGGGGCAGGCAGACCTTGGGACCTATAGGCATGCCGAATCACAACCACAATCCAATTAGAAAGTTTTTGTTTTGATAGAAACTTGCCTTTATTGCAACCTCCATGGCACACAAACAGCCCGTCAGACTTAAGCAAACTGGCAGTGGCCTCCACATAAGCTTTGAGTGTCCTAACTGGACACAACAGCTCTAATGGCCCCTCTGGCTCTTCAGAGCCTGGTGAATGAAATGCAGCCAGTTCTATGACTTGGTTTTCATGTGTGGGTGGCACCCTTTTTGGTAAGAAGGATGGGTTTGGTAAGAGAGTAACCCCCAAACCATCTGGGTACCAACGCATGCACGTTTGGCTCACCGATAGGGCATAGATTTCACCCACTCGCTTTGTTGACGTGATAGCAAGCAGAAATGCTGTCTTAGCAGACAACCACCTCAATTCTGACTGCCCTAGTGGTTCAAATGGGAGCAGGCACGAGGACCTTAATACCAGTTTCAAGTCCCACCATGGCACTACAGTGACTCTTGATGATCCAAGTCTCTGTGCACCTTTTTAAAAACTGACTTACCAGATCTTCCAAAAAAATCTTCCACCGATTGGCATAGAGCAACCTGGTGGAGGGAGCTCTTGAGCTTAACACAGTGTGGATCACCGACTGGTCACAAGATGCCAGGAGTGGGTCCTGGCTTCCAATGGCCAGACATACAGCTGAAAGCGATCCAGGTTCGGATGCCATATGTGCTCCTCCAACTGAGAGGGAAGGTCTGCTCTCTTTGGGAGTCGCCATGGCTCCCGATTCAGGAGTTTGAGAAGTGCTGGAAACATTGGTCTTCCGGGCCAGTATGGGGCTTCTAGTAGTAGCTCGTGACCTCCACGCTGGACTAGTCTAGAGTCACTCAAATGAGTGGAATTGGAGGGAAGGCATACAGAGGGCAGGCTGGCCAAGTGTGAGCCATAACATCCTGACCTATAGGACTGGTGTGCTCCATTAGAGAGTACCAGAGGGGACAATGTGTTGATGTTTCTGAGGCAAAAAGATCTACTTCTGCTTTGCCATATTTGTTCCAAAATATTTTGACTACATCCGGGTGGAGTTTCCATGGCCCCGGACTTGGCCCTTGACGAGGAAGCACATTGATCTCCCTAATCTGCACCCCTGGGAGATGTACGGCTCAGAAAGTGGGGAAAAGCCCAAATGAGTAGTTTCTGTGACACACTCAGGCCCAGCCTGGACCTGGTGCCTCCCTGATGATTGATGTGATATACTGCTGATGTGCTATACGTCCAGACGAGAAAATGCCGGCCCCTCAAAACTGGAAGAAAATGTTTCAGTGCCTGATATTTTGCCCTGAGCTCAAGGGCATTTATGCGTTCCGAACTCTGTTGTGCGCTCCATCGACTCGTGATGCTTTTGTGTTGCCAGACTGCCCCCCAACCCAACAAGGAGGCGTCTGTGCTCACAGTCTCTCAGCAGGAAGGGATTACTCCCATTGGAACCCCCTTTGTCAAATAAGCCTTCCTCCTCCAAGGCTTAAGAGCCTTTTAACGAGGGCTGGACACCATGATGTTCCTGGCCCTGTCCCACTTGGGATTCATGTGCAGTCTGTTGACCCATATTTGGAAAGTCAGAAGACCCAGAAGAACAACCATAGACGCTGCCCTCAGCATGCCCAGCAGCCTGAGAAAGAGGCTCTGACTGGGTGTCAGGTTGCTCTTTGTATAGTTGTCTGTCAGGCTGAGCTGATTCACATGGCCAAGAAGTGTAGCAGTGTCTCTGACCGCTTGCTCTGCAGTTGGGGAAATGACTAGCTAATCGTCTAGGCATGGCAAAATTTTTACCCTCTGGCTTGATTGGGTTAGAGGACGGCTGCCATGCACCTTGTAAATACCCGTGGGGTAAGAGAAAGACCGAATGGCAGCACTTTGAATTTGTAAGCCTCTTGAGCCCTTGGGGGGACAACCAACAGGGGCTGGGTCTCTGCGCACCCGATTGCAAGGTCGGGAAGGTGCGTGCCGGCGCTGATCATATTGTGCAGTGTGACAAGAGGTTCTCAACTGTCCACCTGGGTGAACAGGCAGATGAGGGTTGCTGGGACCAGGAGGTAAAGCAACCTACTGTCTCGAGACTGGACCCCGGCCCCTCCGTAGGCCAGCAAACTGCTGCCTGCCTTGATCTGTTTGCGCACTATGATCTAGTGCTTGCTGAGCAGCTGGTCCAAATATCTGACTCCACCACTGGAAGGGAATGCAGGGTGCAACGATGTACTTAAGACAGAGGGGTTTGAGCCAGCCAAACCTGGCGGGGATGAGTCACTGAGGGTCTGGGCCGAGGGGTTAGCACCAAAATCCTACAGGGTCTGCGATAGAGCCAAAATAAGGTGGGACAGAGAATTTCCAATACGCCCTGTGCATGCAACTATGTTATAGCTCCTAGATAGAAGATCATCAGCCAGACGGCACAGAGGTCGCGGACAGTGAACATCAGGTCTGAGGGCCACCTCTGGTGCAACAATCAAAGAGGCAATGGCCGAGTCAACTGAGGCCATGCGATCTAACCCATAGCTTCCTGCCTCCTGCATGGCAGCTAAGCTTCTGCAATCACTAGTGAGATGAGAGAGCAGTTTAGGATCTGACCAGCACCGCTGGAGTTCAGGAATATACGGCTTAGAGGGAGGATCTGAAAAGGCAGTGGGCTGTGGTGTCTGCCTGAAGAAAGCCCTTGAGGGGGGGCTGCAACTGGAGTTTCATCCAGCTCCAGGCGAGCCAAAGCCATCTGAATTTCTGGCTTTAATGTGGAGCGGCCAGCCTCCGTTCCCTGTACTGACCCACTATTGGACCCTTGAGAAAAAGCCACAGAAGCCTGGGAGGCTGTGTCCTAATCAATATCTATGTCTTCATCTCCCTCATCCATGAACAACCTGCAGGAGGCTGCAATTGATAACACATCATACTCTGGGCATGGCAAGTCCCCTGTGGCAGAGTCACCACAGGGAGTTGGCCCCATATTATCAGGCTGGAGATTGAGCAGGAGCTCCTTAATCTGGGCAAACTCTGATGAAAGGCTGTCAACCTTGAGAGCTAAGGTATCCACCTTCCTCACCTTATTTGGCAGACCACGTGAGGAGGCACTACGTTTTCGTGCCTTAGAAGCCATTTGGTCTGCGGTCACGCAAGCAATGCCCAGTAATAATGTAACAAAAAATGTCCTTTTAAGCAACCGCACTGCGAAGGATTGTGCCTTCAACTCTCTGAACAAGACTATACTACCGTGGCAATGCCTGAAGCATAGCCGATAATTCAAGTAATTTAATTAAATCATCCCTCAATAATATGTTCATTGCAGGTGTTGTGTCTCTCCGAGAGCAGAAAGCTAACAACACCACGGTACATACAAGAGGCAAAAACACCCGTTTTAATTATTTTGTTTAAGTTACTGGTAAGCTAGGCGAGACGCTAGCTCTACGTACCTGTCTAGCAGAAATTCAACATAAACGTAACGGTGAAACCATTGTTTGTCTGACATACAAAGTTTTCACAGTTTTGCGAGAGAAGAGCAGCTTACCGCAGCCTCTGGTGGGCGTGAAACACAGCACAAATCCTCAGGTTACGAGACTACAGGCAGTGAGCAATTGTTCATTATTTTACCTGCTTCCTCAACATGCGAGCAGATAGAAGGAACAGACAGCACAATGACGTGGTGTTTTTATACTGGGGTGTGCGCCCAACCTCATCGCATGGTCTCAAGTGACTTTGTTGGTATAACTACTCAACCTGCGCATATGCGATATGGAAACATCCAGTACGAAAGCACCACCTTCTGGCGGTCAAGAAGAATGAAATAGAACTGAGCTTTAGAGAAAGGATGATGTCTCAGCTCAGTTTGTGCAGGCCGCTGTTGCATTATGCGATGTTCTTCTATGGTGTTTCACTTATTAAATGTAGTCGTGATTGCCACCTACTGAAGGAAGGATGCTCTGGCATCACATGGTGGAACGGGACTGCTGCTCAGTCACTGTCTTAGGAAAGCCTATCACGAATTACAACTTTTTATAGAGAATGAAACACCCTCACTGTGAAGTTTGACAGGAATTCAGTTGCAACCACCGTTGTTTATTCACCCACTAATGCTGCCCTGCTAGAAGCAGTCAAAAAGTTTTATGAGGATCTTTGGGCCACAATGAGGAGTGTCCCAGCACATGACTTCCTGGCCGTGCTGAAAGACTGATGACCACCACGACTCTTCCTAACAGACAATATCCAGCAGAAGTCCAGACCTGGATGGGAACACTCAACTCTACAGGACACGATGAAAAATGTGAACTTTCCATGGCAACGACACCAAACATTTTATGAATGGAACTTGACATTTCCCTGTGGGAACAAAACCCCACCATCCTTTACGGCGAGCTCCCAGTAGTCGAGAATAGAGTGCAGCAGGAAAGAAAGGACCGGGCATGTCACCATCAGAGACACCTGGATCTCACAGCCCATCCAGTTCTCCCGAGGGAGCCAATTCATATTAAGAGAAACAGGCAGCGTTTGTATAGTCAAAAATAACGCCCTATCATCTACTTCCAAGCCACTTCTCTTTAACCTTGACAGCAAACATCATGAGGTTCAACTAAGGTGTAAAAGGGAATTCATAACGGCTTAGGAAAAGACGACCGCACCGCTCTGATGAATGCATATTAACTTACTAGGCATTGTAATCATGCATCTCTTGATCGTCATGTTCATTTGTTTTCACGATTAGCCAGATGGATGGTCATCATGTGAAATGCTGCCGTGCAGCATTCTCGGACAGCATTATTTCTTTTTTTTTTTTTCTTTTTGTAAAGGATGCTTCAGGGTGCCCCAATGCTGAAGAACATAAGTTAGGAAGCATTGCAACTCCTTTCCTAAACATTTAGAGAATTCAAACACACTTTTCAAGGTGGCAATGTAAATATCTTCAGGGTCATTTTCTACTATTTAAGAACTTTTTGAAGCAAAAAAGACAATTCGATAGCAACCTGAGCAAGCAGATGAACTTACAAAATAAATATCCTGGTACTGAGAAAGTACACTGGAGTGGAGAAGCCTAATGCGCTGGCCAGCCTCATGGTGAATGAAACATTGTTTCCTCATACTTCAGACAGAAGGTTGAGACAGTCCATATTATGGACTGGAATAACGCAAGGATCCTCGCATTGGAAAGTAACAAATACAAATGTTGGATCAAGGAGGCCATTGCAATCAGAAAGCGAGCCCAGGACACCATCAAACCGGGATGAAGGGGTATTCATGCTCTCCCAAACCTGGGATTCTCTTCTCCAGAGACCATCGAATGGCGGGGGACCGGCCTGGTGGATCACGCCTACAGCGGATGACAGCTGATAATGTGACGTGCTACAGCGTTTCAGATGACGCTTCTGAGGAAGACTGCAGACGACAGTCATGTCATGGCAAGAGTAACATCTAAACCTTCTGTCTGAAGAAAAAAAAAAAACAATATTTCGGTAACAAACAGAAGACAGAATGAATCTGCTTGAACGATCTCATGGTTAAGTGAAGTTTGCAGAGCAGCTTTTTGAAAGTCCGGCTGCAACCGCCTAAGTAGTCGTAATAGTGTTTGATTGCCCTTAAAATGAATCTGCACCACACGCTAAACTAATCCAGTTGTTGAATTGTGCGTATATTTGTTCATACCATATCCCACCAGAAAGCAGAGACAGTTTCCTCATTTTTGGAGTCTTCATCATATCTAAATAGGAATAGCTTTTGTCGCCTCGCTCTTCAGCAGCAATACTGGTCAGCATCTGAGAACAGGAAGGGTAATGTAAGAAAAAAAAAACAAATGTAGGTTTGGTAAGACTGTAGAGCCAATGCTCTATATACACCATTCAAAGTGTGTCTCACTTCTGGGTTAATCTCAGCAACAGGCTTCCGCTTGTTTACACGGGCACATCTCTCCAAATATATCTGAGCTTTTTCCACCTGCCCGTTGACAATCAACCACCGTGCTGACTCTGGGACCCACCTGTAATATACTGCAAAGTCAAATACATCATAGACAACACAGCTGAATGGTACAGTTTGAAATGTGATTTGCAGTCACTTTTCTATTCATCCTCCATCTTAACTGCTTCTTCCTTGGTTCATGGAGGTACTGTAGCCTATCCCAGCTCACTGTGGTAGAAAGGCAAGGACACTTCCTGGACAGCATGCCAATCTATTGTAGGGCACACAGACCATTCACTCATACACTCATATCTACGGGCAATTTCGAGTCTCTCAGTAGCCTGATACGCTAATGTCCTTGGCCTGTGGCAGAAAGCCGGAGCGCCTACAGGAAACCCATGTGAACATGGAGAAAGTTCAGTTCAGTTCCCATACAGAAAGAGCCCAGGATGGATTCGCAGAGAGGTAACAGTGCTACCCACTGTGCCATCGTGCCACCCCATAAGTCACTTATTCTCATTGCAAAAATAACAAGTTTTTGCTACTAACGTGTCTTTGTCCCCCGCCACAAGATGTGAAATCGTGTCAAAATGAGCAATCTCTCTGTGTGACCTTGAGAGTGACGCGAAGGTCACCAAAAATCGACTGGCGCCGGGGTATCACCCTAATACATATTGACATGAAATTTGAAGTAAATCCGTCGATTCGTTCTTGAGATATTTCGCTGAAAAGGCAATCAGTGTGAAAATACACAATCTCTCGGTGTGACCTTGAGAATGGCGCGAAGGTCACCGAAATCGACTGGCGCCTGGGTATCACACTAATACATGTTAACATCAAATTTGAAGAAAATCCTTCAATTCGTTCTTGAGATATCTCGCTGACAAGGATTCGGGACGTACAGACGGATGGACGGTCGTGAATACTATGTCCCGCAGGACAAAAAGCAAGTCCCAACCAAGTATTTGAGTCTTATTTTTTTCCCTCATAAAATCAAAAAAAAAAATTATGATAACTTTTTTGGAAAATAAGACAAAAATTCAGCCAGTCAGACATTTCATTTAGGCGTAGATCTCCAGGAGACAGAAATCATAACATGCAAAATAACATGGACAGGAGGAAACCAAGATTCAGTGTTTCATCATCAGACTGGAACACTCATAAAAAAAACCAAAACTTGTCAGCTCATTTGTTTGTCCATACATAGTTAATTTTGTTTCTTACCACCAAGTGATGATGGCCAAAAGCAAAGGTGAAGACATAACGATGATCAGACACCTCCAGTCAGTCACTACATAGGCTACACCTATGAACAGCATGGTGTAAAATGTCCATGTCATGCTGACGATGATGACAACCAGTGCTCTGTGCTCAATGTCAACCCACTCTGAACCTACGACAAACATTTAAGGGAACAATTATGCCTCAAGCTTTTGACAATCCACAAATTCTTCAAGATTTTTAACAGTCAAATTATCCCAGAACATTATACCACAAATTCAGCGACTCTCCTTGAGTATCCCAACCAAATCCAGGCATTCCGGCCTTCATACAATCAACCAATCAATAGGTTGATAAATAATATTAGGTGTGTGAGGTGGCACACTTAAGCAGATTGCACAACGGACACGAAATGAATTTTTTGCACGACAGATTACATTCAAAGTCAAAGCAAAGACACAAATAGGCAGCTTTGCATTGACTTTGAATGTAATCTGTCGTGCGAGAAATTTGTTTCACATCCGGTTTGCAAGCAGCTTTAAAATACCTGAATCTGGCCAGTTGGTACTGAAGGACAGATCTGAGCATCACTTAAAATAACACTAGGCGCCCGTGGGTTTGAGGGCAGAACTTTCAAATCCTGCAGTTCAATGCGACTACGCCCACCACCAATCACAGCGCACCATTTGTGTATGCGGATAGACGTGTGGGCATCTATAGGGGGGGGTTTGATTGACAGCTGTGTCTTTCAAATCATTTGAATTGGTCGTACGTTTGATTGGCTGTTGTTTTTTAGCTCTTTTCCCTTACAGGATAGACGTATTTTTTGGCATTCCAGTGTCAAACATCTTGTGTTTCATACCTCTATCGATCACTGTAGAGGTAGAATAAGAATTTCAAAAAATTGTAACAAATCTGCTGGAGCCTAGAGTACCTTTAACTAATTTAGATAAAGTTGCTTTGGAAGCAGAACTTACTTAAAACAACAGTAATAATGATTATTCCTGTGATCATAACACCAGTAAGAAATCTGAAAACGACGAACATCATGTAGGATGAGGAGAAAGCACTGAGGAGTGCACACACTCCCGTGAACACGTAAGAAAGCAGTAACATGTTTCTGCGCCCAAATCTGTCGGAATGGAGAAAAGAGAAAATTATTCTACAGCAAAAAGTAAGGAAGGATGTCCCCCACCGCTGCATTTCCACAGTATTATATTCTGTAATTAGCCAACCATTTTCCCGTTAAGAAGTGACTAGAGACATGGCAGTTTTTATTGGTACAGCAGTCGATTTCAAGGGATTAGGATAGAGATTTGGGAAAATGGTTAGGGTTAGGTTAGGGTAGGGCTTGAAATGGGGACTGCTGTACCTCTCCACATTGAACTGCATTGAAAAACTGCCATACCCGCAGCAACTACCTTTCAGTTAATACTTTGACAGCCTTTTTTTTAAACATTAAAAAAGTTTGCCGACTATTCCTTTGTTTGAATTAGACTCAGAATGATGCTTCGGAAACTGTTAGAAACGCTGAAAATAATCTTAATCGTCTTATGTTTTTAAAAGGCCGTGGCCATTCGCAAGTCAGACATTTTCACATCATTAAAGGCACGTGAACTTAATGGATTTATTGTCTGTAGGTTATAAGTTTTCAAATGACACCAAATTCATTAACACTGGACAAGAGTAAAGTGAGCGTGTAAACTTGTGGTCCCACGATGGTGGGGGTCACCCTTCGACAAATAAGGTTTTTTTTTAATAACTTAAAGGGACATTATCATCCAATACAATTTGCTGCTTAAATCATTCCCAGATAACAATACATTTGACTACTAACCTTTCCTGGGCCTTTCAACCCCCATGATATTCAATTATCAAATAAAAGATTCGAGAAAACAGGCTATTCTCCCTTGAATGAGCTGCGTTATTTTATTGAGCTAGCTAGCCAGGGTGCGTGGAGTACCTTTCCATAACCACGATGCAACATTAGTTTGTTAGCTAGCTGGCTAGTCAGTGTTGACTGTGAAATAACAAACCATGACAAGTTCAACCTTGGATGTCTGAAACTCCTTACGGTGTATCAAAGTGATGTAGCTCAGTACAGACATAAAGCTCCCAACAGACACAAAATTTGCTACACTCGTTTCATAACTTACATATGGCACGCTTACTCATAAGATCCTCAGTATAGCTCTGGGGTTGGCTACGGTACCGCACAGAGAGTTTGTGCCATTTGTCATATATGTTTGCATGTCAGTCATGCAGACGTAGTTGAGATCTTGGTGCAGGAAATCTAACTTACCTGCTTTCTTTCGAGGCAGGCTATTTATATTAATAGCCGGATATCACACCAAAGATGCGTGATGTTTAAATATTTTCATCAAAATGCATCATGCATGAATGCAATTCAATAACGAAAATGACAGACAAAACAAAGGAGAGAGCCGGGATGACGTCACTATTTATAGCGCCCCTAGCGGCATTTCCACAAAAATACTGTGTGCTAGAAGTGCCATGATGCGTTCCATAAACTTATCAAAAACATCTTAACAATTTGAAAGGATGAACCCACATGAATCGATCAATGCCAGAGGACTACGAACTTTGGGAAAGAGGAAATCCTTCTTCATATTTTTTAAAGACACAGGGGCTGATTTTATTTTTATTCAAGAGACCTTTCCATGCAAAGAAGATTCTAGTTTTTGGAAAACTCAATGGTGCCAAAACGGTGCTTTGGTTGACACATGGTTGACACATGGTTCAAATCATTCAGCAGGGGTAGCGATTCTGGCCAATAATTTTAAAGGTTAAGTTCTGTTAACAGTTGACATAAAGGGACACTGGATAATTTTGGTTATAACCATTGCAGACAAACCATTCATCTTATATAATGTGTATGGTTACTGTGTGAATGGACTTAACAACACTCTTTGAGAAGGTCTTGAAGACAAATTGTCTAGACTATTACAGTAATCAATTACCATTTAAGCAGAATTATTAAGGGGGGTGATTTCAATGTTGTTACGGATGATCTTAAAGACAGAACCCCCACTAGACATAATGCTGGTGGAAATAAGACCCTTGATATGTGCCAAAACCTAAACATAATTTGTATATGGAAAGTAAAATTTCTATTAGAAAAACAGTATACGTAAAATAACAAAGACCTTACTTCTCAGTCAAGACTTTACTTTTGGTTAATTTCCTCTGATCTTGAAATGTTTGATCTTGAAGTATTATTCCAGCAATAATGACCGACCATAAAGCCATTCAGTTAAAGATTTATTTATGTGATACTCAAAAGTTCATTCTAATGGCAACTGGAAACTGAACAACTCACTCCTTGTATATGATGACTTAAAAGACACCATTAAAAAGCTCATTAAGACATACTGGGATTTAGTGCTCAGAAATTAAGACTATATGAAATACTGGGAATTGCTTAAGTTCAAAATCAGATCAGTCTGTATTAAATTTGGAAAAGAACAAGCAAAGAAGAGAAAAGAATACCTAGAAATACCTAGAAAAGAAATTTCAGATATGACAGAAAAAGACTTCTGCAGTGCTGAAGACCTGGAAAAGCTTAGCAGCTTACAGAATGACTTGGATAATATATATGAAAACAAGTGGTGCATTTGTGAATCAAGAAGGCAATGGCTGGAGAAAGGTGAAAAAAAATAGTAAATATTTATTTAGTCTTGAAAAGAGAAGGGGGGAACTGAATGTGACTAGAAAATTAGAAATAAATGGTACTGTTAAAGAAGATTTGGATAAAATTGCAAAATTCATAGGTAACTTTTATGAAGCACTTTATTCATTAGATACATACCTTAGTGATTCTTCTGAACTGTTATCTTTGATTCCTGACATCCAAAAGGTTGAAGATGAATTCAATACTATATGTTGTGATGAAATCAAATTAAATTTCGACTATTTCAAACAAGAAATCACCTGGCAATGATGGTTTAACCTATTATGCTGATCCTTCTTTTAATACATATTAGTAATGTTATAATGTTGGTTGCCCATACTCAACCCCTGAAAAGTTTCAAAACATAAGATACAGTGGTTTTTCCGTAATCCAAGAACGTGATTTTGTGAACGCGGTTTCCTCTCTGAACAGCTCCTCTGAGATCTTCGCGAGATCTGGGAAAAACTCGACATCAGATTGTGCCGTCCAATTAGTACAGACCTAGCCAGAGCCAATCATGGCTTTGGACCTGCCCACACCGAAAACTATTCTAGCAGGCACTAACAACGGCAGATCATTTGCACTATGCCTTAGTAGCATCTACACTTTTGGAAATACAAAAGAAAAACCGCAGATCATTTGAGGTGCAGTTTTGTCAGAATCTCTCCCAAAGCTGCGGGTCCGTTTACTTTTGGATGCAAAGAAAAGCACCTATTTCCCTTCCAACAGAGGATGGCAGTAGAAATCAGTGGGTACCTTAAACAGCCACGTCCACAGGGAATCTTAACGTTGGCTGTTTGTGCTCAGCATTTCACCAAAGACAGCTTTGACAATAAAGGATAATTCGACACAGGATAAGCGTTTCAGCTGCTTCTCAAACCTGAAGCAGTTGCATCGATCAGAAGCTGTAAGTTGCTTTTACGGCATAAGCCAACCTGACGTGATGGCCAGTTGATTGTGGCTGCTGCACAGCGGCTAACGTAACCAAGTTACTGTTGCTAATGTTTGTGTCCTAAATATGTAGGAGTAATATCGGGGGAAATTCTACAGGTGGCGTATGAACATAAACTTCATTTGAGGCTAACTTTTAATACTTGTTTGTAATTTGGATGCTTGGTACAACTGTCCACGTAATGGAATTTGCTGCTGTAAAATCTGTAGGTCTATTGCGAGGGTTTGTCTCTGTGGTTGTTATGACCACTCTGTTACCAACTACTGAATGTTAGTTTGCGTGCCACTGTGCTAATCAAAAATGCCCCTGGTTAACTTATATGCATTCTATGTGGCAGCTTCATCATAGCGTTGCCCGATTGTAGCCACTACACTTGAAGCTAACCAGAGAGGTGCTGTATGTGTTGGGCTGAAAAGGCTGCAGTTAGACCAGACTTAGGTTTTGTAGAGCTTGGGATACCCGTTTGGGTTTGTTTTTGGCTGCTTGTGATCGCTTCACTTATCCATGACCGGGATCAGCCAGATACTTTACAAATATCTGACCTAGCTCTCTGATTCTACTGTGAAAGCAATCGCAAAATGCAGAAGCTCTAACGTGTCTGGTAAAACAAACGATTTCTCTGCACTACCGCGACATCATTTCATCCCCCTTTAGAAATTGTTGTGGCTAATAAAAAGCCGAAAAAAGCGTAGATTAAATAGGAAATTCTTTCCTGTAGAAGTGATTGATTTGCTAGCTCCACATAAGCAACTTGTCAACGATAACGGAACTTACGGTCTGTAAAACCTGTATCATGTTCATAACATGAGCGAGCTCTCTCTAGCTGTTGCATACTATCCAATAAGCTGCTTTCACATCGACCGCGATACAAACTTTTCACGGGACAGATTACATTCAAAGCCAATGCAAAGATGCAAATACATGTGTTATGGGCGCGTTAAGCAGCTTTCACACCAGATTGCGAAACAAATTTTTCTTGTGACAGATTACATTCAAAGTCAATGCAAAGATGCAAATACAGGCATTATGGACATGTCAGGCCGCTTTCACACCGGAAGCAAAAAGAATTTTTCACGCGACAGACTAGCTACCTTCAACGTCAACGCAAAGACGCGAATACACATTTTGGCCGCGTTAAGCAGTTTTCACACTGAACGCAAAACAAATTTTTCGTGAGACAGATTACATGCAAAGTAAATGCAAAGACAGTGCATTGACTTTGAATGTAATCTGTCACGCGAAAAATCTGTTTCGTGTCCGGTGTGAAAGTGGCTTATCGCGCCCATTTTCCGCGAACAAAGCTGGTCATTCTGACCCAGTAAGTAAACCATTACCACGGGCAATTTCAGAAAAGGCCGTTTAGCCTGGAGCTTTCGCCCCTTCGTCATATACCAGCGCAGAAGCTGTGTGTTACTCCACGCTAAAGAGACACCACAGCTATGCACACAAACCAGCAGGTCCTTATAATACACACCAAAGTTGTTTGTCCATAAGTTGTTTGTCAACTTTTTGCTGCTCCTCACTGTCCATGTTTCCCTCTAAACTCAGACCCACCGGATTTCTACGGTCTCCGGTCTACACTTAGGTATGTCGACCCGTTCTAAAAATGTGTCTATATGGGGTGGATTCTAACTTTCCCTGCATCCTAGCTATAGAGTAGAAACACCGGTGTAACTCACCATAGTAGCCGTAGGTAGACAGCAAATTCGAGCTTGAGCTGCCAGACTTTCGCACTGCGTCCTCCACTTTCGCCCTTGAGTTTGTTAGAACAAGTTCATTTCATTAGATCTATACACTAAACTGCGTTTGATTGCAGAATTTGCCCGTCGATTCCTTCTCAGCTGGCAGACGCGTCTCAGTTTCACTCTGGGGAGGCGGACCCAGAAAACTGCGTTCTGCTGCCTCGTCCCGCCTAGATTTGCCCTCCACAGAGCTGGCCAGTCAGAAGAAAGTGGGCACTCAGGGAGTGGGGGCCACAGCGGAAGAGCCACCCCAATGAGGCATTTCAGGCAGAGACAACAATGGACTACCCATGGGATTTTTTGAGTATGGCAGTATGAGCTAAATGAGGACCCTGTTTTGGACTGTGAATGATCAGGAGTACTCTAGGGCAGTGTTTCTCAACTCCAGTCCTGGGGACCCACTGCCCTACACATTTGTCTGCCAGCTCAGCAATGGCATGATTCAGTCAATCAAATCCTAATCATCAGTCTCTTGCTAAATTGAAATAGGTGTGGTAAACCAGGGCTAGTACAATCATACATGATACTTTGGCAACTTTTTGAGTTAAGAAACACCATTTAAGAGGACTTGCAGGTTGACAAAATTGAAATTTGATGTCAGAGCGACAATTCATTATTTAAAAATATATTTTCATAATTATCTCAAGCTCAGGGGACCAAATATAAAATATTTTCTTATCTTGAACTCTGGCCTCCAGATTTAATGGATTAGGGTATTTCATGAAATAAAAAATGACCCACATAGTGAAGTTAGTTTTCTGTTTACTTTAATTGCAACTTGTTCTACTTGGTGTGCTTAAGGTTAGGTCATTGTAAAATGCAGTTCTTAATCGGAAAGTTTAATGTCTTCATTGGGGACACCTGATTCAATGAATTAAGAGACTGACAATTGGTATTAGCTCATTAAGTGAATCATCCCACTGCTGAGCTGGAACACTAATTTATAGTGCTGTGGGTCCCCAGGACTGGAGTTGAGAACCACTGCTCTAGGGGAGTCCAAGACCAAAATAAAACCTTGGAATTATTGCAAATTAGGTCCCCTTTAAAGAAAACGCTTCAGTCTATGACACATATTTCCACATTTTATTTTTCAGAAGCTTGGTGGTCTTATCTTTTTACTCCAGTGTCCCTATATGCAGTGGATAGACTTCCTGTTAAATTAGCTGCTTTTCACAAACAAATGTTGATATGTTGGACTTTATTATACAATGACAAATTTTCTCCCTATAAACATTATATATGGAATAACAGTTACATAACATATAGATGCAAAACATTTTTCTTTCACAATTGGTTTGATGACATTATATTGGTCAATCAATTAATTTAAAAAATCCATCTTCTATACATATAAAAAATTTATAGAAAAACTCATTAACACATCGGTAAAATAATACAGGATGATTATTAAAGCTATACTAAATGCAAAATTAATCTTACTAAATACCTCGCCCAATACCATTACTCAAACGACAAATGATATTGATGTTAATGGCATTAACTTTTTAGACAAAAAATTCAACAACAAATTCATTAGAGAAATTGGCCTATTTAACGAGAAGTCTACCCCAGCAGCAGTGTTTAAATGGGCCTCTAATTTTGATGTTGACTGGAAAAACGCCAGGCGTACACCACATATTTTTTTATTTCAAATAAAGTAAAGGAAATCTCTTTTAAAATAAAATGTAAAGTATTACATTTTACTACTGAACATCTATTCAGAGATTGTGTATATTCTGAGAAATTCTGGAAGGACAGAAAATTATTTATCCAGCAAATATAATACTACTATTTACATTGAGAACGTTGATATTCTTTTCTACTTCACACATGCAAATTATGTCTTTCAATATAATACAAATCTATTCATTACCTTTGGAAAATGTTTATACATAAATCTAGATATTCAAAGTCTTTATTTTAGAAATGGAAACACATTTTATGTCCCGGAAAGGTTCACGTAAAAAAATGGTATTGGCATGTACAAGATACTCATCTGACAGTAACCTAACACAATAGTCTGGTTCATCCTCTGAATATATTACACATAGCCTATATTTTCATGAACTTTTATTTATTATTATCTAATCTTCTTTCATTATTCGTTTTTTTATTTTATTTTTGTTTGATCAGGTTTTTGTATATTATATTTTTATGTACAAACACTTAGTAATACTTTACTACATTTTGTACTTCAGTTCAATTGTAATGTTTTTGAATCTTGCTCAATATAAAAGGTGGATAGCCACTTCCTATCTGGAACGTAACACACATTCCTAGATCGCAAACACAGTCCACAGAAGTTTGCACATTTAACTTCAATCAGTAGATAATAGTATTGAAAATAGGGCTGATACAAACTAACGTTACCCGACCTGTCACTGAGGAAGCCAAACGCGAGTGCTCCCACCATCACTCCAATGAAGAAGCCGGAGATGGCGACTTTGCTTATTCCTTTCCGATCGCAGACCAGGTCCCACTACAAAATGAAGTTTGATCCTCAATCAAATTCATGCACGCACACACTCATTTCATTGAAAATGACGCTTTGAAGATCATACATTTTCGGAATGCCTAGAAGCGAAGTATATCTGTGACGTGCCTTTGCCTGTTGGTTGTACATAAAATTATGTTTTACATAAGATACAGATAAATGTAAATAAATAAAACATTTCAGTAAGCATAAGCGAGGCCCAGACAACATCTCAATTTCAAAGGCTTGTATGAGTTAAATTAAATAAACAATCGGGACAAAATTACAGACCAATTTACCTCCATTATTATCGTTGAAGAAAATGTGCTGTTGTCGTATACCCATCCATACAGACATGGGACTGCAGGAATCTCTGATGCATTGGAGGAGTTGAACAGCAGGTGAAACTGGGGCTCCACGAACATCCTACAGGCACCCAGAGTCCCGTCTTCTTGCACTGGGATACTGATGGTCAGTCGCTGATTCTGGGTTAGATTCTCAAACTCTCCCCCTTGATCCAGACTGGCAATGTCACATCGGTGGTCGGGAACGACAGCGGCAAAATTTAGCAGGAGGAAATGACCCGGTATTACCATCAGTGGAATTGCGAGTAGCGCGAGGATCAATAATTGAAAATTACCAAAGCCGCCAATTTCAGATAGGAGGTTTTCGAACTTCATCTCCGTTATTTTGATTCCACTTGTGAGGGGAATGAATACGTAATAAGAACCTAACCTAAAACCCGTATTTTTTTTTTAGCGACAGGAAGAGACGAACGTCTGATAGCCTATTTCATGAAGAATAAATGTGTGTCACTTCTCGGGAATTAAGGCACTGTTGACTTTGAATCATCAGAGGAAACTTGATAAATCGTCCAGGACGTGTTCTATTTTATAAATAGCTTGTTAACCAGTACCGTTACGGTGACTTACCGAAGTTATTCATTCATCATGTTTGTAGCACATTAATGAATAGGTTCAAGCAAAGTGAAGTTCAGAGAATTGGTGTAGAACATGGTTTTTGAACATTGGAAGGATGCGTCGATGAAGGTGATGCTGGTGGTTATGCTACCGCACAGTAGTTTGGCCAGCTTAACAGTCTTATACAATAGCGGCACTGCCATTCATTTGGCTGACATTTCACAATTTCAATTTGCACTGGGTAGGCCTACTTTGCCAAAACGTGAAGAGCAGCACTGTGGCTTGCAAAAATTTGGAACACAAATTTATAGTGCTGTGGGTCCCCAGGACTGGAGTTGAGAACCACTGCTCTAGGGGAGTCCAAGACCAAAATAAAACCTTGGAAATATTGCAAATTAGGTCCCCTTTAAAGAAAACGCTTCAGTCTATGACACATATTTCCACATTTTATTTTTCAGAAGCTTGGTGGTCTTATCTTTTTACTCCAGTGTCCCTATATGCAGTGGATAGACTTCCTGTTAAATTAGCTGCTTTTCACAAACAAATGTTGATATGTTGGACTTTATTATACAATGACAAATTTTCTCCCTATAAACATTATATATGGAATAACAGTTACATAACATATAGATGCAAAACATTTTTCTTTCACAATTGGTTTGATGACATTATATTGGTCAATCAATTAATTTAAAAAATCAATCTTCTATACATATAAAAAATTTATAGAAAAACTCATTAACACATCGGTAAAATAATACAGGATGATTATTAAAGCTATACTAAATGCAAAATTATTCTTACTAAATACCTCGCCCAATACCATTACTCAAACGACAAATGATATTGATGTTAATGGCATTAACTTTTTAGACAAAAAATTCAACAACAAATTCATTAGAGAAATTGGCCTATTTAACGAGAAGTCTACCCCAGCAGCAGTGTTTAAATGGGCCTCTAATTTTGATGTTGACTGGAAAAACGCCAGGCGTACACCACATATTTTTTTATTTCAAATAAAGTAAAGGAAATCTCTTTTAAAATAAAATGTAAAGTATTACATTTTACTACTGAACATCTATTCAGAGATTGTGTATATTCTGAGAAATTCTGGAAGGACAGAAAATTATTTATCCAGCAAATATAATACTACTATTTACATTGAGAACGTTGATATTCTTTTCTACTTCACACATGCAAATTATGTCTTTCAATATAATACAAATCTATTCATTACCTTTGGAAAATGTTTATACATAAATCTAGATATTCAAAGTCTTTATTTTAGAAATGGAAACACATTTTATGTCCCTGAAAGGTTCACGTAAAAAAATGGTATTGGCATGTACAAGATACTCATCTGACAGTAACCTAACACAATAGTCTGGTTCATCCTCTGAATATATTACACATAGCCTATATTTTCATGAACTTTTATTTATTATTATCTAATCTTCTTTCATTATTCGTTTTTTTATTTTATTTTTGTTTGATCAGGTTTTTGTATATTATATTTTTATGTACAAACACTTAGTAATACTTTACTACATTTTGTACTTCAGTTCAATTGTAATGTTTTTGAATCTTGCTCAATATAAAAGGTGGATAGCCACTTCCTATCTGGAACGTAACACACATTCCTAGATCGCAAACACAGTCCACAGAAGTTTGCACATTTAACTTCAATCAGTAGATAATAGTATTGAAAATAGGGCTGATACAAACTAACGTTACCCGACCTGTCACTGAGGAAGCCAAACGCGAGTGCTCCCACCATCACTCCAATGAAGAAGCCGGAGATGGCGACTTTGCTTATTCCTTTCCGATCGCAGACCAGGTCCCACTACAAAATGAAGTTTGATCCTCAATCAAATTCATGCACGCACACACTCATTTCATTGAAAATGACGCTTTGAAGATCATACATTTTCGGAATGCCTAGAAGCGAAGTATATCTGTGACGTGCCTTTGCCTGTTGGTTGTACATAAAATTATGTTTTACATAAGATACAGATAAATGTAAATAAATAAAACATTTCAGTAAGCATAAGCGAGGCCCAGACAACATCTCAATTTCAAAGGCTTGTATGAGTTAAATTAAATAAATAATCGGGACAAAATTACAGACCAATTTACCTCCATTATTATCGTTGAAGAAAATGTGCTGTTGTCGTATACCCATCCATACAGACATGGGACTGCAGGAATCTCTGATGCATTGGAGGAGTTGAACAGAAGGTGAAACTGGGGCTCCACGAACATCCTACAGGCACCCAGAGTCCCGTCTTCTTGCGCTGGGATACTGATGGTCAGCCGCTGATTCTGGGTTAGATTCTCAAACTCTCCCCCTTGATCCAGACTGGCAATGTCACATCGGTGGTCGGGAACGACAGCGGCAAAATTTAGCAGGAGGAAATGACCCGGTATTACCATCAGTGGAATTGCGAGTAGCGCGAGGATCAATAATTGAAAATTACCAAAGCCGCCAATTTCAGATAGGAGGTTTTCGAACTTCATCTCCGTTATTTTGATTCCACTTGCGAAGGGAATGAATACGTAATAAGAACCTAACCTAAAACCCGTATTTTTTTTAGCGACAAGAAGAGACGAACGTCTGATAGCCTATTTCATGAAGAATAAATGTGTGTCACTTCTCGGGAATTAAGGCACTGTTGACTTTGAATCATCAGAGGAAACTTGATAAATCGTCCAGGACGTGTTCTATTTTATAAATAGCTTGTTAACCAGTACCGTTACGGTGACTTACCGAAGTTATTCATTCATCATGTTTGTAGCACATTAATGAATAGGTTCAAGCAAAGTGAAGTTCAGAGAATTGGTGTAGAACATGGTTTTTGAACATTGGAGGGATGCGTCGATGAAGGTGATGCTGGTGGTTATGCTACCGCACGGTAGTTTGGCCAGCTTAACAGTCTTATACAATAGCGGCATTGCCATTCATTTGGCTGACATTTCAAAATTTCAATTTGCACTGGGTAGGCCTACTTTGCCAAAACGTGAAGAGCAGCACTGTGGCTTCATCCTGTTCATTTACTAGGCTACTTACCACTGTCCGTATCTACCAACCATACACCACAACAAATCACAATGTATGAAGTGTCCTATTCACACAGGCTCCTCCGGGGACTCTAGATTCCTCCCGCAGTCCAGAAAACTTGAATGCTAGGTTAATTGGACACTCTAAATGACCTATGTAAATTTCCCGTTGATATGAATGTTCGAATGGATAGTGTGAGCCCTGTGATGGATCGGTGAGTTGTCCAGGGTGTGTTGTCCGTAGAGAGCGGAGATATCATCGGATATATATGTATATATATGCCATATACCCTGATGAGGAAGCAGTAGTTTTGATGATGGATGGATAATGGAGCCTCATGGTTAATGATACATCTGAACACCGGTGTACAGTGGGGTGCAAATTAATAGGACTGGAATAGCCCAACCCTGACGTAGGTTGATGAGCAGGGCCACTCCCAATGCGCCTTCCTATTCGTCCTTACGCCTATGTATACTGCCTTCATTCCCACAATCACCGCTCGTCTCATTTCTACATCCCTCCCACCCTTCAAGAGATGTGAGCCCCACCCTGAGTCTCGCCACCTGGGGACGCACAACATCCGCAGAATCACAGAGCAAGTCCAACATAACACTTGTCCCAATCTCCCGTCTGCAGTCCCACCTAACACTCTCCTACACTTTGGGAGTGGTCCAAAGTTCATTAACGAGCGGTTATAGCTGCCCGAGGAGGAGTTACAAAGTACTAGGCGACAGGGTTCCTAAACATAAGCACCAGGCCTTTTTCCGTATTTTATTTTGAAACTGCAAAAGTTCAAAATAAAAATTATTCTTGCTTTAAAATGTGATGAAATGTGTCATGTTTAACTTTGTCGCATTTAGTGTTCAGGTTTGCTTTCAAGCACTTGGAGATTAATTGTAACAGACATTTAAACCAGGGGTGCCCAAATATTTGCACCCCACTGTATTACTCACAAACATATTGCCCTTATCACTTGATAACACCCTTAGTTATTTCCAGTGATGTATATTGCCAAGAGAGACCATGTGACATAACATATTCTGTTACACATTTCTGTGTATTATTTCCACAACTGTATGTCTAACTGCAAACGAGAAATTGTTTTGCAGTGTTCATCGAATAACCTTTACTCAGATGCCCGAATGTGAATTTATTTCAAAACGCTGTCATTTATCGTGGGGAAAGAGCATGTGAGCTGCAGCTTCTAAACTGAAATAGTAGGAAACAGGTACAATGTGCCCCGGGGCTGTTACAACTTGGCCAATAGACGATGAACTAGTTGGGGTCAGGATCAGTCCATAAATACCCATCAATGACTCATAATATCATGACTACCTGCCTTATCTGATGCTAGTCCTCCTTATGCAACCAAAATAGCTCTGACCTGCTAAGGCAAGGATTCCATAAGACCTCTGATTGTTTGTTATATCTGGCAGTAACACTTAAGCAACAGATCCTTTAAGTCCTGTTAGTTGTGAAGTGCAGCCGACACAGATTTAGACGTTCGAACACATCTTTCCGATGCTCGATTTGAGCGATATCTTGCAAATTTGGAGGGCCGAGGATCACCTTGAACTCCGTGTAATATTGTTGAACCGTTCCCAAACAAATTGTGCAGAGTAACGAGGCACATTGTCCTCCTGAAAGAGGTCACTACCATGAGGATTAAAAGCCATTTCAATGAAGGGGCGTTCCTGCTCCACTTTATTTATTTTTTAATTTTACCATATTTTACCAGGTAGTCCCAGGTAGTGTACTGGATACATCGCTCTCTGGAGGAGGGATTTAACTCCAGTTTAAAACAAACCCAAACCCCTAACCCTTAACCTGAATCTGAACGCCAAACATAAAATAAGGAATCAAAAAGCCTCTTCTTTTGTCGTATATCAGCGCTTGGTCAGGTAGTGTCACTACATCACAAGTCGGGATGAGAACTTGTTGGTGCTCCCATGGGTGTCCTCCGAGTACACCAATTTCCCACCACAGTCCTGGCGCACAAAGGCTAATTTAAGAGTAAACTGCCCTTTGCTATGAACATGTGAGTGAATGGCATGTGGGCCCCTGCTTAGGAAAGGCAACAAAGAAAACATGCGAGTCCAGCGTGCAGCAAAGAGGTGGTAGCTTCAGGCCATAATCTATGCAGCAAGTAAGCATGAAATGGCTACCTTATATATTCCACAAAAGATAAAGAAATCTATGCCTAGATGAACTTTTTCGAAACACAGACTTTGCACCAGTGAACTTCCCTTCCTGAGATGACATATACCATCACCAAACTCACATTTATGGTAAGTGAACTTTTTTTTAACAGGTGCCGCTTACAAGGTTAAAAAGTACAAGTAAAAATTCCCTTTTATTTCTCAAAGTAGTTATTTAAAGGAGCAATATGTAAGAATTTCATGGTGATTAATCATGAAATGGCCCTGATATATCACCAGACATTAAGGAATGATGTTAATTTCAAATACTTATATCACTCACAACAGTAGTCCAGCCAGAATATTCTCATTACAAAAGCCAAGTTGCAGCCCGCAACTAATGTTTATGTTGACATTTTGTGTTTTGGCCTGTTGTGCTGCCCTGCACCTACAGTATCTCCCAATCACGAAGCCAGTAGTATTTCGGCATCCAGGTTGCCAGTTACCACTGAGCTGCAGCTACCAGCATTTCGGAGCACAAATGGCCTGACGTTATTAAACCTAAAAGGTCTCGTTATGATTCCGAAAAACGTCGTGACAAAGTCAGAAACAAAACAAGGATCTGTATAGGACATGCCTTTGAAAGATGGAGACGGCTGAAAGCAGAGAAGGATTGGAAGACCGACGCCGAAGTTGCTAATTTTCTCCTGGACAGGTAAGATTCAGCTCAGTTTGGCTAACTTAATTCTATTTAATGTAGTCACGGACATTTCAAATATTCTCTACAGTCGAATAACGTTATGTATGTTCGTTCATGGTACGTAAGTGCGTATGCAGGTGGGTCATAGAATTGACTGGGTAACAAATTGTTTGAAAATGCACAGGATGTGAGCTGTGCCTTGCTTTTTTTTTTTTGCACTTTTTGTACAATTGTGAGAAAAAAACTTTTTAAAAAAATACATAAATACAATTGGTTAAAAACTAAAACCTTTTTTTTTTTTTTACTTGTTTTCATGAGTGCAAGTCCTCCCTGTCTGTACTATAACAAATTGTTTGAGAAATAAAAACCATGGCTTTTCGTTGCTAACATTAGCAATGCATTATTAGTCCGTTTCTCTTGCATTATGCTGAAATGCTGTGGATACCATTCCAACATTAGCACAGCCATTATGGCAATATGAAATGTAATTGAGACAGTAAATTGGTCAAAAGAGACCTCATGAATTCCTTACGCATATTACAGCATGGACTTTTGTGGGCTATCCACACAGAAGAGTGATGGGCAAGTTGACCAATATGACCATTGCTAAAGTTCATTATTAGTCTCGATCTTTTCTGAACTGAACTGAGCACAACCCTGTGAGAGCAAATCATTGGTGATTTTGAAACGTAGCCATGGAAGCTCTGTGTAGTAGACGTTCTTGCTGGATCCGGCAACCTAGCTGGCAGCCTCTCGTCTGGGGGAGAGGAGGAGGGGATACTGCGCTCTGCACTATTTTGAATGTGACTGCACCACCAGTTTTGGCCAAAAACTTACATATAGCTCCTTTAACAAATGAAACTTGCAAAAAATATCAATCAGTATATATATTTACATGTAAAAATGAGCAAAATTATATTGATTGCATGGGTCCTTTAAAAATGAAAAGCAAGTGTTGATTGTCCCAAAGACAGCATTTACAGTCTTCGTAGTTCCGGTTAATGCACATATAGTCAAAATGCAACAAGGTCTGTCCACTTTGTTATGTCTGTTTTTAATGTTAATAATGAGACCTGTAGTTCAGTCCATAAATATTTGGACACTGACAATGTCATCTTTATTCAAGTTGTTTAACATTGTTGACCACAAAATATTCGAATTGAAATTAAATGATAAATATGAATTTATAGTGAGGACATTATGCTTCGGTTTGAGGGTTAACATCAGATATTGGGAAGATGGAGCAGAATTTACAGCATTTTAAGAGGTCCCCCTTTTTTTGGAACAAAAAGTATTTTGATAATTGGATCTATAACCAGGCATGTTTTATTCCCCAATAATTTTTTTATTTAGAAATGAACATATACAAGGTCAACAGTTGATTTCAGGAGTTGGCCAGATGAGGAATATTCGAGTAAGTAGGCGTATCCTGTCAAAATCGGTAATCAAGAGAAGACTTCACTGGAGTAAAAACCAAGGATTGACATTTTAACATGTAAACTTCAGCTAAGGCTCACTAACAGGAAATTAGTCTATAAAAAAATAAATAAAAATCCAAAAAGGCCCAAACAATTTTGGAACAACATCCTTTTGACAAACAAGACAAAGATCAACTAATGCCTGAAGAACTGGAACAGAAGTGTATGGAGACGGGAGGGAACTGCTCATGATCTGAGGCAGACCACCTCATCTGTGGGAAGTGCTGATGTATGGGCATGTATGGCTGCTAACTGAGCCAATTCACTTGTATCTACTGGTAATGAGACTGTTAACAAAAGCTGGAAGATAAATTCGGAATTGTGTAGGGCTGTATTATATGTTTAGATTCAGCCAAATGCATCAGAACTAATTAGAAAATACTTCACTGTGCTGATGGATCGTGACATGGGCACATCCTGAAAAAGATTTTTAAGGCAAAGAATTGAAATTTTCTAACATAGACAAGTTAATCTTATGACCTGAATCCAATACAGCATGCATTCCACTTGAGCATACTGAAGGCAAAATACTCCAACACGAGGCAGGAACTGAAGACAGCTGCAGAGGCCGGGCAGAGCATCACCAGGGAAGGATCCCAGTGTCTGGTGACGTCGATGGGTTCCAGACTTCAGACAGGCATTGACTGCAAAGGGTTTGCCACCGAGTATTAAAAATCACAATTTATTTATTGATTATGTCAGTTTGTCCAATTACTCTTGAGCCCCTAAACCTGAAGGGGCTGCGTATAAACTAGGTGCAATTCATACATGGTTCAGACAGTATTTTTGAAAAACTTTTAAATTGAATTTGTACTTCCCTATAGCAACAACTGTACAAATCCCCTCCAACAGTTCAAGTGGCTTCATCCAAATAAGTGGCAGCTTTTAATTCTCTTTTTGATTGATAAAATAATTACCACATCTGCAAATCTTGAAATGAGTAAATGTTCTCCATGTTGCGGTGATCATTTTGTCATATTCAATAACCCAGAAATTGGAATCTTATCATTCAAGAAACATTCTAAAATTGGCTCATCTTTCAGTTTTGGCAGATTGGGTGTGTATTACTGCAGCAGGAATTTACCTTTTTAACTGTTTCTCACTCAATGTCTTCAATTGTCTCTGGCAGACAGGTGTCTTTGGTCTCTGGAAGCAAACAGGCCACCAGGCCAGAAACAGTGGCCATCGTGCCAAAGATCACCCAGGGAAGGAACTTCCACACGTCCTCCAGCAGGATGATCAGCGGAGAAACAGACACACCCAAGCGAGCGAGGAAGGAGGTGTAACCCACTCCATTTTGCCTGAGCAAACAAAATATGACATTCCCACTGTTATGCAGAAAAGACACTGTACTGCCAGAATTCTTGAAGCTGGGCCGTTTCTCAAATCATTTCTCTCGCCTCTTGCTGTGCATGCAAACTGCATGTTGCCTTTAAGTGGGCGTTTGAAACTCTGGGATCTTTAATTGTGACTCTTATAAAAACCAGCATTCACTGGGGTCCCCCAGTACTGAGTTACAGAACTACTGCCGCAATAACCTATAGCAAGTGTTTTCCCTGACAGAGGCAAGCAATCTGATTTCTGAAACTGAAAATCTCCTCGTACTTACCCTAGATGATGATGATAATAATAATAATAATAATAATAATATAAAATTTATTTATAAAGCACCTTTCAAGCAACACAGCACAAAGTGCTTCACAAGCAGGTAAAATACGTTTACATAAAAGCAATAAAACAAAATGGGAGCAGTAAGGAATTAAACATCAAAATAGGAAGAATTAAGACAATGAAATGAGACCTACATGAAAACACACCCATACAATAAAATAATTTAAACCATAAAATTAGCAAAAGCAAGCCAAAAAATGAGTCTTGAAAAGAAATTTAAAAGACAATTAAGACTCAGCATTTCTTATGTTGTTTGGGAGGCTGTTCCAGAGTATTGGAGCCTTAACCGAGAGGCTCAATCACCCTTTGTTTTTCACTTGGACTCTGGAACAGCCAATAATTCTTGCTTGGAAGATCAGCAAACTTTTAGGTCTGTAAGGATTTAAAAGCTGGTGCCATGCCATGGAGTGCTTTGAAGGTAATTAACAAAAATTTTAAATTAATTCAGAATTGGACTAGCAGCCAGTGCAAAGATGCCAAAATTGGAGTAATTGGGCTCTTTTATTTGTTTTAGTGAGCAATCTTGCAGCTGAATTTTGAACCACATGCAGTTTGTTCAAAAATTTCTTCTTCAGACAAGTAAATACCGAGTTGCAATAGTCTAATCTTGACGAGATAAAAGCATGAATATTTTTTTCTGTATCTTCAAATGACAGAACAGACCTAATTTTAGCTATGTTATGGAGTTGCAAATAGTATGACTGTACAAGCTTCTTTACAGGGAGCTCAAATTTGAGTTCAGTATCAAAATATAACACCGAGATTTCAGGAAGAGGTCCAAATGATGATTGGATTTTATCCAACACCAACTTTGGACCGAGTATAATGACTTTGGTTTTATTTGAGTTCAACTGCAAAAAATTATGAGACAAGCAATTTTGAACATCAGCTTAACAGTCATGCAACACCAACATATTGCTGAAATCAGTGGATTTTACTGAAATATACAACTGCGTGTCATCAGCATAACAGTGAAAAGCTATTTTATGCAGACGAATAATAAAACCCAGAGGTAACATATAAATACAAAACAATATAGGCCCAAGTATGGAGCCTTGAGGTAAACCTGAAGTAAGCAGTACAGACGAGGATACATGTTCACCGATGGAAAGATTTCCTGTTCGACAGATGCACTCATTAGCAGAACTCTTTAATTAGGAAGTAGACTTACCGAGTGAAAAAAGATGAGTCCAATGGGACCATGTCTCTAAGATCTGTTTGCAGTTTCTCAAAAACTGTATTTTTGGATTTTGAGCAGTTTTTCTGCAATTAAAATTTCCCCCATTTAGAGAATATTCCTGGTTATATAATGGCGAACAGTGAAGCATCTGTGCCCTATAGTAGCTGGTCAGTACACTGTCACACCGTAAGATTCATGAGGGTTTTGCCCCGTCTGGTTTTCAATGCCGGCCAGTGAGCTACAGGCCCATTGGCCTTATCTTTATGTACTCAGTTACATGGCAGTAGAAAAATGATACCGTGTTGTAAAAAAGTATTGGACCCCTTCTTGATTTCGTCTATTTTTGCCTACTTAAATGTTTCAAATCAGCTCACTAATTTTAATGGAGAACAAAGAGTAAATACAACATACAGTTTTTAAATGATCAATTTATTTATTGAGGGTAAAGAATTATTCAAACCTTATGTTACCAGCGTGAAAAACTAACTGTCCCTGAAAGATTAATAACCTGCAGTGCCAACTGTGGATTTGACAATTGCCATCAAATGCGTGATTACGGTCAATGAGTCTCATACATACATCGTGAAGGCCACATTGGAAGTTTTTCCAGCATGAACTTCCTGTTTGAGGTCATTCCACAGCATCTCAAATGGATATACATCAGAACTTTGACTGGGCCACTTGAATACCTTCATTTTGTTTTTTTTGAGCCAGTCAAAGGTGGACTTGCTTGTATATTCTGGAACCATTTTCCTGTTGCATAACCCAACTAGACTGGAGGTGTATGTTGCCAACTGATGGCCACACATTCTTCTTCACGATTTTCCGGCAGAATTCATCTTTCCATCAATCATGGCACCTAGGTCCTGAAACAGCAAAGCAGCCCCAGACCACCACACAACCACCACTGTGTTCTACTGTTTGCATGATACTCTTATTGTGGAATGCCGTGTTAGCTTTATGCCAGATGTAACAGGAACCATGTCGTTTTGGAAGTCATCCATCCACAGAATATTAAACCAAAAGTCTTGGAGATCATCGTGATGTTTTTTGGCAAATGTGAGGCGAGTCTTTTCAGCACTATTGTAAGTTTTCTGCATTTGTACATAAAGGCTCTCACTGCGGTTTGCTTGAGTCTGAGAGCTTTAGAAGCCATTTCAAGACTGATAGAAGTCAACTACTTTGTTTGTCACCTGTTCTTGAATATCTTTAGATCCAACATCATGTGCTGCTTTTTGAATGTTGACTAGACTCAGCAGGGCTGCAGTAAACATGCCTGGGTATCTCAAGTAAAAGAACTCAATTATCGATGAAATTTGTGTAATTGGTTGATTTAGAAGCTAAGGGGGGGGTAATTACTTTTTCCACATGGGGCCACTTGGGATTGGATAGCGTTTTTCTTTCAATAAATAAAATCATGATTTAAAAACTGCATTTTCTATTGACTCAGGTTATCATCGTCTAATATTCAAATTAGTTTGATGATATGAAACATTTAAGAGAGACAAATATGCAAGAACAGAAGAAATCGGGAAGGGGGCAAATACTTTTTCCACAGCACTGTGGCTGTGCAGCGCAGTGGTGACTTGTTTACCTACCTGACAACTGTAGGGTACAGTTCAGTCGTGTACAGGAACATTATGGTGAACGAGGCCTCTGAAAAGGCTTTGCCGAGTACAGCAATTACAGTACGAAGGATCCATAAACCTGAGAAATGGACAAAGATCACAAAATCAAATCAGTCCAATAAACCCGATAAAAAGCACAGAATCGAGGTCACCAATAGGCGGTCCGAGGTCCATGTCCGGACTCAGACGCTGTCCCATCCGGACCCAGAGCTGCAACAAAACGTCAGTTTCGTTGAGTTTTACTCAATTTTGGCAGCTTTAATTTCATTAGCCGCCTCTTTTCCAGAGTATACGGTATCTACGTAACTGCGCATTTTGTGTGTGGGCGGGGAATGCCCTCTTGCTCCTGCAGTGTGGCTGCGGCTGTGTCAGAAAGTTATGAGAAGGAAATACACTGGAGAGACACAAGGCGAAAGAGGGAACAGCGGTGCGAGAAAGGCTGAGAGTGTAATAGAAAAGGAACGTGACACGGCTTGTTCTAAAGGGCGCAAACTGGACAGCGAAAACTGAGCTTTTAAAGCGGAATGGACAGAATCTTATATTTATCCTCCCCGCTGGAAGCTTAAAGCCGCAGTGTCTCATATGCTCCGAGACGGTGGCGCTAGTGAAAAGTGCAAACGTAAAACGCTACTCCGAAATTAAACTGATGGTGAACTGGCGATGGGACTGGGGCTGAAACCCGTCCCTTAAGAATAACGATTGGTCATGACCCGTTTTCCATCAAATTGGAAGCAATGCATGCGTTTCATGATTATTTAAATGCAGCAAGATCCTTTTAAACGTCTTTATGCAATTCCATTGCTTCCAACCCCTGAGTAAATTAAAGCGTGAGAAGTCCGAAGTCATTATCACCGAAAGGCATGTGAAACTGATAAGCCTCCATGCACAAGAACTTCAATTCTGCGTGAGAATCTCTTACATACGCGTTGATTGAATAATTATTGATAACAGCAGAGGAACGTAAATTTGCCACTTAATTCACAGCAAATGCATAATAGCTGGCAGGTATGCGTTATTAATGAAAACTGACCACACCTAACGTTAAGTTTTCGGAGTTTCCTGAATGGTAATTTAAATGGTGAAAACAGGTCATGACCAATCATTAATTTTAAGGGATGATTTGAGCCTCCCCTATCGCCAGTTCACCAGCTGCCACTGAACACAATACTGCATCTGAGGAGATTTAAAATCCTGGCAGACAAAGGCAGAGCTCATTTCTCTCACTAAACAGGAGAAAGTAGGCAGGGGGAGGGAAAGAAATTCATTTTTATTATTTAAGTCCTTTATATTATAATCCCTTGTTGAAGATGAAAAAAGTTAAAACTCTACAGCTCATGAGACTGTGGAAGAAAGGAAACTCAAGCTACACTTTTTATGTTTTTTCTAAAATGTTCGCACTTTAAGATGCACAGTCATGTCTCACAGCTTTGTTTGCTTGTATGTTATTTTGAAATGGAGATCTTATTTGACTTGGAGTACATTTACATTCCTTTTACTTTTATTTATTATTATTTATTATTGTATGTAGCCTGTATGATTATATGTGACTGTATTATGATGCAACTTAGACACGATGATGCTGCAGACCTCAATATGCAGAAACCTCTTAGATTTGTAACTGAATACCCCTGCCATAGAATAAGACCACTGATGTGCTTGTGTTTTGTTTACTTTTCTTCACTGATGTTCAAAACATAACAGATATTGATGACTATAATACATAAAAAGAAAATAAAAGAATGGGAGACACATACTGGTGGGAATAAATTGATTCACTGCAATGCAGACTGCAGTCAGCAGGAGTGATGCTGCTTGTGTCGTCCGTCTGCCCAGAGTATTTAGGGAAAAGTAGACTGCAATCTTGCCTGGGACCTCGATAATGGCAAAGATGAACTGGGTCATGTAGATGTTGGTACCGAATCCTGCAATGTTCAGACTTATTCCGTAATAGGTGGAGGCAACACAGAACCTGCAAGGATTAAGAAAAATCAGAGTTTTATTAAAAATATGAAATATGGAGAACTCCCCCTCCCATAAATTCCTGTTTGATAGGGGGTGTTCGCGAGATAGTCCAGAATGAATTAGAGCCTATAGTGCTGTAGCCCCAAAAATGGGGAAAAGAAATATTTTTTTTCTGCCAATTTTAGTTCTGTTTTTGATAAAAAGGGGTCAAGAAAATGGAAATAGTTCAATTTTTAGATCTTTTTTTACGAGTTTTCAATTGTCGAAAAATATGTTTTTGTAAGTACCAGTGATGTCACGCATCTCAAGCCACTTCATGTCATTCACCCAGACACTTGATAGCAGGAAACCACAAAACATATATTCGTGCCCCCCCATTGCACCCCTGACATTCATTCTTGTTATTGTTTGGAAAATATATAAGGAATATAATTTATTCAAAAGGTGTTACCATAATCATTGTGATAGTGTCTGAACGCAGGTGCACACTCGAGTGACGAGCGTGTGATGCACTGCGATGTCCCCAGTTAAAATTTACAGAGCTGAAACTCTCACAGTGTTGAAAAGTTAGTGTTTCACAGAATTACGGAATTACAGACGGAGGGTAAAACGATATGTGCTTCACTTTCGCGGGGGACATAATAATAATGATAGTTTTTTCTCTTTGGCTCCATTCACTCCAATTCATAGAGGACTATCTCATGAGCGCCCTCTAGGTGAATTGCGGCCAATTTCAGTATAACGGCAGGAGGAGGCTCGCAGTTCATTCACTCAGATTTTGCAGTGATTTACAAGACAAATGTAAGCACTGCACAGACTCACAGATGGCTGCACGTTGTGTAATTTTACTGAAAAGGACAACGACAATGTTCCCTCTTTAAATTACTGCAGATTCTCAAGGGCTCCTGCCCATATATGCCCCTATAGCAGCAGGTTGTTGAGAATCCATGAGCCTTCTTGAATGAGAACACATCCATCAGGGATAGATGGTATCGCTAACATCGTGCTAATTCATTTCCCTTTGCAGCCAGAATCCCAAGACTGAACACAAGGGTCCCCAAATCTATCACTCACATTCACTTCCAGCCCTACTCCTCTCTCCCTCCAGGCAATGAAGTGAACAACTATTTCCACTCACTGATGAGACTGTGTTCAAACCTGACTCCCATGTAACGGGAGGGTAGAAACCCTGCAGTTCTTGGCCCTCAAGAACCATGATTTGGAGAGCCCTGGAACACAGTCTTGAATCTCATGCTCAGTAATTTACTGTCTATTAAATTATGCTTTCACCAGTCTAAATTGGAATGCTTGCTTTTCCAAAATATGTAGTATCATTTGGGCTGAACGATTTGAGGAAAATATCCAATTCTGATTTTTCTGGCAGATATTGCCTTTTGATTCGCAAGATTTCTTTGAATCAAGCTTCAGTTCAATACGCACAGTAATAGACATATAGCATCTGACATAAAATTACCTCATAACACCATCAAAACATTACATACTATATATTGTCATGCAAGGATAAGAGCTAAAAGGGAAAGAATTGCTTCCAACATGATTTATTACCGAGAATCATGTGCATTCTCTAAAGCCCTTGACCAAGGGTACTTATTAACTTCTGCAGTCACATCCCCTCGCCGCTCACGCACGCACGCACGCACGCACGCACGCACGCACACACACTCTCTGACGGAGATACACTTACCACACAAACCCAGTGTACAGAGCCAGTTTCCTTATATTTGGGGTTCTGATAAGATCCACGTAGGTGTACCTTTTGCTCTTGTTCTCCACCATCACAACACTGGAAAGAGTCTGCGAGTCAAAGAGAATTGATGTCACATAAAAATTCAAAATTCCATTAAAAAAAAAAAGGTAAATAACATCAGCATTCAATCATAAAGATTTTTTCTCTCTGCCAGTTATATGATCTTAAAGAGGGAAAAAAAAAAAAAAAAAGTTATCCAGTGATCACAAACTCATTTTCGTAAGTAAACACACCCACGAGTTTGATAAATTTCACCAGAAATTTTTGCCAACATATGCACAAACAATGCCTTTGTCAGTATTGCAGAATACATGATGGTCAACCGTAAAGCATAGTGTTACCTCTGGCTTAAATTCTGACATGAAGCTCATTCTGTTATTCATCTTAGCGCACCTCTCCAAGTACATGTGAGCTTTCTCCGCATGTCCATTTGCTAACAGCCATCGTGCTGATTCTGGAAGCCACCTGCAACAAAGACACTTATGTCTTAAAGGGCTCCATCTTACACCCCGCCCAAAGCGGTGCCAAGTGCAACAGAAGTGTATGAATCGGAGAGAAAGAAGCGCGTCTAGGGTAGAAAATCTAATTTTCGTATTTTTGCAACACAAGTGTATTTGCTACTTTAAGACAAACACGGGTGTAATTTTCTCATGTAGCGCCAACATTGTTTAAATAGCAAATGTGCTCGCCCCAGTTTGAACTTCTTAACTAGATGACATAAACTGACTGCTTGCTTGAGGGAAATATTGCGACACAATCCAGTACCTCAGCTAGACAGAAGAAAGGCTTACAAACACCACAGGAACACAAGGGAACGGGGCACACAATGGATCACACCTGGATGAGGAGAAGCATGGAAGGCACCAAAGCAATTATGGAGACAATTCCTCTACAAGACACGCAAGACACTGAAGGGGGTGGAGACAATCAGGGAGACAGGAGGGTTGTGACGCAGAAGTACATTTGGACATTCCCTTATTGCACATACACCTTGCTCTTCACGGTCAGATTGCTAAAAAAAAACAAAAAACAAAAAAAACTTCAGGTTCTCTGGTCAGTGTCTTTCCTTTGCCTCAAGTTAGCAATGCCCCGGACCCAATGTTGGGGCAGTTACTCTAAAAAAGTAAAGCAATACACATTACTAGTTACTTTTCAATAAAGTAATCCATTACTTTACTTAATTACTCACTGCTGAATGTAAATAGTAACACAACTAGTTCCATTACTCATGGATGACTCAGCACAATCATCTGAAATTCACCATAACTTAATTAATTAACCATATCATGTTAAAACCTGGTAACTCTTTATTCTAGTGAGGAAGGGACACGGACACGGACATGGACACACACAAAATTGAGCCACGGCGCCTTTCATAACTCATGAGACATTTTTTGTTGACTCTCATGGGAGGCATCATTGTTCTCAGCAGAGGATCCTTTATCAGGGGCGTGGGTTTGGAGTGTTCCTACGATGCATGTTTTTAGACAACATTCAACATGTAGACAACAGACAACAATCATATTTGCAATTATAAAACAAGACAAAATGTCAGCTGTTGACAAGATTAAATTTGTTCTGTCCAGCAGTCATTGAATGACTTCTTTGTCATCTCACACTAGTGCGATATTTATTAATCTTTTGAAGAGCTTCTTGTAACTTACCACCAAAAAATAACGGACAGAAACAAAGGGGAAGTTGTCGCAATGACAAGATGTCTCCAGTCGTTCACAAAATATGCAATTCCAGCGAGCATGATACTTCCCAAAGTCCAATCCAAGCCGACAATAATCCCAGCAAAGGTTCTGCACTGAACTTCGAACCACTCCACGCCTGCAATGATTGAGGTGCAGACAGTAACTTATCCCACACCGAATTGCATGATCTTTATGAAGAAGAAAATTCTCTGAACATAACACTGAACATGAAGTTGTGACACTTACTCAGCACGATGGAAATAATGCTGATTCCCGTCAGGCAGAAGCCGGTAAAAAACCTCATGACTGCAAACATCACATAAGATGTTGAGAAAGCACTTCCCAGAGCGAAAATTATTGAAGGCAAGTATGCTACCAAGAGCATGGTCTTTCGGCCGAACCTACAGAAGAAACAAAGCATCACATCAATCAAAAAGACTATGAACCATCCCACATTTTCAAAGCTCTCAAATCAACTCACAATCATTATTATCACTAGAATATTACGAGGAAATGAACATGGTGATTACCAACCACTGAGAAATCTTTGGGAGTTTGTTTTACTGGTTTTGCTAATTGTAACCATCCATCCATTATCTAACTCATGTAATTGGGGCATGGGAAAGTATCTCTTAACAAAGAAATAACAAGCAAACCCAGGCTGGATAATGCCCGACGAGGGGTCCATCATCAATCATTAATCATGATCTGGAGGCTGTTAATTCCTGATAATGGATGCTGTGACAGACAAGTCCTGCTCGTGCCATGGTCACTTCCAAAGAAAAAAGAATTAAGAACATTAATTCACATTTTCAAGCAATTGCAACCAACGTTTAAAGTTCTTTTCTCAAGCCATAACTCTGTTTCCCTGGCAACAGGAAATGAACTAGCATTAATTCAGATCAATGAACAGTTTCAGTGGAACTTCCAAGTAGGTGTCCACATATCAGAAATTCATTGTCACCCGGCAGCCAATCAGAATCGAGGGTTCACCCAAACCATAGTTTAAATGGTGATAATCTCGAGCAGTATTTATCGATTCAAAGTAAGAATCGAACAACTTATCTTCCATGCCTCCAAAGGGAGGTAAAGACCTTGTGTTCTCCAATACTCCTGAAGGCTTGGCTCGGGAACCACTGCTACCAAGGTTAGAATTTAAAATCTAAGGATGATTTTTATTTCAATTCACCATTTTATTTCTGTTTGCGGCGCTTGTACTGTTAGTGACATGTTAGCGGTCTTTAGAGTAATTGTACTGTTAGCGACTGCGACGAGCGATGCTGTCCTCCTTCGCAGGCAGAAAAGCCACATTATAGGCATTGGAGAATTTTGTCATTTAAGTCAATTTCAAGACACTTTAGATCTCATTTTGAAATTTTAGATAGATGTCACATGCTTCTCATTTTTAAGACAACATACTTTGAGCCTGAAATACATAAAATACATTCTCATAATTGCAGAGCCGGCCCTGAACGATTAGGAGCCACAAGGAAGACGTCAGCTGGGACCCCCTGTTTTGTGGCCAATTCCACCACTATTGTTCATGCACTCACATAAAAGCAGCAGCAAGGCTTATGGACCTTGGTATTTATATGAAGCTATTACCTGTGTCGTCACAATCAGCGGCGCGCCATCAGGTGCTCTGAGGGCCTTCAGTCACCGCACCCTTTACCGCTCGATTGCCCTCAAGCTGTTCTCGTTTAAGTTCGCCTGATTATCAGTCAAACAACTTATCAACTGAACAACCAAGACCAATACATGAGCCATAATAAGAAATGAAAATTAAAAAGTGAATGCCTATTGCCTATATTTGTATACTTGTTATGGCATTGTAAGGATGGCAATATAAATGCAAAAAATTCACAACTTTCACAGACTTCACAGCATTTATTTTCGCCATCCTTACAATCGGCACTCAGCTCTGCATTGTGCATAACAATGCCTGTTAGCTTTGACTACATTCAGAATAGGCTATAGAACTGATTCTCGTGGCTCATTGCTTTATGAGCCTCGTAAACAAATTCATTCAAATCTGAGCCATTTCACTAGCTACCCGAGCACAGAATTTATAAATACATATTAATCTTTTAAATCACCATTTATGTGCAGAAGAATACACCACAAAAATCATTTGGAGTTATGTATAACAATGGCATGGAAAATAACTTTGACTGTCATTCAAGCAATTAGTCTGAGCAGCTGTTGCTAATTGGGAAACGAAAACTGCGAGAGGTTTAGGTTATTAAGCATTGAAAGGTGAGGTTTCCGAAGGCCTTTGTCACTGCCGACAGACTTCCTCTGGTTACAACTGACCCCATGAGCTGTTACAATCACCCAAGCACGAGGGGGCACATGTAATATCTGTTGAATTTTAGTGTTTCGATCAATATTGTGACTCTGATGTTGCTTGTAAAAGCATTTGATAACTCTTACAAAATAGAACTCAGATACAAAAAAAAAAAAAATCGCAAACTAATAGTTACGGTGGGTTTTTTACCGGCTGCAGTAATGATGCTGGTATTCTTTTCAGTCGATCTGTGTGTGTGTGTGTGTGTGTGTGTGTGTGCGTGTGTGTGCGTGTGTGTGCTCAAGGCAAAGTACAGGGAAAGCCACTATGAAAGTACTATGCAAGCGGTTTTGAGGATTTTTGCTGGTGTTTATATGTATGTGGGTGTGCCTGTGGTCAATTGTTGAGAACACAACTGCATTGTGACCTTTTAAGACGCAGTCACGCACCGTTACAAGAGAGAGGTTGGGATAAAAAGGAAGGCCGAGTTCAAAGAAGGGCGTGGTCTGGGTACGCACTCATTGAACGCGTTATAAATGACGGCCGCTATAATGAAAGCAATACCAGCTTTGAATCGCGGCAGGTGCAATCCGGAATGGTAGTTGAGCAACGAGATCAACACCCAATTTTGTAATAATTGGCCAAGGTGTGTCCAGCACCTTGCTTTCATGCTAAAAACGGACCTTTTTAAATCTAGCTAATAATTAGAAATGCTGTTAGTGTTTTTTTCCCCCTCTTCTTGTTTTATAGTTTTATTATTTTATTGTATCAATAATTTTTATTGTTTTAATGTTCTTATCCTTCCATTGTATTACGGTCTTGATTATTTTAATCCTGTATTATTTCATTTAAATGGTCTTCTGTGACATTTGTTCTTGCCGTCTGTCTTTTTACATTGTAATTGTTCTGATTTTCAGTGAAGCACCTTGAGCTGAATTATTTTGCATGAAAGGTGCTATATGAATAAAGTTTATTATTACTATTATTATTATTATTATTATTATTATCATTATTATTAGTAGTAGTAGTAGTAGTAAAAAAATGAGTTGCATGAGCACTTCTTTCACATGATAAGTGCTGTTTGCCATACATAAAAGACTAATCGATAATGAAAATGCAAAAGCTTCTGACATTCAGAAGCCACTAGATTATTTCACTTCAGGAGTAAATTTGTACCTGCATTTAATGGAATAAAAAGTAAATAGCAATTTAGTGCAGTTTGAATATGGCGCTTTTCAGGGCATTCATACCTATATGTGACATAATATGGACTTAGATAAATAATCCCTATAATTATCTGTAGTGCAATTTAGAAGTATTAAAAAACTCATTAAAATTCTGGGATTGTAATTGTGGTTGGAGCGAAAAACAGTGGACACAGTGGGTCCCCAGGATTGATTTTGGAGCCACTGCAAAAGGCAAACTATTCATTCATCGCACATCACCTGTCTTTCTCCTTTATGTCCTCATCTTCACTTCTTCTGCTACTTCCCTGGGGACTAGAGGTCCTTGGTTTTTTGGACGCGATGCATCTGAACTTGGCTACCAATGTTAATCGTGTTACTTACAGTTCTGATAACTCGCCCATCCTACATTTGAGGTAACCCTACCGATGGATTGGGCCCCTCGCATTCGTCTACGCCATCTGAGCCACAGACTGACGCTGCATAATTGCTTCAGATCGAGCTTTACCTGTCACTAAGGACTCCAAACACTGCTGCTCCGACCATGACTCCCGTGAAGAAGATGGTGGCCGTGGCCTTGTTCATGCCTTTGCTGTCACAGACGAGGTTCCACTTTCAAAAAGGAACATCAAAATTAGTTAATAAACTCACATCAATGGAACAGTGGCTCTGTCTCATTTGCAAGGAAGGGTCCTAAGTTGATAACATCTTTAGGAAGCATGGCTGATCATGGCCTTCTTATTTCGGTAGGAAGGTGAGGAAACATCCTCGTTGGATTCCTTGGTTTAACAAAATTTCAAGCAAACATCAAGTTGTGCCTTCACAGTGAAGGAAATCCCAAAATGCATTGTGACAAGCCGGAGTTCTGCTATTCAAATTATAGACATAGGGCAGCAACAGTCAATATTTGGTCAATTTCATGCATCACGTCATCACAAAATTCGCCTCTGATAATTTTTCAGGAGGGAAATTTACTGCGTAGATGTTGAATATCGTCTGTCGTGCGGGAAAGGATATTTCATTTCCTGTAACCTTTTGCACTGCTGGTTCTAAGGTGATAGGAACCCTCCTTGCAAATGTGACAGACCCAGAGCCTACAGAACAGCAGCAGTTCAATCCAATCAGTGAAAGGAGGAGGAGAGAAAAAAAGATCAAATTTGTCCCTGCTGACAAAGTCCCACAATCATCATCATCGCCATTAATCTTCACATTCATTCACATACATTTACTGAAATGTGCACCACAAGGTCCCTGAATATCTGGACAGAAACAAAATGTTATCAAGGGCAGTTGTTCTTGTACACTCATCCCCTGAAATTAAAACTGGCAGTCTGACCACAATTTGAGGATAAAAATGTAAAATCTTGTCTTTACACCCTTTTCAGTTTAATCCAGTTGAAGAACTATTAACATATGACCATTTTCCAAGTCCCACCGTCTCTACAGACATGCTCTACTCTCCACATTCGCCCATGTTGTCAGTTCCTTCCACCCTCCTTCACGAGTCTGTTCTTTCTTTCTCTCTCTCTTTCTTTCTTTCTTCTGTTACTCCATTTATCCAGTGAGTTTTCTCCACCAACCCCCCACCCCCTTCCTAGCATCCGTTGCAGACGTCTTCTGTCGTTCGCTTCCCTCACACAACAACCTACTGCAATGCTCTTTTTACTGGTCTTCCAAAAAACAAGAAAATATTACAACTAATTCAAAATGCTGCTGCTGGACTTTTAACAAAAACACAGAAGCGAGAGCACATCACCCCTGTTTAAGCAGCATTGGCTGCCTAAAGCTTTCAGAATTGATTTTAAAGCCCTTCTGCTTGTCTACAAAGCTCTTAATAGTCCAGCACCTTCATATGTCAGGACTCCCTGATGTTTTACGTCGCTCCACAACCCTTGAGGTCTGAAACTGGGCTTCTAAAAGTTCCCAGGGTCACACGAAAGAAAATTGGAGATGCTGCTTTTTTCCCAGTATGCACCTTAGCTATGGAACACCCTGCCAAAAATATCACAGAGGCTAGATGAGTGGAAAGTTTTAAATTGCAACTAGAACATACCTTTTTAATCTAGCGCATAATTAGCAATGTTTCATAACATAATGAAACAGGGAGAGGGAAAAAAGTTATTATATCAATGATTTTTATTATTTTACTGTTCTTATCCTTCCATTTTATCAGTCTCAATTAGTTTAATTCTGTAATATTTTATTTACATGGTCTTCTGTATTATTTGTTCTTAAACAGTCTTTATACTTGTTATAGTTTAGTTTACGCTAATTGTTTTGATTTTATGGAAAGCTCTTTGAGCTGCATTTTTTTGTATGAAAGGAGCTATATAAATAAAGTTTATTATTATTGTTAAACAAGCATTCTGATTTGGTTATTTCACACAATGCCATCATGTCACGGAACTGAAAACCTGGCTCGAGTGAACAGACGTTGCCGTTTGAGGTAAGCAAACCACGCAAGACATCTGCAAAGGTTACGCCAGGTCAAAGTTTTCTCCTATTACTCAGGGTCTTCAAGCTGCGTATTTTACATTTGTGTGGACAAAGACATTCTCGACTTCCACTAGTTTGGTGCGATGTTTCAAACAATTACATTGACAGCCACCATTGACTTAAAGTAGAAGCAATTTAAATTTCAATGAGCACCTCAGTCAATGCAATCCACTACGAGACCAATGCCATTTAAATTTAAAGTACCAATGAGTGACATTGCAACAACCACAACAGTAAACCTTTGAGAGGACAATGAGAGCATTGCCACTCTGTGTTGTCATTATGAAGAACAGGGAAATGGAGCCACTGTACAATGCAAATGGGCTGAATTCTCCAGCTGGGAGTTATAGGCTTCCATTAGAGCCAAAATATGTCTTATGTGCATTTAGGGTTCTGTTTGTGCCAAAATCATGCCGTAATATGTACTGTCTGTGTCCACTAACCTTGTCTATTCAACTTTGATGAACTCTTATGTGCATTTGGGGATAATGCTTTCTGCGGTTTCCTGAATTCTACTGTGGAATATCAGCCTTCCTGTGGCGGGGATTTGTGTCTTTAATGCTTTTTTGTGTTTAGGCCTATTTCTAATCATTCAAACTCCTTTTTATCACAATATTTTTGTCGCAAACCATGAAATACAGAGAATGACGTGGGATCCATAATGAAATGCCATAGCGTGAGACTGTAAGACAATCACAGAGGCAGCGAGCACCCAAGGACTATTTTGCTGTTGAGGGTGTTTCATCAGTTCAGAATTCGGCAGTCCTGTCGAGTGAGAAAGCTACCAGTAAGTGTGCAGCTCAGCTTTTCTCCGTCCAAAAACTGATCCCTTGTTGGTCGATGTGAGGCTGAGGCCTCCAGTCCTTTCCATAGTCGCATTCCTCACTCCTTCCGCATCTCTCGCAGTAGCATTTAGCCTTACTTGCCTTGCATTTATTCCCTGCTGCTGGTCAGCAGGTTTTAGCGCTCATCGTCTCTAGGTTCTATTTTAGTTTGGCATTTCTTTATATCAGTTGAACATTCAGTTGGGATCTCGCTCCCCTTTTGTTCTGTGTTTTTCATTCTTCATTTATTAAACGATTCATCACTCTACAGCAGGACTATTCAACATTATATTGTATGGGCTGGTGTGGGTGCAGCTTTCATTCCAGCCAATCACTTACACACTTGACCCCACTAATCAACCCCAAGAGTCTTTACAAAAGAGCTTGATTAGTAGTATCAGGTGTGTAAGGGCTTGATTGGAATGAAAGCTGCCCCCACATCGGCCCCTGCAGGTAAAAGTGGAATAGCCCTGCTCTACAGCCTTGCACCAGAGTCCACGATTCCAGACCCCGGTTTTGTGGTCTGCCAGACTGCCTAAGACATTCGGCGGGCCCAACCCTCACAGTTGACGAGTTTTTGCATAAAGTTTAAAAAAAAAACTGTTTCAATGCTCACAAAGCACCTTTTCTTTTTATGAAAAAACCCACAATGATTTCATAATGGACTGGATACTATTCAGGTTATTTTATGGTTAGTTACAAAATAAACATTGATATAAAAATAAGAAATGAGTTTGAAAGGATGGGAGTGGGTCTATGCATAAACAAGCAGGAAATGCTAAAATTTCCAGCCACAGGATGGTTCAAATTCCAAAAGAAAATTCAGGAGACAGAGGACACCATTCATGTATCCTCCTTCCACTTCATGGCAGGGGATTATTGATGAAGAGTTCATTTGCAAAAAGGGCAAAAAATAAATAAATAGACCAAATAGACCAATAATTGTCAAATATTCCATTGACTGCACAATGAAAAACACAATTAGGGAAAGGTAAAAAAAGAAAAAAAATTATATAATCCTATATTGAAATAACACAACACTAATTTGAGTGGTGTTCTCGGGGTGCACAATTTAACAAGAAAGATAAATTAGGGAGATGAATCAAAATGCAGATTACGGTTTTCTTCAAATGAACCCTTCAAATACCAGGGTTAGACTGCCACAAGTGATGGGTTGATCGATGTAGCCCGCTATTTGTAGGGGAGACTGGGGTCCGATGAGCCATGGGGACCAATGAGCCGTATCACTATTTTGCGATCAATCGATGACAGAGCTGCGTAAAATAGGCAAAATATTTGACCAGTGACTGATGACTCATGGGGATAAATAAGCGATATCACTATTTTGCCTATTTTAAACACCTTTGGCATTGATTGATCGCAAAATAATGATATGGCTCATTGGTCCCCATGGCTCATCGGACCCCAGTCTCCCCTATTCCTTGTTTTAAGTCAATTTAGCGAATTAGCTACCTAAATTTAGCTAGATTATTTAAAAAAACCCAAACCTGATTTTAATCAAGATAGCCTCACTGATTGCTGAATTGCATGAAAAGAGCAATGAGATGGGTCTGTAAGCAGTGTTGTCAAATGATTAGAAGAACACATTCATGACATCCATGAAATCATGACACAGTCAGATTGGAGTCGCATGTCAAAAACACATAAGAAGAACATGCAAAATGACAGTCAAACAACAGGGAAGATGAGGGGTGTACATTTTTAAGTAGAACAGACACCAAAAAAAAAAAAAAAAGTTTTGTCAGAGGACAAGCACGGTGAAAAAACAGAGAAGACAACACATCAGGACGACATGCCAAGAGACAGTTAAACCACAGAGAAAACGACAGGAGTACAGTTAAAAGTCGAATTGACTGCGACAAATGTTTTGTCAGGTGAGGAACTGACACGGAAAATATGATTTTCAAATGAGTTTTGTCACGACTGAAATACAATTCAAAGTTCAATAGACATAGCAAGTGTTTTGTCACATAGACAGAGAGCCCACGACACGATATAATTTTGGCATCAACGGAACCCCAGGGAGTCGTCTATATTCATGGCGATCAAGCTACCTCGTGGCCTATATGTTTGAAATCGCCAAAATAATCCTCGCGGCGTCATCAATTCCAGAAGATATCGCCAGTCCAATGGAGTTCCCAGGGGCAAAATGGTGCGAATGGTAAGTGCATGACCTTGACGTCGACGGAGTCAGTTAGTATTATGGACATGAGAAGTCTGTAGGTTGGCATTAATAAAGATTAACTTATGATGCAGGAGGTCCTCACCAAAATAAGAGCCCACACATTTTCCCGGCCTCAACAGTATGCTGGCTTGTGCCAATCATTTCAGCTGCGGACACATTGGTAGATGGAATGTGAAATATTAACTAAATCAGTCGGTCAAACAGGGGAGAAAAACGAGGAAGCCATCTTCGGAAGAGAAACATTAGTAAACTGCGACTGTTTCAATTCAGCGGCCGCATCAACATTTTTCGATGCATTTTGCTTGCGCTGAAGATCTTTCATCTCGTGCTCTAGTTTTGCCGACGGTCAAAACTCAAAATTCTTAATTTTTGTGACATTCTCGTGTAATACAATTGCTTCAGATATGTTTAAGGCTTTAGTTCCCGGAGGCTTTCTAAATTATTATAAACATCGTCCTAACAGTTTGTAACAGTAAAATTACTCCCAGTAGCAATATCTTGCGATTGATTTCCATAATCGTTTCTCATTAAAAGAAAAGCTATGATTTAAAAAACAAAGAATCCAACCAGGTGCTCGAAGGAAGATAAAACAGGAGTAAAGTCGGTGCTCTTGGATCAAGGGGGATAAAAATCTAAGAATAAAAAAGAATAGATCCAAGCACTCGACAAAAAATAAAAGAATGACTTTATTAATTCTGACTAGTAGCTGTCAACATGTTTCGCCAGGACACAGGAGTCTTTCTTTTATTTTTTGTCGAGTGCCTGGATCTATCCTTCTTAAAAGCTATGATTAGTTTGCAATTAAATGAAAAATGCATAAAGAGATTTGACATGCAGTTTTTATGTTGAATGATTCTCTTCCTGCAGAATGAACACTGATTATCTAAAGTTTTTTCTTAAAATTTTTACCTCATGAGCTGGGGTCGGTACATCCAGTCAGGCACATGGACCTCAACCGAGGTAGACAGAAATGAAGACACGCTCAATGTGAAGTCTCGTAAACATCGCAGGACTTTCCCTATCGATCTTCAAGTTACAGAGCCAGTGAAAATCATCTTACCTCTGTTGCTATAGTTGAAGTAAATGTGCTGTTATCATACACCCATCCATACTGACATGGGACTGCAGGAATCTCGGAAGCGATGGAGGAGTTATACAGCAGGTCAAAGTGGGGCTCCGTGAACATCTTACACGAGCTCAGAGTCCCGTCTCCCTGCGCTGGGATACTGACGGTCAGCCGCTGATCCTGGGTAAGATTTTCAAAAACCTTCCCATGACCCAGAGGGCCGATGTCACAGTGGTGATCGGGAACGGCCGCTATGAAGATATTCAGGAGGAAGTGAAAGGGTAAAGTAATCCGGGATGCCAATTGAAGGAGGACGATCATGAGCTGAAACTTTCCAAAACCGTTGATTCCCTCGAGAATATCATCAAACTTCATTTTAATAGAAATCTGGATGGCTCAAGGCAGAAGAGGACAGCCTGCAGCATGATGTCACAGAGTCTTTAAAGCCCAGCTACTCTCTCTGCTGCTGAAGTGGGTGTAACTCTCTCCTTCTACCGACCAATGAAACTGCAGAGTTTTTTCAAATACAACACTGTTTGGAAAGATGAGAGTTTGGAGTATTTAATAGGACAGATGAAAGAAAACTCCTCATTTCTAACTCTAGGAGAGAAAAACATATTAGTGGAGCTTTAATTAAAGTTGCAGTCTGTAACTTTGAAAAAGAGGGAGAGATCACCAGTTGCTCTCTGCGCCTCTTCGCGCCCCTGCTGTCCAACTCATTGGCCCAATCGCAGATATCCCGGCCCTTCCCACTCCCCCGCTGTTTGTCCGTTCATACGGAGGATTCGCCAGTGTCGTTCCCAAGTCCCCCCTCCACTGCGAGTGTGGTCGGGTGCCGGCTTACAGCACCCACTTACGTACCTCCGTTATTATAGTTGAAATAGCCTAAATGTGCTGTTGTCATATAGCCTACCCAGCCATACTGACTTGGGACTGCAGCAATCTCAGAAACCTTAGAGGAATTGAACAGCAGGTGGAACTGGGCCTCCGTGAATTCGTGAAAGGAACGTAGAGTCCCGTGACCACTGGCAGACCGATGGTCAGCCGTTGATCCTGGGTTAGATCTTCAACTCCGCCCTCGCCCTCCCCCTCCCCCCTTCATTGAAACTGATGCCACAAATCGGTGGTCGGGAACGGCAGCGGCAAAATTAAGTATGAGGACATGAGCCTGTATGAAAGCCCGTGCAATTACGAGTAGCGCCAGTATCTTTAAGTGAAAATGGCCAACGCTGCTAATTTCTGCAAGGAGGTTTTCGAACTTCATCTCTATTATTTTGATAATAATAACAAATTGATAATATCATCCATTTTTCTGCCCACAGTCGTGACAATTTATTTTTACCATAAACCCCACTGGTTGCATACACAATAATTTTAATTCCCATCCCGCTGTATGGTTCGCAGTCTAAGAGTCATATTACAAAATGAAAGTGAATGAATGCAGCCGCTTCATTCATCACGTAATTCAACCTTTTATACTCTCTAAAACTTTATAAAACAAACACAACCGAATCGCGTACTTTACATGGCATGTCGTTGTTGCTCTGCAACTTCTGACAAAAGTGTGTTAATGTCCCGTTTAACTGGTAGGAATGAATGTTGAATGGCTGGCTGTCAATGGAAATCTATATGAGATTGGGGGGAGTTTGTACCCCCAGCCTAAAATGCGTGACGTCACGCGCAATGGATATTAAAGCTCACTCCGATGTGGTCCATTCTAGGAGTGCGTTTCCCGAAATCACACTTGCGAACTTGCATAGTTGGTAGAGCGCTCTGATAGTTGGGCCCATTAACTGTTAATGGACGAACTATTAGCAGGGCTTTAGATTACAGTTTAGCGAGGCCGTTTAACGGTGTGCCCAAATTAAATGCGCCCAAATTAGCGCTCCCAAATCAGTGGCGTAGCCAGCGAGCGTGCCCTCTATGACAGCAAGTCCTGGCGAGTTCTCAATCATTTTCCTTTATTGACGCGTTTTCCAATTATTGTTATTGGCAACTGAGGACGCGATTTCTCCCCATATGCGATCTAACAGCGATTAATCACGGGCTAAATTCAGTACTGATAATTGGGCTGCGCAAAACATCCGTTTCAAACAATTATTAGTCCTGACTCCTGACATGTTCTCTGTCATTTTCATGATAAACGAAAGGTTCGCTCCTAGAGCACTCCAGACTTAACAGGTGCTGCTTGTTGTCCCCGATTAGGTAAGACGACAATCATTCATCTGGACGCGTATTTGCTAATCATTGTTGTTCAAAATTGCATATCTGCGCAGATAGCTTGAGCCGCATGCATTTTATAACCTACTTAGGTTGCAGAGTGCTAATTTTTTTTTATCAACCCACGTAATACCGAGAATGAAAGGCGACATTTCATTGGAATGCTGACCAGTTCAATCAACTGGCCAGTTAATAAGTTAATTATATTTTTAACTGAATTTAGCCCATGATTTCATCACTTTCATTTCATTTCATTAGAGCACATAGAGAGAAAAACCGCGTCTTCAATTGCCAATTAAGATAACTGGAAAATGCGTCGATAAAGGAAAATGATTGAGAACTCGCCAGGACCAATTGCTGTCATAAATGGCGTGTTTTAGCACACTCGCTGGCTACGCCACTGCCCCAAATTAAATAAATGGAAGACTCGTGGCAGTACAGAAACTTTTTTCACTCACTGATCCTTCTATGTTTTTCTTACAAAATTGGCCGATAACGTTGCTTCAAACCTTTAATCCAACCCTATAAAAGCTACGGCAGAAGTTCAAACGAATTCCTCCTTCTTATCCAAGTTTACGCATTGATGTCAGATCGGTCGCATGGTTTCCTCCCCAGATGGGCGCGTCTTCCGAAAGCGCAGATGCTATCGTACTAAGTTGGAACCACTATAGATGGAATATGCAAGTTGCTGACTTAGAAACTACGCCTCCGCGAAGCGCACCTCAGAAAGAATTCTTAACCCACCCAACTACGTAAAAAAGCCACCCAAAACCATTTACCAAAACTTCGGCTATTTATCAGTTTAGTGGTTTATGCATTCTTCAGCAGTCAACCCTGAGTTAGTCCAAGATAATCATTAAATGCATCCAAAAATTTTTCTTTGGTGTAGGGAATAATACTAACATTAATAATGATTGTGTCACTTTTTCTCCCATTAGTATGTGCTACGGATTAACCACAGTCCCCTGGCACAGGCTAAAAACTCATGTAACTTTTGCATCTCTGGGAGGCACAGTCGCCAATTAGAGGGAACTCAGTTGAGCACATACCTCCTCTACGCCATACATCTTTCCTTTTGGTAACAGAATATTTTCTGCAACACTTCAAAAATTAAATTAGCTCTTCCTTGGACTATGACCCATTATCCTGCCAAATTTCGTGCCAAACCGTTCATAACTTTTTAGTTATCCTGTTAACAGACAGATGGACAAACAAACAAATGGGTGAAAACATAACCTATATTGTAAAATTAAAAATGTCTCCCTCCAATGTTCCATCCAAAATTAGCGGTAGCATGGTCTGGATTTTATCCGATAGCATCGATTTTTCCATAAATGCCCCCTAAAGTGAAAAATAATTACACAGGACAGTTCTTAATGATTGCAAATTATGTCACCTTTTGTGACAATATTTGCAACCAATGATGGCTGCTTCACCAACTGCTGATGAGAGACAGATGCAAGAAAAATGTAACTGCCCATATATTTGACAAAAGTTTACGGATTGGGCAAATGTGCACTGTGGTGAATGTAGAACAGTCAGGGCAATGTATAACACAGGAAAAGGAGGCTTGCAGGGACGACCGGTTTGCTCGCTCCAAAGGTTCTGAAAATTGAGCAAAAAATGTCACACTGTTCTAATAGCTGTAAATAATTTCCTCATGTTATACTTGGTTGGACTTGGGTGGGAGAGGAGAGTAAGATGAATGATTACAGATCCACAACAGTGAGTGAAAATTATTGAACACCAAGCTACTAATGCTGCTGTAGTTCATCAACTTGTACCATCACAGCAAGAAGGTTGTGATTTTGAATCCGGCCTGGAGCCTCTGAGGAGTTTGCAAATCCCCCCGTGTTTGTGAGCCCAGTCTCATCCCAACTCAGCATATATTGATGATCCCAGACCGAGCGTCAAAAAACTTCGATAAAGGAGGCTTTTGGCGGTCTTATTTCACTCCAGTTTAGAACAAACCCAAACCCCGAACCCTTAACCTGAATCTGAACCCCAAACATCCAATAAGGAATCCAAAAGCCTCTTCTTTTGTCGTATATCAGCGCTAAGTCAGGTAGTGTCACTACATCACAAGTTAGGATGAGAACTTGTTGGTGCACCCATGGGTGTCCTCTGAATACACCAATTTCTTGCCACAGTCCTGGCGCACGGATATGAGGCTACTTTGTGAGTAAACTGCCCTATGAACATGTGAGTGAATGGCGTGTGGGCCCTTGCTTAGGAAAGGCAACAAAAAAAACATGCGAGTACAGCATGCAGCAAAGAGGTGGTAGCTTCAGGCGATAATCTATGCAGCAAGTAAGCATGAAATGGCTACCTTTTATGTTCCACAATCCCCAATTCCGATAAAGTTGGGAAGTTAACGTGATTGTATGCAATGATTTGCAAATCTCATGAACCCACATTTTATTCACAATAGAACATAGACAACACCTCAGATGTTGAAAGTGAGATATTTTATTATTTCATGAAAAATATTAGCTCATTTTGAATTTGATGGAAGCAACGTATTGCAAAAAAGTTGGGACAAGGGCAACAAAAGGCTGGAAAAGTAAAAGTAACTAATGCAAAAAGAGCTGGAGGAGCATTTTACAGCTAAGGAGGTAAAATTGCAACAGGTCAGTAACATGACTGGGTATAAAAAGAGCATTTTAGAAAGGCAGAGTCCCTCAGAAGTTAAGATGGGCTGAGGCTCACAAATCTGAAAATCTGAGTCTAAAAATTGTGGAAAAATTTCAGAAAAATGTTCCTAAATTTAAATTGCAAAGATTTAATTTATATCCAATCATCTACAGTACATAATATAATCAAAAGATTCAGAGAATCTCAAGGGACAAGTCCGAAGGTCAATATTGGATGCTCGTGATCTTTGGGCCCTCAGGCGGCACTGTATTAAAAACAGGCATAATTCTGCACTGGAATACGCTGCAAAGGTTCAGGAACACTTCCAGAAATGTGTCTGTGAACTTGCTCCATAAATGCAAGTTAAAGCTGTATCAGGCAAAGACGAAGCGATACATGAACACGATCCAGAAATGTGGTCACCTTCTCTGGACCAAAGCTCATTTAAAATGGGCTGAGGCAAGATGGAAAACTGTTCTGAGTGCAGATGAATCGAATTTTAAATTTATTTTGGAAAACCCGGACGCCGTGTCATGCATCTGACAGAACGTTTTGGTATATTCTTAAAAAGAAAGAAAGCACTAGTTAGTAAATGAATACAAAAAATGCCAGTAAGAGCAGAGATAACAATTGTGATGGATGACAGGAGAATTCTTTCCCTGGTTTTGAGGAAACCCTTCCCAACAGTTGGCCTGATGAGTCTCTCAGAGGTCGGGTTATCAGTGCCAAAGTCAGAAAGCACGAGAAAACTTGCCTGGATTAAGTACCAAGGGTTGACATTTTAACACGTAAACTGTTAGCTAAGGCTCAATAGCAGGAAATTTGTCCAAAAAAAAATAATTATAAAAAGCAAAAAGGCCCAAATAGTTTTGGAACAACATCCTTTTGACAAAACAAGACAAAGATAAACTAATGCCTGAAGGACTGTAACAGAAGGGTATGGAGACGGGAGGGAACTGCTCATGATCTGAGGCAGACCACCTCATCTGTGGGAAGTGCTGATGTATGGGCATGTATGGCTGCTAACTGAGCCAATTCACTTGTATCTACTGGTAATGAGACTGTTAACAAAAGCTGGAGGATAAATTCGGAATTGTGTAGGGCTGTATTATATGTTTAGATTCAGCCAAATGCATCAGAACTAATTAGAAAATACTTCACTGTGCTGATGGATCGTGACATGGGCACATCCTGAAAAAGATTTTTAAGGCAAAGAATTGAAATTTTCTAACATAGACAAGTTAATCTTATGACCTGAATCCAATACAGCATGCATTCCACTTGAGCATACTGAAGGCAAAATACTCCAACACGAGGCAGGAACAGAAGACAGCTGCAGAGGCCGGGCAGAGCATCACCAGGGAAGGATCCCAGTGTCTGGTGACGTCGATGGGTTCCAGACTTCAGACAGGCATTGACTGCAAAGGGTTTGCCACCGAGTATTAAAAATCACAATTAAATTGCCGATTATGTCAGTTTGTCCAATTACTTTTGAGACAATATTATTGGTTAAGACAGGATTTTTGAAAAACTTTTAAACTGAATTTGAACATTTGCTTAGCAATACTATAAATCCCCTCCCACATCTCAAGTAGCTTAATCCAAATAATTGGGACTTTTTAGTTCTGTTTTTGCATGATAAATTGTCACCACATTTGCAAATCTTGAAATGAGTAAAAGTCTTCCATGGTGCGATGATCATTTTGTCATATTTAGTAACCCAGAAATTGGAATCTTATTTCTAAATATGTGACCTGTCACACAAAAAGGGCACTATCCAATCAAAACATGGTGTTGGAGATTTTTTACTTTAATAGAATCCTGCATGTCAGATATGTCACATGACACTCAAAACTTTGTCCTGTAGCATATCTGACATGCAGAATTCAATTGAAGCAAAAATCTCAAAATTCATGTCGTCACCCTATAAAAATAATGGCCGAAGTAATTTTTTTTCAAGTTTTCGGGAAAACGCAACAAACATTATGAAAGCATTCTCAAGAGATGATTTAGGTCTAAAACTCATTTTCATCAAAAAATGACTTAGGCCATTATTTTAATAGGGTGACGAAATTGTAGTTGGATAGTATCCTTTTTGTGTAACAGGTCACATATAATACTGAAACATTCTAAAATTGGCTCATCTTTCAGTTTTGGCAGATTGGGTGTGCATTACGGCAGCAGGAATTTACCTTTTTAACCGTTTCTCGCTCAATGTCTTCAATTGTCTCTGGCAGACAGGTGTCTTTGGTCTCTGGAAGCAAACAGGCCACCAGGCCAGAAACAGTGGCCATCGCACCAAAGATCACCCAGGGAACGAACTTCGAGACGTCCTCCAGCAGGATGATCAGCGGAGAAACAGACACACCCAAGCGAGCGAGGAAGGAGGTGTAACCCACTCCATTTTGCCTGAGCAAACAAAATATGACATTCCCACTGTTTTGCAGAAAAGACACTGTACTGCCAAATTTCTTGAAGCTGGGTCGTTTCCAAATCAATACTCTCGCCTCTTGCTGTGCATGCAAGCTGCATTTTGCCTTTAAGTAGGCGTTTGAAACTCTGGGATCTTTAATTGTGACTGTAATAAAAACCAGCATTCACTGGGATCCCCCAGTACTGAGTTTCAGAACCACTGCCGCAATAACCTATAGCAAGTGTTTTCACTGACAGAGGCAAGCAATCCGATTTCTGAAACTGAAAATCTCCTAGTATTTACCACAGATGCACTCATTAGCTGAATTCTTTAATTAGGAAGTAGAGCTATCCAGTGAAGGAAAGATGAATCCAATGCGACCATGGGCTCTAATTTCTTGGCGTAGCGCAGGGTGGCGCAGAGTGGCGTAGCGTGGCACAGCCCACGCAGTGATAATTTCGTGGTAATTTTGTGCGGTGCAACATAGGCGCAGCCACTTGGTAAACTTAATTTTGTTTTTTCTTTTCTTTTTTGAGCCAATCAAATGTGGACTTGCTTGTGTACGTCAGATCATTTTCCTGCTGCATAACCCCACTAGACTTGAGCTTTATGTCACCAACGGATGGCCGTACATTCTCCTTCAGGATTTTCCGGCAGAATTCATGTTTTCTTCAATAACGGCACATCACCCAGGTCCTGAAACAGCAAAGCAGCCCCAGACCATCACTCAACCACCACAGTGTTTCGCTGTTTGAATGATGCTTTCATTGTGGAATGCTGTGTTAGCTTTATGCCAGATGTAATGGGAACCATATTGTTTTTGAAGTCATCCATCCACAGAATATTATCGCCAATAAACATGTTTTTTAACAAATGTGAGGTGAGTCTTTGTCATCATTTTGGTCAGCAGTGGTTTTTGCTTTGCAGCTGTCACGTGGATACCATATTTGCCCAGTCTCTTTCTTATTGTGAAATCATGAACAGTGACCTTGACTGAAACAAATGAGATCTGCAGTTCCTTAGATGTTTAACCGGATTCCTTTGTAATCTCCTGGATGAGTTGAGATGCACTCTTGGAGCAACTTTGATAGGCTGGCCACCCCTGGGAAGATTCACCATAATTGTACGTTTTCTCCATTTGTACATAAAGGCTCTCACTGCGGTTTGCTTGAATCCTAGAGCCTTCGAGGCCATTTCCAGACTGATAGATGTCAACTACTTTGCTTCTCACCTGTTCTTAAATATCTTTAGATCTAACATCATGTGCTGCTTTTTGCATTCATAATGTTGCCAGACAAGCTCTAATTAAGGGCTGATTAGACTCCGCAGGGCTGCAGTAAACATGCCTGGGTATGTCTAGTAAAATTGAATCCAATAGAGTAGTGAATTGATCATGTCACGGCTACATAGCTCCTGGTGTCGGAAGTAAAATCCCCATGGAAATTTATCATGGAGTTAGGACACTTTCTGGCATTGCTCAAATTCGTATAAATTTTTTGAGCCGTCTCTTTCAGAGATGAGCCAACAGGGTATACAGATGCAAATAATCACATCAAATTTGTTGTTTATTGCCAAAAATGATATGCTTTTGCACTTGTAGTCCAGTTTGTAGTCCACTTTTGCAAACAACATATCCTCTGCACAAGCGGGTGAGTACCCCAAGATTTGTTCCCGGCCAATGGGGTACCACAGTTTCAGCAAATGCTCCCAACGTGACTCGATGGTAGCCGAACAGTGACCTAAATTGGCGTTGGCTATCTCCGTGCAACCGTTATTGCAAAGCAAGCCACTATCAGCTTACTAACTACAATCCTAGAAATGAATGGATAACAGTAAAGAGCTATTATTTCGCCATTAAGCAAGCTAGCTAAGCATTCATCCGCAATATGATTAGCTATGCCAGCAAACTGTCTAGCCAGCCAGCTAATTGGCTAATTACATCATGTGCACATAGCTAAATTGATAGAAAACAGACAATGGTTAATTTACTGTCACTTACTGTTATTTAGCAAGCTAGCTAGCATTGTTATTCACTGAATATAATTAGCTAAGCTGGCAACATAGCTAGGTAGCTGGTTTGCTAGTGTAGATAGCTAGCTAAATCAATAAAAACAGTGAATAGCCAATATTTGGCAACTTAGCTAGTGTTAAGCTGCGAGCGTTTCTCTTGCTGGCAATTAACTAAATGCATCAAATATGAAGTTAACCAACTACGGAAGTTGGTAAACTGGCTTGCTAGCTAAGTTAGCCTGCTAAGAGCTAGTTTGCTTGCTCAGTTACCTTTACTTAGTGAATTTCATCCCTGGAAACAACGGATAGCAATTATTTTGGTACTTAATTGGCGTTAAATGAGGAAGTAGACATGAATTGGTAACGTAGCTCGGTCAGTTATGCATTGAAAAGGCTGTGTAGTTCGTTCGTTGGCTACCAAGGTTGCGTCCGAATAGTCTTTTTTGCCTAGGAAAGTTCCTTACTCCTAAAAAATGATCTGGAAATAATTACATGGCAACCATAATCAGTGCATTCGAATTCTTCAAATGTTAAAGACAGGTATCTCAGTTCCTGATTTGCCACTTTTAGCATTGGACACATCCAACTATCGAAAATTGCAGCAGCAATTTTTAAAGCGTCAACCATTCATCCAGCCAATCACGTAGAGAAATGTATACGATGGGCAGAGGACACTTGATGGCGTTGCCTATTGTGAGTGCATTCGGATTCACTAATTAGTGCAGATGTCTTCTTAAACCGTTAGGAATTCTCTTTTACACCTTTCCTTTACCTTATGAAGTTTTCCACTAAAGTTAAAGTGGTTAGGAATTAGTGGATAAGATGTAATTTTTTTTACTATTTGGACACAGCCTGAGTTTTTCAGCAAGCAAACGTTGGCCATAGATGCTTGGCTATAAAAGTAAATTGGTGCTAATTGCAAAACTTGATATCTAGCAAGGAAAGCATAACCAAGTAGAATGTAGAGAGGCCAACTAATTAAGCAAACAAATGGCTATGGCAAGGTGCTGGTGTTATATACGAGTGTTTTATGTAAAGCTCTGTATATCATTTGTAAATGGAGATTTGTTACATACTATTTGTGCTGCCTTAGTGGTCAGCTATTTGTTTATTTTGTTCATCATTTAGCACCCTCTGGTGATGTATCTGTAGCAAAACAAGATCTGATGCCATACCACTTGTTTGTGATGAAATAGACTAGTGCTTTCCAGAGGTCTCTGGCATCTTCTTGCCTAGAAGGGGCCAGATCACCCAGGACTCCTGGGGACTCCATGGGGACAACCCATCAGAGTTGCATTGTGGCATTAGAGTGTTATTACACAATTGCGCAGTGGATTATTTATAGAATTTTTTGGACCTAATCAATGAAGAATACATTTTTTGAAGTTGTCATTGCTGGTTTTCTTTGTTGTGATTTTCTAGTCATAACAGCTGCAAATTTCTAACGTGTAGTGAACTCGTTCAGCCCCGGAATTAGGAGGATCACATGACGTGTAGTTTTTGGACTACAAAGAGAATTGGTAGCGAACATGGTAGCGAAAAATTTAAATGATTTGAATAGATGACATCGGGGTTAGCCAAGGGGTAGGAATACAACTGGAAGTTGAAGCTCAATTGAACGCTCAAAGAAGATAGCAGATGATCAACAAGCGGTAGCTTCTCCATTCACCCCATTCATTTTGCCTGACTTTTGACATTGAATAACTTCACGCTAAAAACATTATGAGCTTTCATGTCAGTAATGATATTTTCTACAGAGAAACTACATTTTGCAGCAGACGTCTTTACTTTGTATACCATTGTGGTCTAATAGTAAGAAATTTTATCCGATGGCATCAGGCTAAGCTAAAAGTGACACAAATTGCAGGCAACTTTCTGTTGCACAGGACGTGAATAACCGTACTGTTTAGACCAGAAGCCCATAACGAATTAAAGACAGTAGACGATTGAGCCACATTGCTAACGAAGTGAAGTACCAATGAAGTAATAATTCGCAAAACATAATAACATCAAAGGGAATCAGATTATACTGACAGACGCAATCACTTGCTCGCTGGGAATTATGTGTAGGATACATCTACCAGACGAGTTACTGCTTCTCAGGACGTTGGTTTACGTCAGCGAGCTGACTTCGAGCCTGCGCAGTAGACATGGTGCCCAACTGAAAACTCGTTCAATTGTGCTTCACACTCATCCCGCCATCCCGCCGTCCACTTCTTTTACTGTCTATGTGGTTAGCCAGCAATTTATCCATACTGTAAATTGCCCATTATCCATTGCGCGGATGTCATGCATTTTTGGCTGGAGGCATAAAATCCGCCATATCTCATATAGCTTTTCATTGACAGCGATGTACACAACTTTCTTCCTTACCATTTATACTCAATATTTTCATATTTTTGTCAGAAGTTGAAGTTGGTTGGTAATTTTGGGTTGAAAGCTGAAAAACCTTCTTTTATATATATATATATTAATTTTGATTTTTCAAACGGTATTCAAATCACACAATGACAGTACTTCTCAAAAGTAAACAGACAATAAAATTAAGACAAAACAATTGAAATAAAAATAACTACAAAAAGGACAACAATAAAACAAAAAAAGAAACGTTGAGAGATAAGTGTCTTTAACCAAAGTAAAATGATCTTTTAGAACCCAAGTGTGGTGGAAAATAGAAAGACCAGATTGAGTGATTGTCTATCATGCAGGAGGGGAAATTTTACAGGCAGGGTGCAGGAGTCTAAAGCTACGCCTTTGCGGTACAGCAGATCTTTAACTTCGTTAAATGCAGTGTGTTCTTTAGACAATGCTGCACTAAAATCAGGATTAAATCTCACAGCGTTGTCCTGGTAGCGGAGCGCGTGTTGTCTAGCCCAGCGCAGAGCCCATTCCTTGTCATGGTACCGACTACCGATGAAAACATACTATAATGTTTCTGGGAGTCGGTCCTCCTTTGGGCTTGGGAAGGAGAGAGCGGTGAGTTTTTCAAAGTTTTCTCCGCGCAGTGGTCTCGACTCTAGGGAGGTGTCTCTGAAATGAGTTCACCGTCTCATGGAGTGCATCTACTGATGCCTGCAGAGGGGTGATGTGAGTCTGCATTAAGACTAACACGTCTTCCTTGAGACTAGTGCGCTATTTAGCAAACTCTGCGACCAGCTTTGTTCATGGTGAGTTTCAGTTGGGATTGGATCATTTTCAAAGCTTTTTTGTTGACTCAGGTTATCATCCTCTAATAGTCAAATTAGTTTGATGATATGAAACATTTAAGGGAGACAAATATGCAAAAACAGAAGAAATCGGGAAGGGAGCAGATACTTTTTCCACAGCACTGTGGCTGTGCAGTGCAGTGGTGACTTGTTCACCTACCTGACGACTGTAGGGTACAGTTCAGTCGTGTACAGGAACATTACGGTGAACGAGACCTCTGAAAAGGCTTTGCTGAGTGCAGCAAGTGCAGTACGAAGGATCCATAAACCTGAGAAATGGACAAAGAGCACAAAATCAAATCAGAGCTATAAACCCGATAAAAACATAGAAGACCATTGATGTGTTTGTGTTTCGTTTGCTTTTCTGTATGGGTGTATTTATTTATAATGAGCGGCCATCAATTGCAAGGCAAGGTGATAATCAAAAAGCGAACAGGAGTAAATGTGGAGATCGCACATGCACACACGCAAGCACAAATATATACACACACACACACCATTCAGGAATTAAGACACTCCCACATTTCATAAAATCAGAGATTGAAAAAAAAAAAACACATTTTAGTTTTGAAAAAAAAATTATGCTTAACCTCTTGAACCCAAATGTCCCCCAGGTACCGGAGGCAATCAATACACATCATAAATACGCTTCCTAATAGCAACATCATTGTGCAGCATATCAACTTAAATATAAGAAACTCGGTGAAAAGCTCATGATGACCACTTTTATGTCAACTGAACACAATTCAAGCACCAAGCAAGTAAATAAGTATGTAGCGAAACATAAGATAAAATAATTTCAGTGCTCGCTCGATAGCATCACTACTTAATTTGTGCTATGCATGCAAACAATACATAAAATCAAAGAGAGTCCACAGAATCCAACGATGTAAGCCACATCATTTTAAATTTACCCACACTCAAAGCAGACATACACTTTACATTCTACAACAATGAGCAAAAGGTTTTCCTTTCCTTTGATATTTTGAAATAAAAACTGTGTTTGAAGGTAAATCTGTGCTGGCTATTATGAGCCCAGATTATCCGTATTGTACTGAAACTAGATCTTCCAGTCTCCATGCATGATTTTTTTCATGGGTACTGCTTCAAATGAGGTCAGGCTTTGAGCATTTCGCTTGCACATAATGCCTTTTCCTGTCTGTGTTCTGCTTGTGATGCTGTCAGTTTGACTTTGCACACCTAGTCTGAGAGAAAGCCTTATATTCCCGATGCATCTGAGAGTCCATGTGCCATCACGCGGATGTATTCAAAGTGCACAACAATATAAATGTTTAACTGTTTTGTTTTTAGTATTTTCGTCATAATTACCCATAAATTATTCAACAGTCTTTTTCAAGTAGCCTTTAAGGGAGCATCTGACTTAGAATCCTTGTGCCATTACACACAAGTACTGAAAGAGTGCAGTAATACAAGCACTAAATCTGGGTGCATGACGTGTTTTGTTCACTCACTCTTCATATATGCGAGGACACACAGATGCAGTAGTCCCCTCAGTGTAGTGGCTATGGCAGAGCGCTCTAATGTGGGAAATTCGGTTTCAAATCTCAATGCAGCGCCTATTGTTTTTTGAAGCATAAAACTAAGCAGAAGCATAGTTTTGTGTAAATAAATATAATAATGGAGTTTGTTATTTTTACTTTAAACAATTTTTTACCTGATCTCTGTATTCATAATTTTGTTTATTAGCTTGTTTTGTTAGAAATAAATCTGCTTTGGTGGAGTAAAACTTTATTTCCTTTGTATGCATTTTCTTTGAATGGGAAAATGTATACAGGACTGGCTGCAATTTAAAAAAAAAAATTAAAGAAAAAAACTGGATGTATTTAGATGGAATGTGTGCCTGTAGTGACATACTGTATAAGTGAAATTAAATGAGTTTTACAGTTTGGTACCTGTGAAATCTAAAATGGCACACAGTGCCCAAAATGATGCTGAAATTGCCAATTTGGAGGTGCCACCTTGACATTCCTGAACTAAAACCTCTCTAATTTTCTCTGACTTACTTGATTAGAATAAACTTGGCATAGATAATGGTGAGATTCTGCGCTGTAATTTTTTGAGTTTGCAGGCTGCAACTAAATAATTTAGGGATGAAAGTAAAATTTTGTTTGGCGGAAATTAGATCTTTCATTTATGCTGTGTTCCATCATTATTTACTCTGACTGTGTGACACATGTACTGAACTTTTATACCACAACAGAAATGCCCAAGGTGTTATCTTTATTATGATGCCAATATTATTCAAATGGACCAAGTAGTTGCAGAGATATGCTCATTTCAATTTGAGCATGTCATTTTCCAGCCAATTTAATCAAAATAAATTACATTTACTATTGCAGGGATGACTCAGAGCACTCACTCCAGCAGAGCCATATAAGTTCTCACGGACGTGCTGAGCTTTCAGGCCTGTACCACCTGACCTTTCTGTCATCCCTGTCCCAAACTTGCTTGATTTTAATTCCCTTGTCATAAAAGGAAATGGTTTGTTTCAAAATATATAATTTTCTAAATATGGATTCTTATGAATTCCAGAATTTTAAACAATTTTCTGATAAAAATGACTGATTCTTTTTTCTAACTTTTACTTCCTTCCTTGTGTCATCTGAGGTTATTCACAGTGAGAATCCTTAATTTCCCCTAATCACAGAATATAGTCAATAGCACAAGAAAAGTGAGTTCCGTCTGGCACCGAGTATTATATTTTCTTATTTTGTGCTAAACACAGTATATTCCATTAAACATAAGTGCACTAAGAGGTTTATTTTCGACAAAAACCAATTTGAATCAGAAAACATGACAGATATTGATGACTGTAGTACAGAAAGCGTAAATAAATAAATAAAAGGGAGACACATACTGGTGGGAATAAATTGATTCACTGCAATGCAGACTGCAGTCAGCAGGAGTGATGCTGCTTGTGTCGTCCGTCTGCCCAGAGTATTTAGGGAAAAGTAGACTGCAATCTTGCCTGGGATCTCGATTATGGCCGAGATGAACTGGGTCGCGTAGATGTTTGTACCGAATCCTGCAATGTTCAGACTTATTCCGTAATAGGTGGAGGCAACACCGAACCTGCAAGGATTTAGAAAAATGTGCATGTGATGCACTGTGATGTGCCCGTATAAAATCTAGAGTTGAAGAGTTGAAACTGTTTCAGGTTTATAAAGATAGTGTTTCAGACTTAGAGTCACAGAATTACGGAATTACAGACGTAGGGTAAAATGATATGTGCTCCACTTAATAATAATAATGATAATTTTATCCGTTTGGCTCCATTCACTCCCATTCATAGAGGACTACCTCACGAGCGCCCTCTAGGTGAATTGCGGCCAATTTCAGTATAACGGCAAGAGGAGGCTCCCTGTAAAAGGATTTTGCCCTGATTCACAAGACAGAAATGTAAGCACTGCACACACTCACAGAGGGCTGCACGTTGTGTAACTTTACTGAAATGGACAAAGACAATGTTCCCTCTTTAAATTACTGCAGATTCTCAAGGGCCTCCTGCCTGTATATGCCCATATAGCCACAGGTTGTTGAGAATCCATGAGCCTTTTTGAATGAGAACACGTCCATCAGGGATAGATGGTATCGCTAACATCCTGCTAATTAATTTCCCTTTGCAGCCAGAATTCCAAGACCGAACACAAGGGTCCAAATTACTCAAAGCTTGAAATTTGCATTTGAAATGAACAGTAAAGTCCATTTGAAGTATTTTGGACTGGGACTCAATTTTAAATGGCTGCATTCCTGTGCATTTCACTTTATGAATACCCACATAAGAGCAGTTTGTGGGAATTAATTTGATGTGTATCCACATTAAATTAATCTCATTGTATCAACTTAAAAATGTGACCAAAGTCCAAGTACTGATGGCTCACCCTGAAAAGCTTGGTTCACTAACTTACCGCAGATTTTCAGCTTTTCCTCAGCTCTGCAGTCAAATCCCCTCGCCACTCTCACACACACACACACGCACGCACACACACACACACACACACACACGCATGCACGCACGCTCGCACGCACACACACACACGCACAGTCTCTGACTGAAATACACTTACCACACAAACCCAGTGTACAGAGCCAGTTTCCTTATATTTGGGGTTCTGATAAGATCCACGTAGGTGTACCTTTTGCTCTTGTTCTCCACCATCACAACACTGGAAAGAGTCTGCAAGTCAAAGAGAATTAATGTCACATAAAAATTCTAAATTCCATTTTGAAAAAAAATATAGTAAATGACATCAGAATTCAATCATGAAGATTGTTTTTCTGTGCCAGTTATATGATCTTAAAGAGGAAAAAAAAAAGTAATCCAGACATCGCATAAACTCATTTTCATAAGTCAACACACCCGCGAGTTTGATACATTTCACCTGAAATTCTTAGCAACATATGCACAAACAATGCCTTTGTTAGTATTGCAGAATACATGATGGTCAACTGTAAAGCATAGTGTTACCTCTGGCTTAAATTCTGACATGACGCTCATTGTGTTATTCATCTTAGCGCACCTCTCCAAGTACATGTGAGCTTTCTCCACATGTCCATTTGCTAACAGCCATCGTGCTGATTCTGGAAGCCACCTGCAACAAAGACACTTATGACTTAAAGGGCTCCATCTTACACCCGGCCCAAAGCGGTGCCAAGTGCAACAGAAGTGTATTTACTACTTTAAGACAAATGCAGGTGTGGTTTTCATCTATTTTCAATGGGACACAGGTCTGGACTGCTGGCAGGCCAGTCTGTTACCCACCCTCTTTTACTATGAAGCCATGCTGTTGTAACACGTGGAGAATGCGGCTTGGCATTGTCTTGCTGAAATAAGCAGGGACGTCTCTGAAAAAGACATTACTTGGATGGCAGCATATGTTGCTCGAAAACCTGAATGTACCTTTCAGCATTAATGGTGCCTTCACAGATGTGCAAGTTACCCAAGCCATGGGCACTAACACATCCCCGTACCATCACAGGTGCTGGCTTTTGAACTTTGTGCTGATAACAATCTGGAAGGTCCTTTTCCTCCTCCCGGAGGACACGATGTCCATGATTTCCAAAAACAATTTGAAATATGGACTCGCCAGACCACAGCACACTTTTCCATTTTGCGTCAGTCCATCTCAGATGAGATCCTGCCCAGAGAAGCCGGGGGTGTTTCTGGGTGTTGTTGATTTATGGCTTTCACTTTGCATGGTAGAATTTTAACTTGCACTTGTAGATCTAGCGACGAACTATGGTAACTGACAATGGTTAAGTGTTCTTGAGCCCACATGGTAATATCCTTTACGGAATGATGTCGGTTTTTAATTAATTGCTGTCTGAGGGACTGACTGTCATGGGCATTCAATGTTGGTTTTTGGCCTTGCCGCTTATGTGTAGAGATTTCTCTGGATTTTCTGAACCTTATGATGAAATTATGGGCTGTAGATGATGAAATCGCTAAATTCTTTACAATTACATATTGAGAAATGTTCTGAAACTGTTGGACTATTTACTCATGCACTTGTTCAGAAAGTGGTGAACCTTGCCTCACCCTTTCTTCTGAACGACTGAGCCTTTCAGGGATGCTCCTTTTATGCCAAATCATCCCTGCAAAAAATGTGCTATAGGGAATCCTGTTGGGAAGTTCAATAGAAGTCTATAGAACTTTAGAACCTCGAGTCCTATAGAAAAAAACTTCTAAAGAAAATCTTTTTTTTTTTTGTTTAAGTTTAGCAACTTCTGTCCCACCCGAATTTGGAAGGCAACCACAAATAAACCATTTTATATTACATTTGCTAGCAATCTTTTCCCAACTTGCATCCCTGTAGCACAATGACCACTTGTGTGCTACTCTGACCGGGGCTCGAACCCAGACTCTTCTACTCTGCAATGTGGTGCTTTAACCAACCGACCTTTAGTCATAGCAGACCTCAAATTGTATTCAAATTAATTCTAAATCTGTATATAATCTGCAATCATATGCATGTGAATGGAAAGGAATAATTTGATTGAATTTTTAAAATTAAGGGAACGTTCAAAAGGTCAAACTTTCAACGTAATTCTGTCTTCGTAAGCAAAGAGGAACACAGGTTTTCCATTTTAGCATAATAAAGTTATAGTGCCTTACATTTATATTTTTGAATTGCTGCCGAGGAAATGGAAAGAGGTCTTCATATACCGTAACTGAAATACTGCTAAGTTGTGTCGTCAGTCAGTCAGTCAATCAATCAATCATCTTATCAGAGAATCAGTGTGTTGGTATGTGCCTGGTGCCCCATGTGCTTAAGCACCTTAAAGTTAAAAGGGACAAGATTTCCTTGCTACTTCAGTATCCTGGATATCACTGCATATTGCACATATTTCATACCATAAGTCCGGTTTCTCTCTTCTAGAGCCCAGGTGAACAAAAGGTAAATCGACTCATTCATTTGACTTACAAAAAAAAAAAGTTTGAAGTATCAGTTTGAACATAAAATATCTTGTCTTTGTTGTGCAATGAGTTGAATATAGGTTGAAAAGGATTTGCAAATCATTGTATTCTGTTTTTATTCATGTTTTACACAACGTCCCAACTTCATTGGAATTGGGGTTTATATGTGTGAATGCACGCTGGCACGTGAAAGCAACTATTCTGAAATTGCGCTTGTCTTTTATTACTAGACTGTTTTAGAGCAACAGCGTCAGAGAAAACATTCATATTTGCAATTATAAAACGTGACAAAATGTCAGCTTTTGACAAGATAAAATTTGTTCTGTCCGGCAGTCATTGAATGACCAGTTTGCCATCTCACACCAGTGAGATGATTTTTTTTTTTGTCTTTAGAAGGGCTGCTGGTTACTTACCGCCAAATAATAATGGACAGAAACAGAGGGGAAGTTGCCACAATTACAAGATGTCTCCAGTCGTTCACAAAATATGCAATTCCAGCGAGCACGCAGTTCCCCAAAGTCCAATCCAAGCTGACGATCATCCCAGCAAAAGTTCTCCCCTTAACTTCGAACCACTCCACACCTGCAATGATTGAGGTGCAGACAGTAACTTATCCCACACCGAACTGCATGATCTTTATGAAGAAGAAAATTCTCTGAACATAAAACTGGACATGAAGTTGTGACACTTACTCAGCACGATGGAAATAATGCTGATTCCCGTCAGGGAGAAGCCGGTAAAAAACCTCATAACTGCAAACATCATGTAAGATGTTGAAAAAGCACTTCCCACTGCAAAGATTATTGAAGACAAGTATGCTACCAAAAGCATGGTCTTTCGGCCGAACCTACCGAAGAAAAAAAAAAAGATCAAATCATCCTAAAAGACCATTTACCATCCCACATTTTCAAAGATTACGAATCAACTCATGATGGTACCTTCAAGTAAAGTGTAACCGAATATGGAATAATATAAGGAAATGAAAAGTTTGTTTCCAAAATGCAATAAGTGCCAAAATTAAAAAAAAAAAATTTTCCACGGCCAGTGTTCCACGGAAAAAAGCTGCTTTACTCAAAATGACTAAAATGGATATATTGGTTTTGGAAATAAACTCTTTAAATAAACGTGCAAGCACTGAGAAATCTTTAGTAGTTTTTTTTTTTTTACCAGTTTTGCTAATTGTCACCATCCATCCATTATCTTACTTGTGAAATTAGGTCATCCCTCTTTTTGAGTGTCTCTCAACAAAGAAATAACAAGCAAACCCAGGCTGGATAATGCCCGACGAGGGGTCTATCATCAATCATTAATCATGATCTGGAGGCTGTTAATTCCTGATAATGGATGCTGTGACAGACAAGTCCTGCTCGTGCCATGGTCACTTTCCAAAGAAAAAATAATTAATAACATTAATTTACATTTTCAAGCATTTGCAACGAAAATCTAATGTTTTTTCTCAAGCCATAACTCTGTTTCCCTGGTAACAGGAAATGAACTAGCATTAAATAGAATAATGAATAGTTTCAGTGGAACTTCAACTAACTAGCAGGTGTCTACATATCAGAAATTAATGGCAACCCTGTAGCCAATCTGAATCAAGGGTTCACCCAAACTGTAGTTTAAATGGTCTTAGTCTCCAAAAGTATTTACCAATTCTAAGTAAGAATAGAACAACTTATCTTCAATGTCCACGCCTCCAAAGGGAGGTGAAGACCTTGTGTCCTCCACCACTCCTGAGGGCTCAGTTCAGGAACCACTGCTGCCAGGTGGGCAGTTAAAATCTCATAATGATCTTTATTGTAATTCAACATTTTAGTTCTTATTGGGGTGCTTCTGCTGTTTGTGACTATGACATTTTAGTTGTTTGTGGAGCAAGTGTACTGCTAGCAAGGACAACATGTTATGCTGCCCTACTTTGCAGGTACAAAAACCATATTACTGGCATTGGAGTTTTGCCATTTAAGTTTATTTCAAAACATTGAAGATCCTATTTGGAAATTTTACATGGAAGGAAGATTCCTGTTTCTCATTTCTAAGAAAACATATTTAGAGCTCGAAATACATAAAATACGTTCTTATAACTGCAGAGCCAGCCTTGAACGATTTGGTGCCCTAGGCATGATGTCAGCTGGGACCCCTTGAATTGCGGCCAATTCCACCACCAAAGTTCATGCAGTCACACAGAAACTGCAGCATGGCCTATTGTGGAATCATTTTTAATATTTGATTAATTTGCTTTATTATTAATTGTTCATCCTTGATTGCTCTGGCTCAGTTTCTCTTAGGCCTCAGTGTGTACTCTTGCATGTTTCTGATCAGCTTGGGCCTGCATAACTGTAAGTTTCCATAAATCTGACCAGTGCGTCATGGCATATAGCTTATCTGGAGCCATGCGGACCTGATGGGTCCATAACAGGGGCAAGATGTCCTTTTTCTCACTTAGTCTATGTGTTTACAGAAGAAGGAGTACGAGGGAGGGCCCCGGTAACGCGAACAAGACGACCTGCAGATAATGATAGGGAGGAATCACCTGTCTTCTCTGCGAGATGTACGCATACTTCAGGAGCGGCTTGACGTGGGTTGCCTGCGACTGCAAGAGTCCTCCAGATTACATCATGATGTGTAAATCAGTGCAGGGGGAGAAGAACGTCACAATGTTTTCCCACATGAGCCACAGAATCAGAAACTGTCCTCATCCTTGTATGACGGGCCTTGCTGTGTGCAAGGATCCTTCTCTGCAGATGAAGTTAACTGACTTTGGCTTGGATATTAACTCCTTTGTCTCTGTCTGAGTTCTTTTTTGAAGGTTACACTAGGAATATAAAATCAAAATTCCTACAACACCTATGGACCTTGGTATTTATATGAAGCTATTACCTAGGTTGTTACAATCGACCCCACATGTTTTTACAATTGCCAAAGCATGAGGGGGCTCATGCAATATTTGTTAAATTTTAGTATTGAAATCAATATTGCGACTCTGTTGTCGCTTGTAAAAGCCAGTTAGTACTTGGGTATAACTGGCCTGCATTAAAAATCACAAACAAATAGTTCAAGTGTTTTTTTTTTACCCGCAGCAACAGTGGTGCTGGCATTGTTTTCACTTGATCTGTGCTCCTATGTTGTGTAACCAAGGTACAGTTCCAAGCAGGATAAAGAGGATGGCTGTTTGGAGAGTTCGGAGATGGGCATGGTCTAAGTACACGCTCATTGAGAGCGTTATGAGGACTGCTATACTGTAAACAATAACGGCTTAGCTGTAGCGGCTGGTGCAATCCCAAATGGTGTCCAGTATAGTAATGAAACCAAAACCAAATTTTGTCACAATTGGCCCTGGTCTCCTCTACACCATGCTTTCATGCAAAAAAATTTATTTGCATGAGCACTTTCATGGTTAATGCTGTTTTGACATATATACAAGACTAATCAATAATGAAAATGCAAAAGCTTACAAATGTTAGTTACAAGAAGGGATGAAAAAAGAAAAATCATTTTAATTGACTCTTAAAACCAGGGCTAACATTGGGTAAGGTGATGGCAATAAAAACGTACGCCTGGCTTCTTGTGGCTGACGTGTGCCGAGCAGCTTTGGTGCGGCAGCAGGTGTGAAAGAAAAAGTTTATTTCAGGTTATTTTTCAGGTTATTCCAACTTTCCTTAAAAATTTTATGTGAGAGTAACTGATGTTAAATATATTTACTAAATTATCAAATATTACCGTCATCCAAGTGCTGGTAAACAAGTAATGTTAACTCTCTACTCCAACTGTAATTGAAGCACTGATTACTAAAACCCCACAAGTCAAGTCAAGTCAAGTCAAGTGTGACTATGGGGTTTAGTAATAGGTGCTTCAATTATTATGCAATAGTCCAAGGGTTCCCAAACTTGATCCTGACAACCCACGATGTAGGTTGGTCTTTGTTCCACTCATATTTATAATCCCAAAATCGACAACCTTCTAATATTGATTAATGAGTTGTTTATAAAGCCAAAGTTGCCCCCTGGATATTTTACCTTAATTTGTCCTTAAAGAACACCCACCTCTAACTGGGCCAGCCATGGAAAACGGTTCTGTTCCTCTCAGTTTCCAACAGGTTGTGGTTTATCCTCTACAGAAAAAACCTAATATACATACTGCATTTCTAAAAAACTTAAGACCTACTGTATATCAAAATTACAATTTCTGTGAAAAATACTGGAGAAGGTTATCTTTTACCAGCTTTCTTCATCCCTAATTCATCATAATATCATTGACAAGATTCAGTCTGGTTTTTGGTCATCATACTGTATAATGCAGAATCAGCACTTCTGACAGTGACTGACAGTCCATTGCTGTCTATAGATTCTGGGTCCTGTGTTGTGCAAATTTTATTTGACCTCTTTTTAGCCTTTAACTCTGTTCACCATGACATCCTTTTGGACAGTCTTAAATTTGGTGCTGGGATTTAGGGCATTGCTCTTAATTGATCAACTTCATACCTAAAAGACGGATCTTTCTCTGTACAGATAGAGAATCTGTCATCATCAACACCTATCACCTGTGGTGTTCCGCAAAGGTCCATTTTGGGCCCTCGCCTTTTTTCCAGTTGATGCTCCCGCTTGGTTTTGTGCCAGTACTACGCTAATGATACTCAGCTATACTTTTCACTAAAACGTGATCAGACCTCCTGCCTAAGGCCCTTTTTTAATTGCTTAAATTATGTGAACAAAAAGGTGAATAATACATTTTTTCCAACTACATGAGGGGAAACAAATGTTATTTTTGGTCTTTCTGGTGACAGAAAAATCAGTAAAAGACAACTTGGTCCTCTTTCCACCCACACGCATTCCTTCATTAAAAATCTCTGTGTCCTCTTCAACTCCTCACTCAATTTTGAAATCCAGATAGGTGTAGAAATTTAGAGTAGCTTCTTTTAACTTTGATCCATTTCTAAACTGAGACCTCAACTCTCTCCGAGATACCTGGAGACAGTGTGTTTATATCGTCTTGTTTAGATTACTCGGACACTCTTTACTCCGGCGTTTCCATACATCCCTTTGCAGCAGGTCGACTCTTGAGTGGCTCAAGAAAAAGAGTCGTTTTCTCTCCAGTATTCACAGCCTAAAACTGGCAACTGGTCAAATTTCAAATTGATTTTGAAGTTTTTGTATTTTTTTTATAGCTTTACATGGTTTGGCCCCTGAATACATATCAGACCTCATCCTACCTTATTCCACTGCACACTTCCTCAGATCCTCCAATACAGTGTTTCCTAACCCTAATCCTGGATTAATCCTCTGCTCAGCACATTTTATGTCTGCCTGATGTGACTCACACAGGCCCTTTCAAAAACTGCTCCCTCACCAAAAGCAGTTCACCACCGAGTGTCATTCCGTGTGAAATCTCCCTCACGGCAATGGAGGGAACTTCATTAAGGGGGAGGGTATAAATTTGAGTATGAACTTTGGGATGCCCTTGCCTCTTATCCAATGGGAAGCGGAGGTAGTCATCAATGTGCCAACCGATCTGTGAACTGCATTGTGTACGACAGTCTAGTTCCTTAGTGTTCCACTTCTTACACAAAATATTGCCCTGAAACTGGAATATTTTACCACTTGAAATCAGGTCTTCACCTTCCACTGCCACTTTTAAATCATGTTTAGATGCTTATTTGTCCTCTCTTGCTTTTCAACCCGATTGATCTTTCATCTTCAGCCTTGTCAAGTTTTTATTGTGCTGTCTTCTCTGCTTTTATGGTTCTGTCTGCTTTTAATTGTGTGCTTTGTGTGTCATTTTTGTTTGTCTGCTTGCTTTTTAAAATATACTTTCCCTTTTTTTGCATTATCAATTTTGTTTTACAGATGTATAGATTTTATTGATGATTTTATCTTCCCCATTTTAGTTATTTTACTGATATTTTTTGTACAGCACTTTGGCTGAACATGCATGGTTTTAAAATGTGGTTTACAAATCAACTTGACTTTTGAGACATTTCACACTCTTAAATTAAAGTCAGAAGAAATGGATATGCATTTTGTGATGATCTTTAAGAGCCATTCCATGAGAAAATGGCACTTTTTGAAGTTGAGGAGTTGACCCCCCTGGAATTGAATGAAACTTGGCACATAGGTAGATATGGTAGTTTCATGGAAAAAGCCATATGTTTTGGTCCGTATATCACTTTGCCTGCCAGTGGCACCAGCTGGAAGCCACTAAAGTGGCTCAGTTTTGCTGTTGACACCACATTTTACATCAACTATCATGACTGAAGGGCACAAGGTACCAAGCATGTTATGATTTTATCATGACCTGTGACACTTCATCTGCACCACATCAGCACCAAGCTGGGTAACTATGTTATTGAGCCAGAACTATTTGAGAGATAACAATAAAAATTTGAAATAGGAATGGGAATAAAATGATATCCCAGACATATGAGGAGTCAACTTGCAAAACCTGCTAAGTCAAGTTTTGAAAATAAATGAGTTATCTCACTTAGCCTCTCTTTCAGGCACCTGCGCATGTCCAACTGATAGCTCAACTTTCAAAACCTACTAAATCATGTTAGAAATTGGAACAGAAAAACCGAAACTCTGTCAAAACCTGCCAAGTCAAGGAGAAAAACAGTCAAATTCAGCTAAGTCATTAGCCAATGTGGAAACATGATTCCGTTTTCATTTGCTAGAAGGAACCAATCACAGTCGAGCTTTTAAAGCCAGTTCAGCTTTTGCTTTCCCTCACTCAAGACGGGGGATACAGACTTAAGTTTCGTTTTGATCGCAGAAAATGCAAACGAATCTCCTCGTAAGGGTTCATAAAGGAAGCTCTTAAAGCTAGAAAGGTAAGAAACACTATGATGAGTTTGAATGATATCCTTGTGTGTCTTATAATGCATGTAGAATGGGTCCTGAGTCAAATACCTTCACCTATTGAGCAACAGGGCTGGTTTAAACACTGTCGAAACCTGATAAATTTCCACTCCACTTTAAAAACTGTGAGGTTTTACGAAATGAACCAAGAGCAAACACCAGTAAAATGCAAAAAGGAGGCTTTATTTCTGAAGGGGGAAACCCCCCAACAGAGCTGGCAACAGTACAATGTCCGCAATCCAAAATCAGAATCCAAAGGACGAAATCCAGAGTCATACACAGGGCATCAATCACAAAAAATTGTAGTCAGACAAAAGAGTTCAAAAAACAAGAATGCGGCAAAAGTACAGGGATTAGGCAAAGCTCGATATCAAGGACGGTCCAGTCAGAAAGATAAACACTGAGAAATCAAGGCGAGAAATGTGGCAAGAGAAAACTAGGGAGAACGATCTGACAAGAAAGTGAACCAAACAGACATCTTATATACACACCCAGGGTAAACACATGACCAGGGAGAACAGGTGCAATCAATGGTAACAATGATCAGGGAGAGACACATGAGGAATAAACTAATTACATGAATTTGGCTGTAGCCAAAACGCAGACAGAGATCACAAGACAAACCTAAGTACAAAACAACAGCTCCGTTTAAGGAGTACTAAAGTGCCAAGATAAAAGAAAAGGAAAGCACAGAGTATAAGTGGAAATCCACAGAAACTTGCAGCAGAGATAATTAGGGATAGGCAAGGAGGCGGAGATTAGAATTGAGCAACTGCTGAGAGATCGTTAGTCAATTAGTATGTGCAGCTATACAATCCCGAGTGCACGTTAGTAAGTTAGTAAAAATATACAATGTTAATATTGGTTAGTAATCTAGCGAAAACAACAAACTGTTAGTATGGTTAGTAGATAGTAAAAGAGAGAGGAAGGAAGCACAGGAGATAATGAAGGAAGATTGAAAACCCAGAAACCAATAAATCACCCGAATGAGTGGTATGCAAGACTAGGGACCGTGGCCAAAGACCTTCACAAGACAAGACAGGGTAGACGAAGTGCAATGCATGGAAAAGAAAACATGGCATGGAAAACTGAATGATCTAAACATGAAAAATAATAAACAAGAAATCTAAATAACCAAAACACAATACACAATCCAAAAAATAATCAAAGGGCAGGCAGTGGTCACTAAACACAGAAATCCTAAACATGGCTAGGCCAGGCACAGAACTTAGACATGACATGCAGAATGCAGAATCATAACAAAAACCTGCTAAGTCAAAACTTTGTTGTAAAATCAAAGTAATTTCTTAAAAAAAATTGTGAATTGCCTCATGGATTATGTCTGCAAGGCTAATAGTTTCAGAATAGTGAAAATTGGTATCTATGGAAGATAATTTCTATGCCTACCAAAAAATTATATTTTTCTAAAAAATAGACCAACTTGACTTTGAAGGCTTTGCAAATGGACTCCTCATATACCAATCTAGAATGCTGTATTATGTGTTTACTCACAACAAGACTATCATTTTCAATGAATAGTACCTTGGTATCTTGCTGGGTTCATGCAATGGAAGGCCGGAAAGATGGTCGAAATTTTCGGTAACCCAGATACGTACTGTGGTGGTAAGTGCTTTTAGAACTATATTTTCAGGAATACCAAACATTTCTTTGGCGGTATCTACACTTTTAAGCTAGGCAGAGCCAAAGTTGCTGTAGGCAAGATGCAAATAGTGGCTATCCCCAGCAATGTACCAAACAAATTGTTTTTGAATTGTGATACAAACTGCTGGTTTTCTCTGAAAATGAAGAGTTTAGATTGGTACTATTCTGGATGGACAGCTATCTGACCAATGGAACCAATGTTCTACCGACCTAATATTCCATGTCCCAGACATAATATACCAAAGTTCTGTCTTTTTACGTATATAAAGTGCATGCACAGCCGTACATAATAACATTTGTAATCTCTTTGGTATAAAGCTGGGTAGGTTCTAAATTGAAAAAGAATGCTGGTGGTGATTGTAGCTCTGTGTCAACATGCAAGACTTTTACCAATCGTCAGTGCAGTGTACGGTTTTGTAGTGTTGGTGCCTTTTCAGAGAATAAATTCTCAGCATTTTTCTTTTACGATTAGAACTGGAGAGCAGGCTTCAATATTAATTCTGGGATTTCCCAAGGGAATGGTGTTTGGGTTAGAAAAAGGACACCGCAGCCGCGGCGAGTGGTTGTCCTGAAAAAGGGCACAAAGGTCATAACAAGCAAGCAGCTGCCTGCAAAAAAAAGGCTGTTTATTTATAGATGAAACTTGCATGCCTTCATTGCTAACACCAGCCCATGATGTCTAGCCTATGAGATGCCTGTTGGGTGGGAGGATGGGGTTTCTTTTACAGACTTACCATTTCCTTGCGTACCAAGCCGTGGGTGTTGACGCAACTATTGCACCATATAGGCTGCAGCCCGCTATTTCATTCAGAGACCGACAAGCTCACTATCAACGGCCTGTGAGCAGCCCTGTAGAGACCCAGGATGCAGTGTAGTAGGGCTTGACTGACTCTGTGGGTAATATCAAACCAAATCGAACTAAGCAGGCCATGGACGGCCAAGGCCAAGGCCAAGGCCAAGGCCAAGGCCAAGGCCAAGGAGCACCTCTGGTACGCACAAGGGTCATATCCAAAACCTCTGTAATGTCACTGACGGACATTTGATAATAAAAATTATGAAAAAAATATTTAAGAGCCACTGAACTCCAGATGTCATTGCTTGTTTTGGTACTTGGGATGCACCTATTCACATTTTAATGGGGAGATTCAATTTCTGCCTCGGATGTTACAAATGGCAAATGAAATATCTTTGTCACGGATGGACATCGATAAATTCTTCACAAACTGTGTTTCGAGTTTCAACTAACATTCTATCAAATAATGTAAAATAAGTTTTAAAACTCAATGCCTAAAATGTGTAATACTGTGCAAGGTACATAAAACAGGGAAAATTAGATTGGAACCATCAGTGTAATTAATCAAGACAGATGAATGAGATAATATCGCTGTCACAGACAGAGGTCACGGACAGACATATACGATCACTGAAAATGATTGTGACCCAACATCTGTTCCAACCTTTTGTTTGTAATCTACCAAGATAGAACTGAATCATGTTATAGGCATTTTAGATTGAAAGCTATTAAAAGGGTGCAAAATTGTGAAAAACAAAATCATCACAGACGAACGTCATGGACGGACAAAGGCTTGCTGAAATCATAACCTTGCCAAAATTTCAGAATCAGACAGTACCTCAGATCTTGAGATGATTCTTTACGTACACCTCAATATTCCATCATTGGACCGCCTTTTTCTTGATTTTTTTATTACAAACTACAACCTCATATACATGTGAATGCATGAACAACCAACCAAAGTACCGATTCTCAGGACATCTGCTCTGGGAGACATTTAAAAGCCAACCAAAGTGTCTGTATCCCCTAACTAGTTTTACAATAGTTTAACCTGGAATGACAAAACTTTAATAAACTTTTTAAATTACTAAACGCTAAACCACTAACATTAGAACTGAGAAAACTTATGGTGAACATCATATTTAAATCTATACCAAATGCTAGAACAATTCCTGACGATGACCACTAGATCAGTTAGACTGGTTGAATACAGTACATAATTGCAGACAGAGAACAATAATTCCAGTGACTGTAGCAGTAGTAGTCTCGGATGTTCACAACTCAGGCGTATTGTTAACACCGCTAGGTTTCCAATGCCTGAAATTTGCAGAGGACAATGCGCCCTTTAGATGCTTTGTGTGGATACTTTGTCGGTCTACAAAGAGGTTGCCAATCTCCAAGAGACATCACTGCCATTATCAAAAGACACAGCAGGTAGTGACTTTTCTCTACAGCACAATACTATATCCGTTATGCACACTACAGCTTGAGGTTAGTACCATTGTAGACAACAACGAAATGAATCCAAGTGGCACAAAATTCAACATTGAATATAAATGTAATTAACACCATTTGTCGATTTCTGTTGATTATTTTCTGTGATCTTGGGTGGAAGACAATATGATACCTGCACATGTTCAAATATGCATTACAGGGTAATTTTCTAGGCAATTTTTTTTTACAGTTCTTAGTTAGCTAATATTCATGACAAGGTTTGGAAATTGAAAGTATGTCAAGTACCACAATATCTCACATAAAAATTAGGAAATAACAGAATTGTTAATAAAATCCTGGAACGTTTTATCCAGATAAGGTGTAAGTAATGCAACACATCAAATTAAAGGTAACAGTGAGATGAGAGATTGAACAACTGAGTACGTTTATCGAGATCAGCTGGATGTCCGTCCGTGACACATTTTACATGTCCGTCCGTGAGAAGAAATAAAAATGGATGGTGCAAGCTGGGCTTTCAATACATTTGGACATGACTTATCATACAAGACCCTTTGTACCTTGCTAAGGATAGAAATTTACTTCACCTTTATTTATCTAGTTGCATGTGTTAACAAACACTAAAAACAAAGAAAAAATTTACTCCAAGCATGTTGGTCCATGACAGTCAGGGACATTTTTCAAAATATTAGAAGAGGGTCAAATATTTTTCAGAATTTATGTGCTTTGGTAAAGCAGTGTATGAAGTTTTTAAAAGAAAGGTTTCAGTTGATAACATACATTCATGCACATGGCAGTGGAGGTGGAAATTAAACTGTCCTTGACAGTTACGATTACGTGAATATTAATTTGGCGGCTAATACACCATCGAGCAGAAAAAATGTATTTCTGGGAATATGGAATATTAGGTCGGTAGAGGATTAGCTATTTAGAGCGCCCCTTAAGTCAGAAAGCTATCAACCCAGCATAGTACCAAACCCAAACTCTTAATTTTCTGAGAAAACTAGCGGTGTGTATCACAATTAAAAAAAAAATAATTTCTTTGATACACAAGCCAGTACTTGCATTCAGCCTACAGCACCCCCCGGGGGGCAACATTTTCCAACATTGAATGTTAAATATCATCTACAATGAAAATACTACCATTGAGATTTTACTAATGCTGTAATATATCCCAAAGGAACGATGTATCCAGAGAATTTCAGATCTCTAACTTGCTGGGTAAACAAAATAATGCCACCTAAACAGGCACTATCAGCTATGAAATGATCCGACTTTGGTTTCCTCTTTAGGTTTTTTAGGACTTTTAGGACTTTTTGTCTAGTCTAAAAGTGTGGATACTACCAAAGAAATGCTTGGTATTCCTGAAATTGAGTTCCAAAAGCACAATAAACGGCATGTACCACCACAGTAAATATCTGGGTTACTGTGAAAATGTACCGCAAACATGCAAAAAAAAAAAAAAAAAAATCAATTTCGACCATCTTTCCAGCCGTCCATTGCACTAACCAGCAAGATACCAATGTACTATTCACTGAAAATGATAGTCGTCGTGAGTTAACACAACATAAACTATTCTAGATGGGTTTATGTCTGGGATATTATTTTATTCCCATTTTCAATTTTTACTGTTATTACTCAAATAATTCTGGCTCAATAACGCAGTTACCCAGCTTGCCGCTAATGTGGTGCTGATGTCTATTCAGACTTTAAGTGTCACAGGTCATGATGAAAGTATGTAAACGCCATGCATCTAAGCCAAGGAAGGTCCTGGATGAGGTGGAAGGTCTCAGCTTGTTTGTCTAAGCTGCCAGGGAAAATAAAGACTTAACAGTCTCCATTATAATAATGGGGTCTGGCTACAGCGTCAGCGCTAGACCACTGCCTCAGGTCAAACATAATGACGTCATCTCACGTTCGGCTTTCAACTGGTCCGAAGCGTGTCCAGTGGATGCAGCAGTCCTAATGTCTTAACGGTTACAATGCATCTGACTCCATATTAAATTAAGGATATAAAATACTCCATATAATTATCTGTAGTATAATTTAGAAGCATTAGCAACTCATTAAAATTCTGGGATTGTAATTGTGGTTGGAACGAAAAGCTCTACGGGTCTCTCTCTACCTCCTCTTTTTCCGGAGTCTGAGAATGAGTCTGAAATGCCCTCTGTTGAACACTTCATTCGACGCTGCCGCTCTGTTTGGACCAAGGTCCGTTCCTCCTTGTTGCGGGCTGGGCGGAGTCAGAAATCTGCTGCTGACAGAAAGCGCCGTTTAGCCTTATCTTATCGAGTGGGCCAGAGAGTTTGGCTTTCCACTCTGGATCTCCCCCTGAAAGTTGAATCTCGGAAATGGGCCCCTTGCTTTATTAGCCCGTTTAAGATTGTACGGAAGATTAACCCTGTCACCGTGCGTTTTAAGCTTCCAAGATCCTTGCGGATCCATCACTCCTTTCATGTGTCCTGTTAGCTCCAGCAACCGGGCAACTGCCGATAAATCCCTGCCCCTGCAGCGGATGAATGAGGGGGGCCCAGCGTACACCGTATGTCGTATTGTGGCCGAGAGGCGGGTTGGGATGGGATTCCAGTTTTTGGTAGATTGGGAGAGACACGGTCCTGAGGAGCTGCTCGGGAGATCCTGGACCCTGACCTAAGTTCCGCAAGGGGTTCTTTGGGAACGTCTGGGGCTGTCCCTTCGAGGGGGGAGGGGAGGGGGGGGGGTGGTCCTGCCATGGTTTGCTATGTGCTTTTGGCTTTCTTTTTTACTCTCGTCCCTGACGATATTGTTTTCTTTCCATCAGATTTTTTACTCAGCTGGCTGATTAATCCTGGGCGGTCCTTCCCAGAGTCTATTTAAGCCGGAAGTGGCCACGCCTCCTTCGCTGGACTGTTTGATATGACTGTGCTCACTTAGGCTCGATATATCTCTAGTCAGGGGTTTGCCTATCTATATATATATATATTTTTTTTTTGTTTCTGGGAAGCTTAGCTTCTTTAGGTTATTTGGCATTATGGTTAGGTGCCTTGTTTAGTTTTCTCTTTTTTTGAGAATTATTTTTCTATCTGGTTGCTCGCTTCGTTTCTGGAACTTAAGCCTTTTGTTTATTCAGAAACACAAGGTTGTCTCCGCTCTAATTTAGCCCTATCACTCTCAGCTGCGCCGGCTCTCTGCTTGATGTAGCTTTGCCTGCCGTGGCATCTGAAACGCCACTCTTTGCAGCCATTACAGACTCACGCCATACCCTTGAGAGTTGAATGGTATGCAATTTGACTGGTAATGCCAATTTAAATTCACAAAATTATGTGTCCAAACGAATGATTGTTGACATCATACCTAAAGGGGGAGAATTAGCAGCACCTGATAGTGTGGACTGCTCTCAGTGAGAATTGTTAATTTTGTTAACAACAATGAAATGATGAAATTATAATTAACAATTATGAAATTATGATTGAGAACTAGCCACGACTAATTTTTTGATAAAGGGATGTTCTGTTGTCCCCAAATGTCCAGTCTTGGCACCGCCACTGGTCACTGATAGTTCTGATAACTTGCCCATCCTACATTTGAGGTAACCCTACCGATGGATTGGGCCCCTTGCATTCGCCTAAGCCATCTGAGCCACAGACTGACGCTGCATAATTGCTTCAGATCGAGCTTTACCTGTCACTAAGGACTCCAAACACTGCTGCTCCGACCATGACTCCCGTGAAGAAGATGGTGGCCGTGGCCTTGTTCATGCCTTTGCTGTCACAGACGAGGTTCCACTTTCAAAAAGGAACATCAAAATTAGTTAATAAACTCACATCAATGGAACAGTGGCTCTGTCTCATTTGCAAGGAAGCATCCTAAGTTGGTAGGATCTTTAGGAAGCATGGCTGCCCATGGCCGTCTCATTTCAGTGGGAAGGAGAGGAACCATCCCAGTTGGACTCCTTGATTTAACAAAATTTCCAGGAAACATCAAGATTGCCTTCACAGTGAAGGAAATCCAAAAATGTCTAGTGACAAGCTATAGTTCTGCCATTTAAATGACAGCCATAGGGCAGCAACAGCTGATATTTGATAAATTTCGTGCATCATGTCATCATAAAATTCCCCTGTGATAATTTTCCGGGCGAGAAATTGACTGCGTAGATGTTGAATATCGGCTGTTGTGCGCATTTCCTGCAACCTTTTGCACTGCTGGTTCTAAGGTGATAGGAACCCTCCTTGCAAATGTGACAGACCCAGAGCCTACAGAACAGCAGCAGTTCAATCCAATCAGTGAAAGGAGGAGGAGAGAAAAAAAGATCAAATTTGTCCCTGCTGACAAAGTCCCACAATCATCATCATCATCGCCATTAATCTTCACATTCATTCACATACATTTACTGAAATGTGCACCACAAGGTCCCTGAATATCTGGACAGAAACAAAATGTTATCAAGGGCTGTTGTTCTTGTACACTCATCCCCTGAAATTAAAACTGGCAGTCTGACCACAATTTGAGGATAAAAATGTAAAATCTTGTCTTTACACCCTTTTCAGTTTAATCCAGTTGAAGAACTATTAACATATGACCATTTTCCAAGTCCCACTGTCTCTACAGACATGCTCTACTCTCCACATTCGCCCATGTTGTCAGTTCCTTCCACCCTCCTTCACGTGTCTGTTTTTTCTTTCTTTCTTTCTCCTGTTCTTCCTGTTACTCCATCTATCCAGTGAGTTTTCTCCACCTCCACCCCCCCAGCATAGCCTCTGCTGCAGACATCTTATGTCCTTTGCTTCCCTCACACAACTATGTCTGCACACTCAAGCTGCATTTAGATTCAGATTTCCATCAACATCAGCCAGTGCAATCCACCACAAAACCCACATCATTTGAATTTAAAATAGTGATAAGTTTGCAACAGCTACAATAGAAAACCTTTTCGAGGACAATGAGAGCATTGCCACTGTGTGTTGTCATTATGAAGGACAGGGGATTGGCTGTCAGGACCTGAGCGTAGGGCTATGCGAGAGTATATTCAGGAGGCTCTCGCCAATGGTTTAATTCGGCCGTCCACTTCCCCTGCCGGAGCGGGATTCTTTTTCGTGGAGAAAAAGGATGGTGGTCCGAGACCCTGTATTGATTACAGGGCTTTGAATAAAATCACCATTAAAAATTGATACCCCCTTCCGTTAATGAATTCTGCGTTTGAACGTCTGCAGGAGGCGTCATTTTTTGTGAAGCTAGATCTTCAAAATGATAATTTGATTCACATTTGGGAGGGGGACGAATGGAAAATGACTTTTAACACTCATGACGGGTACTACGAATATCGATTCTTACTGTTCGGGCTTGTTAACGCCCCCTCGGTGTTTGAGGCATTCGTCAATGACGTGCTCCGAGAGATGTTGGAGAAATTCTTCTTCATTTATCTTGACGACATTTTGATTTTTTCTTCAACACTGCCGGAGCACAAACAACACGTCAGACGTGTGCTGGAAGCCCTGCTCAATGCCAAACTTTTTGCTAAAGCCAAAAAGTGTGTTTTCCACCCTAAAACTGTCTCGTTCTTGGGCTTTATTGTTTCTAAGGGGTCGATGCGGATGGACCCAGACAAGGTGGCTGTAGTCAGGAATTGGCCTGCGCCACAGAGTGTTAGAGGTTCAACGCTTTCTGGGCTTTGCAAATTTTTATAGGAGGTTTATTCGTAAATTCAGTGCAGTTGCTGCCCCCATTATTGCGCTCACTAAAAAGAATACCTCCTCAGCATTTTTTTGGTCTCCTGCAGCTGATGATGCCTTTCAGGAATTAAAAACACGTTTTAGCTCAGAGCCTATTTTGGTTTTGCCTGACCCCTCCCTCCCATTTGTCGTGGAGGTAGATGCTTCTGAGGTGGGCGTGGGTGCTATTCTGTCCCAGCACCCTCGTTGGGATAAGCAGCTTCACCCATTTGTGTACTTCTCCCGGTCTTTGTCCGCCGCCGAATGCAATTATAGTATTGGTGACCGGGAGTTATTAGCGGTCAAGCTGGCCCTCGAAGAGTGGCGCCACTGGTTGGAGGGAGCTGAGCAAACTTTTGTGGTATGGACCGACCATAAAACCCTCCAATATATTCAGCTCACCAAGCGGCGTAATTCCCCGCGGGCGTGATGGTCAGTATTTTTTAACCGCTTTGATTTCACACTCACCTTTTGCCCGGGCTCTAAAAATATTAAGCCTGACGCCCTGTCACGAATGTATGATCGCACCAATCACGATCCTACCCCAGAGCCTGTTATTCCTACCGCGCAGATCATGGCACCCATTCAGTGCAAGGTTGAAGCGGTGGTTCAGGAGGCGTTGAAGTCTGATCCCGGTCCTGGGGGGAAGCCTCCTGGCTGTTTGTTTGTCCCACATAGAGTTAGGCCACAGGTCCTCCAGTGGGGACACTCTTCCCGCTTGGCGGTGCACCCGGGGGCCCATCGGACCAAGCAGTTCCTGGCCCAACGTTTTTGGTGGCCGGATATGATGAGGGACATTCGGGAGTTTGTTGCTGCCTGTGGCGTCTGTTCCAGGAATAAGACTTCCCATCTCCCTCCCACTGGTTTGCTGCAACCTTTGCCCATTCCCAGGCGCCCTTGGTCGCATATCGCGCTAGATTTTATGGGGCTGCTTGTATCCAATGGCAACACAGTCATTTTGGTTGTGGTTGACCGTTTTTCTAAAGCAGCTCATTTTGTCGCGCTACCCAAGCTGCCTTCGGCGCGGGAGACAGCGCATCTTGTGGTGAGCAATGTGTTCCGGTTGCATGGGCTTCCGCAGGATGTCGCGTTTGACTGAGGCCCACAGTTTACGGCAAGATTCTGGCAGGCGTTTTGTAAGCAGTTGGGGGCCACAGTGAGGCTCTCCTCTGGGTTTCACCCGGAGACCAACGAGCAGCCAGAGCGGCTAATCAGTCTCTTGAAAACACTCTCCGATGTTTGGCGGCGGATAATCTCTCATCGTAGTGTCGATATTTAGCTTGGGCCGAGTATTCTCATAATTCGCTGTGTAATTTCTCCACGGGGCTTTCCCCGATTGAGGCCCAAGTTGGTTACCAACCCCCGATATTCCCGGAGACTGAAAACGATTCCGAGATTCCCTCAGTCAGCCAGTTCATTCTGCGCTGTCGGTCGGTTTGGACTAAGGTCCGTTCTTTGCTGTTGCGCTCGGAGCGCAAACAAAAATCTTTCGCTGATAGAAGGCGTCGTTTGGCCCCGTCTTATCAGGTTGGGCAGAGAGTTTGGCTGTCTACCCGGGACCTCCCTTTGAAGGTAGAATCCCGAAAACTGGCGCCCCGGTATAGCGGCCCGTTCAAGGTAGTGCGGAAGATCAATCCGGTCACTGTCCAGTTGAAGCTCCCGAGATCTTTACACATACTTCCGTCATTCCACCTCTCTCGGATTAAGCTGGTTAGCACTAGCGTCCTGGCACCGACCGACACACCCCCATCGCCGCCACGAATGGTTGAGGGGGGGCCGGTTTATACCGTGCGCCGCATTCTGGCCGAGAGGCGTGTAGGTCTCGGGGTCCAATTCCTCGTAGACTGTGAGGGATATAGTGCCGAGGAGCGGTGCAGGGTCCCTTCACGGGATATTCTGGATCCCTCACTAATTTCGAAGTTTCGTGCGTGGGGTTCCTTGGGAACATCTGGAGCTGTCCCTTAGAGGGGGGGGGGGGGGGTCCTGTCATGGTTTGGGAGCTATGAGAGCTCTGTTTGTTGCCGTCGTCTGGGACGATATTGTTTTGCTCCCTATCGGATTCCTGGGCCAGCTGGCAGTAATTGGGGGGGTTGCCCGGACTCTATTTAAGCTCCAGTTTTGCCTCAGGTTCCTTGCTAGAGTGTCAGTGCTTATTTGATGCTTTCGCCGGTAAGGTCTCTTGAGAGATTATCGTCAGGGACTTAGCTGCATTCAGGATCAGTGTTAGTGAGTAAGGGAATCTTTGATTTTTTTTCCATTGTCTTTTGTTTTCCTCGGGCTCACCTGTTTTCTACCACGGCCAGCGTCTGGTCCGTTGGTAGTGCGAGTCTTGTTATTTCTATCTGTTTTTAGTCTCTCGAAACGCTGTGAGATTTGCCTTTTATATTTGGTTGCACTCTTGGCGTCCTCTTCCAGCTGCTATCACACAAAGTGCATAACCTTGATGATGACTTGATGGAGGCAGTTAATATTATGGACATAAGAAGTCTGAAGGTTGGCATTAATAAAGATTAACTTCTGATTCAGGAGGTCCTCACCAATAAAAGAGGCCACATATTTTCCAGCCCTCAACTATACGCCAGCTTGTGCCAGTCAATCCAGCTGCAGACACTTTTGTAAACAGAATGTGGAATATTAACTCAATCTGGTTAAACAGGGATGGTAAGGCGGCACCGCAAAAAGGTCGTAGGATCGAATCTGGCCGCGGAGTTTGCATGTTTTCCCCGTGTTGGCGTAGGTTTCCTCAGGGTACCTTAGTTTCCACCTACAGTCCAAAGACGTGCATGATTGGCTAATTGGAGATGGTAAATTGCCCATAGGTGTGAATGTGAGAGCGAATGGTGTGTGCGCCTTGCAATGTAGGAGAAACATCTGTAAAATGCGCCTGTTATGACTCTGATGTCACATCATACATTTCTCTGCATTTTTCATGCGTTGGAGATGTTTTTTCTTGTCCTCTTGCTTTTTCTAAAATATCAAAACTTTTTTGATATTCTCATGTAATACAATTGCTTCAGATATTTGAGGCTTAAGTTCCCGGAGGCTTCCTAAATGATTATAAACATCGTCTTAACAGTTTGTGTGTGGCGAGCATGAGTGCTGCCTAAAATTCCTCCCAAAAGCAATATCATGTGATTATCTTAACAGTTATGATTTGTTTGCAATTAAGCAAAAAATGTCCAAAAACAGATTACCTCTGTTGCTATGGTTGAAGTAAATGTGCTGTTATCATACACCCATCCATACTGACATGGGACTGCAGGAATCTCGGAAGCGCTGGAGGAGTTATACAGCAGGTCAAACTGGGGCTCCGTGAACATCTTACACGAGCTCAGAGTCCCGTCTCCCTGCGCTGGGATACTGATGGTCAACCGCTGATCCTGGGTTAGATTCTCGAAAACCTTCCCATCATCCAGATTGACGATGTCACAGTGGTGATCGGGAATGGCTGCAATGAAGATATTCAGGAGGAAGTGAAAGGGTAAAGTAATCCGGGATGCCATCTGAAGGAGGACGATCATGAGCTGAAACTTTCCAAAACCGTTAATCCCCTCAAGAATATCATCAAACTTCATTTTAATAGAAATCTGGATGGCTCAAGGCAGAAGAGGACAGCCTGCAGCATGATGTCACAGAGTCTTTAAAGCCCAGCTACTCTCTCTGCTGCTGAAGTGGGTGTAACTCTCTCCTTCTACCGACCAATGAAACTGCAGAGTTTTCTCAAATACAACACTGTTCCAAAGATCAGGGTTCAGGTAACAAGTAACTTTATTTGTACCTGTAGTTAGATTTGCTTACAGCCAATGAGATAAACAATCACATCCAACATCCAATCCACATACAGGAAACACACATATTTAACATAAAATTATGTTTTACAGATAAAGTACTATTGAAAGTAATAAAAGTATATAAAATAATTAATAAAAATAAACAGTAAAAGGAAAGGTAAAAGTGCCAACAAGGCTCCAAAAAATCCAGACATTTTAAGGTGACATAGACGAGGTAAAAACGGTTTTTGATTCTATGTTGAATAACGGTAGTCTACCCGCATGCAAGAACATACGAAAAAGTGCTAAACATTCTCAACATCTCCGTTTCACAGAAATTCTTCTTTTCAAAATGGCCGCCAGAAAACGAGCCAATCTGAACAACGGATACATATGATGTCACATGTATCTCACTGCCCCCCCACTCTCATTCCGTTTCCTCCCCTTCAAAATTATTCGCATAGACGTCTTTATGCAATTCCATTGCTTCCAATCCCTCAGTAAAGACAGCGTGAGAATTCTACAGTCATAATACATTTCTGGGGCACTTGTGGGGAAATCCACCGTAATGCACATGAAACAAACATGTAAAATATCATTATATGCAGATGATATGATCTTGTATTTAACTGATGTAGACTCATCACTCACTCGCTTGAACCAAATTATTACGGATTTTAATGAACTTTATAAGGCATACTGGTCAATATCAGAATTAATGCCATTAAATAATCATTGTACTATTGACTGCATAAAGATTACAAAAATTAAATGGAAGGAAACAGAAATAAATTATTTAGGATCAAGGATCACACCAATTATGCATCAAACACGCGATATTAATCTTGTTCAAATGAGGAGCAAAATAAATAAGAATATAACAAGTTGGTCAAATTTGCCAATATCATTATGGGGAAGAAATAATGCGGTTAAAATGACCGTACTACCTAGTTTAAATTATATCCTCAGAATGCTACCACTTCCAATATCAAAGAATTGGTTTGACTCCCTGCATAAGACTCTTTCTAGGTTTATATGGCAGGCGGAAAAGGCAAGGTGCTCATAATTCAGACTATCTAGCTCCAATCAGAAAGGGGGACTCAAAATACCCAATTTTTATCATTATTATTTGGCCTTTGGCTGCCAACAATTATGAAACTGGTTCAACCCAACAGCAACTAGTAAAGACTGGGTGCAAATAGAAAAGATTACTATGGAGAAAATGAATATAGGGCTATAAATCTATTTTACATGAAAGCAAAACCTAAAGAAATTGTACATGGCCCAGTAGGAACATCATTTGACATATTGAAATTATCCAAAAAAAGTCCTGAGTATTAACCCAATCTATTCAGGGAACCAACCACTGTGGAATAATCCTAATATAATAGAACATAAGAAAACAAAACACTGGAATAAATGGAAACATAGCGGGGTTACTAAAGTGCAACACCTCCGGACAAATGGCTATTTTAAGGCCATAACTAAGAAAAGTTCCCACTGCACACAAAGTGGTAGCTAAAATGTAATTTATTAATTAAAAGTTGGCAACACATTTCGCCACACAGGTTTAATCAGATCACTTTTTATTAATAAACTACATTTTAGCTACCACTTTGTGTGCAGTGGGAACTTTTCTTAGATTGACTTCCTTCCTGATACCACTGGCACCAGTGTGAACCTCTGAGCTGTGCAGGGCGATCTACCTTTTCTGAACGGCTGTTTTAAGGCATTTAATGACCTCATCACAGAAAAAGGTATTTAAACAATATTACATTAAAACATGCCATAAATAATTGTGTACCAATAGATAAAGTGAGTGAAAATGTACATAAGTTGGAAAGCTTACTTTTTTACTTGAACTCAAGAGATCATCAATTTCATTATTTCATGCTTTGCAGAATGAAACCTCTGATAAACTGTTAAAAATTGTGCCTTAAAATGGGATAGAGATCTTGGTAAGCAAGAGGATGAATTTTCCTGGACCAATGTTTGGAAAAATACAAGCTATCCATTTTGCTGTACAAAAACCAAATTGGGACTAATTAAAATCCTGAACCGTCTGTATTGTACCCCATCTCTCCTGTCCATTATGGCATTACGGTAAATGTGTAAAATGTGGTATTTGCAAAGGATCACTATTACATTTGATATTGGAGTGTGAAAAAATTGAAGAGTTGTGGCTTGACTTAACCAAACAGGTCTGGGATGTCAAAAAAATAGATATAACTATAAGCCCACATGAAACAGGTTAACTTATTGCACAAGGACTTAAATTCCGCAAATGAATTTCTTCATTGCGCTTTGATTGAATACTACCTGACAACGGCACAGGAACATCAATGCGAGAGACTCACTTTGAATGCATAAGCCAGCTGGTTATTACGTTCGAAAACAAAAAAAAAACAAAAAAAAAAACATTCAAAAATACTTACCATGCAAGAAACATTTAAATTCAGCCTTTGCTGGACTGGTTCTTCCTCCAAGTCAGAGTCCTCATCCGATTCCGGCTCAACCACATAAGGCTAAATCTCTGAATATGCCATAGCTGCATTAAGTTGGTCTGTTCGTGTTCCGAAGCCGGCGAGTGTTTTCCATTTTCCCTACTGCTCTGGGCAAAGTTACATTTTTTTGAGTGGTGTTAAAGGAATTTTGATTTTACATTCCAAGTATTACCTTCACGAGAGAAAACTCAAGACGACTCAGGAAAATAATCAGTTGGAGGCAGAGAAGTTAATATCCAAGCCAAAGTCCGTTTACTTTTTTGCAAAAAAGGATCCCCACATACAGAAGTTCAGGTCAAAGTGGAGGATGATACAGTTAGTCTCTCTCTGGTTTTTGTAGGGGCACTCCATGATGTTCTCCTCCCCCCGCGCTGATTTACGCATCATGAGGTCTCACGCAACGTCAAGTTTTCTAGGGATGCACACATACATCTTCCTAGGGAGGAGAGCACCTGCCTTCTCTCTCAGCTCTGGCTCCAGCTTATCTTGTTATGGATTCCGGAGCTTTCTATGAACACATAAACTTAGAGAAAGAGAAAAACATCTCGCCCTTGGTACAGACATTCAAGTTGTCATGACTTTAGATAGGCTACATGTCATGACTCACTAGTACAGTTATGCAGGCCCCTGCTAAATCAGAAATATGCAAGCACACACACACTCTAGGCCAATGAAGTTGTGAACTAAAAAAGAAAATGAGCAAGCAAGGATAAGCAATTAATAATAATTTAATTAATCAATAAAAAATGTTTCCACAGCTGAGCCAGCCAATCAGCGTCAAGTGCTTGCATTTCATAATAAGGTTGCCAGTTAAGCCCGAAACATCGCCAAATAGGTGCATGAACAACGTGTTCAAAATCCCCTACCCTAACATAGCTTTTTGAGAGAGGTTTTTAGGAAGCTTTTGAGGCATTACAGACCCAACCAAAATTTTTTTGTCTATATGTCACATCACAGAACAGGATAAATACCCCGTTCAACCATGCTATGTCACCTTTGAAAAGAAGAAAACAATCAGTGAAAATCATAAAATGGCCACTTAATATGCCCCACTAAAAGCAAACTAAAGACTGAAATAAAAAAAGTAAATACGTAAATAAATAAATAAATGTGCAATGGCCGCTACTGCTCATTCAGCAGCGGGGACAAAGCTATTTTCTGTTTTGTTTTGTACCACACCTTGGGACTAAAAACCTCCGTCCAGAGGGGAGAAGCTTAAAATCGCTGTGCATAGGGTGGGAGCAGTCCTTTAAAATAGAGGAAGCAATCCGCTGTAGTTGCTTCGTGTGTAGGGACGCTGGATAGAGCTGTGACTCCCCAATCAGCCTACTGGACCATTTCACTATCTGGAGAAGGAAATTCCTCTCCTTTAATGACTTATGACCAAACCAGAGTGTTTTAAAGAAAAGAAAAAAACAGAGAAACTCCTCATTGCTAATTCCATTAGTTACTGTCATATATCGCTCCAGTTGCATTGGTCTCTGTATTTATTTCTTTTTTTTTAAAGCCTGGTGGTAGCCTTTGAAAAAAAAAAAATCTCATCAGATATGGTGGATTACTTGATGACATAGCAGGTTTATGATTTACAGCGCCCTCTGTAATTATTGGCAAAGCTTTGAAATACCAGGACATTTTAAATCAAAATCTGGTGGCCTCTGCCCGAAAGCTGAAGATGGGTCGTCACTGGATCTTTCAGCAAGATAATGACCCTAAACATGCGGCCAAATCTACACAGAAATGGTTCACCAGACACAGAATCAAGCTCCTCCCGTGGCCATCTCAGTCCCCAGACCTCAACCCCATTGAAAACCTGTGGAGTGAGCTGAAGAGGAGAGTGCAGAGGAGAGGACCCAGGGCGCTGGATGATTTAGAGGAATGGTTGAAGATCCCTCTTTCTGTATTCTCCTATCTTGTGAAACATTATAGGAGAAGATTAGGTGCTGCTTTGTTGGCAAAAGGGGTTTGTACAAAGTATTAACATCAGGGGTGCTGATAATTGCGGCACACATGATTTGATGTAAAAGAATTATTTCTTAATGAGGGATTTTTTCCCACTGAATAAATGGACTTGAACTAAAGGTTGGATTTTCCTCTTTTTGTCAGTGTGGTCCTATAATATTTAGAAAAAAAAAAGAATTTATTAAAAGCTAAAGAATACATCGTAACCAGGGGTGCCAATAATTCTGTAATTTATCACAATTTATCACAAGTAGTAATTTATCACAAGTAGTCAAGAAGCCGACTAGAATATGCTGTAGAGTGGATGGAGTCAAATCTTCAACTTGTATTGATTTAATATTTACAAATGTTTCTGAACTGTGTCCAAAAGTAACTTCTATTCCCGTAGGCTGCAGCGATGACCACCTTATTGCTATTGGAAAGACAAAAACGCCCAACAGAGGTCAGAAAATCATTTTCAAACGAATCTTTAAAAACGTTAATGAATAGAACTACTGTAATGAAGTAAGAGAGGTTGACTGGTCTGAGGTTCGACAGATGGAAGAGCCTGATCTTGCTCTGGGTACGTTTGAAGGTTTATTACTCCCAATCGTAAATAAACAAGCTCCTGTTGGGAAGTTAACTGTGCGAAACGCCATGTCTCCTTGGTTAGATCAGGAACTTAAAGCACACATGACTGAGAGGGATAGAGCCACAGCAGATGCAATAAAATCTGGTGGCGAATGAGACTGGAGTATGTATCATAAACTGAGAAACTTTCTAACAATGTTGAATAAAACAAAGAAGAAGATGTATTATCATAAGAAAATTAGCAATATTAGTATTGACAGCAGGAAAATTTGGATTGTTCTTAATCAACTAATGGGAAAAAGTGGTAGATCTATACCGTCCTTCCTAGAGGCAGAGGGCAATTTTATCACCAAACCTGATGAAATTGCTATTTCATTGAAACCATTTAAGTGTTTATATTAGTGATAAAATTCAGAAATTAAATGATGGCATGAAGGTAAAAGATAAGGGTCTAGAACTCTCATCCAGTCTAAAACCTGTTGCCTAAACCTGTTGCAGAGGTCCTGGCTCTGCCTATCTGCCATACAGAGCTCCAGGGGATGACGTCATGCAATTGGAAATCGCCATATTGGCAGGAAAGTGTGGGGTTAAAAACAAGGGCAGGCTTACGGCAAGCAGCTAACTTGCTGATTGTATTTATGAAAAGTGAATAATTTTATTTCTTAGGTCAGGGGTATCCAATCTTCCCCGTAAAGGGCTGGTGTGGGTGCAGGTTTTTGTCCAAGCCAGCAGTGCTACTGCACCTGATTCCACTCATTAACTAATCAGGGGTTTCAATCAGAACCTTGGTGGGTAGAATCAGGTGAGTTAGTGGGGAGCTCAAACAAAAACCAGCACCCACACCGGCCCTTTCTGGATAAGATTGGACACCCCTGTCATAGGTAATGCCTTTAGACATTCATTCGAACTGTGATAACATAGTGACACAAGCTAGCTAACATACACATAACATACAGGCCCTATTCATCCCAAAGCCAAATTGAGTCCATTTGTATCCCCCAAGGCTCTTGTAGGCTTTGAGAGACTCTATGAAGGGAAAGTTGATCAGGTATTTGCAGTTGCTGGATACTGCAGGTCTGGAACATTGTCCGATCCGAGTCAATCCTTGGGAAAAGCACACCTGGGGCATTATAAGGGTCAATAATGTTTAAGTTTTGAATTGTATATAGAGCAATTTCTTTGCATGTAAATCAGGCAATGAACTCGGATGGCTTGAAATCAGCACTAGCGCCATTCATTTTCGCTTTGGCTTTTCCTGCCAAAATGGTGGCGTAAACAAAAGGAGTCACGTGGCGTCCGGAAATCTATAATTAATTTAAGTTTTGAAAAATCAATTTGCCCAGCAGATTGGAAGATTGCTAAAATTATTCCACCGCCAAAGAATAATAAAGAGACTTTCCCTGGGAAGAATATACCAATAAGCATTCTACCCACCCTAAGCAAAATCATGGATAGAATAGTATATGAGCAAATATAAAATTATTTCTGTATAAATGACTTGAACACAGCTCATCAACATGCGTACAGAAAGGGCCACTCCACAGCCACAGCGCTAACCCAAATGACTGACGACTGGCAGAAAGAAACAAATGCAAGCAAGATAGTTGGTTCTGTTTTATTAGACTTCAGTGCTGCTTTCGATATTCTTGACCATAGACTATTAGTGAATAAACTATATTGTTATGGTTTTGATTGGGGTTCTGTTGCCTGGATCAATAGTTAGAAAATACTGAGTATTCTTTAATGGTGGTTTTTCAGAAATGAGGGTTATGAGCTGTGGAGTGGCGCATGGGAGCTGTTAAGGGCCACTTTTATTTTCATTTTTTGTTTACAAACGATTTACCTTTATTTCTAAACCACGCTTCCATTGCCATGTACACAGATGACTCAACCATTTATTCAGCAGCGTCGACACCAGGAGATCTTGAAAAGGTTCTAAATGAAGACCTAGTGCTGATTAGGAAAAGGGTTAACATAAATAAATTGGTACTTAACATAGAAAAAAAACAAAGGCGTAGTACTATGCTCTGAACAGGGAGGGAGAGTAGAGCCAAAACTGCAGTTAAAACTAGATGATAAAGAAATCGATCAGGTCATAGAAGTTAAGCTACTTAGTGTGCTGATTGACAGCCGAATGTCCTGGACAAGTCAGATAGATGAAATTTTGAAGAAAATGCATAGAGGGATGGCTGCAATTAGATATTGTAGTGCATATTTACCAGGATGCTTGAGTAAACAACTAATGCAAGCCTTAGTCCTATCTCAGCTTGATTACTGCACAGTCACATGGTCCAACTCATCAGAAAATAATCTCAACAGGCTACAGGTAAATCAAAACGTGATGTTTAAATAATATTTCATTCATGTTCCCGTCAACATGTTGCAGAGCAAAGTCCGTTTAATGACTTGGGGCATGTATGACCACATTACGTCCCCAACTTCACTCGTCCAACTTTCCCTCCGGAATTTTACTGAAACCTGAAAATCCATTCTGTTGTACTACATTTTTTTGTCTCTGCTTTACAATTTTGCAAAAGATCTTTATTTTACTGATCTTGGAGACTGGCAATTCGACGTCCACTCTACTCCTGGATATGTCAAAGGTAATGACGGAACATGACGTTAATTATTCACTGCTCGCCAAAAAAGGTCGCACACTATGCTATTTTGTAGGGCCACCTTTAGCTTTCATCTTGGTGCACATTTGTTGTGGTATTGTTTTGACAATCTTATACAATGCTACAATATTTGTTAAATGATTCAAAGAATTTTTGGAAAGTAATAAAATCTTCATTTGAGGATATAACCATAATTGAGTTCCCAGCATGCAGTGTAAAAGACTTGTGCAATTTATCAGATTATTCAGCCATCCTTAACTGCTTAAATGAACATTTTGTTTCTTCAAGGTCTATGATTGAGTCATTACACTCGGATAAAATTCAATTTCACTCCTCTTTGAGAGACAAAGGTCCATAGAGCCTTCAAGCAACTGAATTCTCACAAAACTACAGAACCTGACAAGCTTAAGCCTTATTTTCTGAAGTTACCCGTAAACTTTATTGCGGAACCTCTGACTCACATTTTGAATCTTACATTTTCCAACAATGAGATTCCAACAATATGGAAATCTGCCTTTGCTCTCCCTTTGCGAAAAGGAGGGGATGCCTCAGCTGTCAATAACTACAGACCAATTTCTAAATAATGTAGTTTAGCTGAAGTCCTTGAAAAGTTTGTCAATGAACAGCTTTATGAATTTTTGAACACAAATGGTATTTTATCCCAACATCAGTCAGGCTTTAGGAAACAGCACAGGTAAATGAATAATTGAGGCATTGGATGGCAAAAAATATTGTGCAACCCTTTTTATTGATTTGTCAAAAGGCATTTGACACAGTTGACCATGTCATCTTAGTAAGACTCCACAATATATGCTTGTAAGATGGTTTTCAACTAACTTGTCAGCTAGAATTCAATGTGAACAATTTGTCTTCCTCTTCCTTCCTTCCTGCGTCAAAAGGCATCCCTCAGGGATCCATATTAGGACCACATCTATTCTCCAAATGTGTGCGTAACCTCTGTAATAATTGTCAAATGTTGCATTCCACTTTTATGCAGATGATAGTTATTTACTGTTCATCCCCTTCAACAGTACAAAACCTTCAATTTTACAGTCTGCCTTCGATGTTGTTCAGTCTAACTTATCCTATCTTAAGTTAGTATTAAATGCAGACAAATCTAAATGTATGTTATTTACAAATGGCAAACAGGTAACATCTAATCTTCCCATGATCGCAACTGCTCAAGGGGTTGAAATTGCCAGAGCATATAAGTATTTAGGTATTTTCTTTATTGATCAGAACTTTTCATTCAAATTGAACATTGACTTGTTTCCAGATTTAAGCTTAAATTAAGTTTCTTTTTAAATAATAAATTCTGTTTCTCTCTCCAGGTAAGGAACCACTTAATTTCAGCAACTTTTTTTTTTTTTTTACCTTTATGGGATTATGGTGACCTGCTCTGCATGAATGCACCCAAGGAGGGCCTAAAGAAGCAGGATACTGTATACCTTTGTGCTTTACATTTTATCACTGGTTGTGGAAATTTTATGCACAACTGCACTCTGTATGCTGCCGTTGGCAATGAACATCTGCACACTCTTTCAGCGGTTGACCCTTCAATATGAATCTCTGCTAGGGCTGGTTCCACCTTATCTGTGTACATACGTGCAACAAATACAAATATCAATATAATAATCTGTACTCTAAAACTGTTCTTCGGATGCTGATCCCTGGGGTTAGAACGGAATTAGGCAATAAAGCTTTGAAAGATGCAGCTCCATTTTCCTGAGATAATGCACAGAGAGACCCGAATTAGTCGGAGCTGACAGGGGAATTTAAGTCAATTTTAAAGAAAATAGTTCTCTTGGTGAATGTGATTGCTTTTAAATTTTACGAAAAGCCTTCGTCGACTACCGTAGAAAAGCAATAAAAATCGATTGATTCCTCAGTTTGCCACAAATACAGTGCATACCTCACCATTGCATTTTTAATGGCGCTAGGTATAATTACCTAAACTGAAATTACTCACATAAGCGGGCGTAAGGCCATGCAAGGCTTTGTAATCAGGCAAATCTTAAAATCTACCCGATACTTGACTGGCAGCCAATGCAATATAAAAAGTTCCGTTGTAATATGAGTAATTTGCCAATGTATACATACATCCACCTCATGTAGGTTGCTGGAAACAACGGATCCACCCAATCACAAGAGAGAGTTGACTGGGCGATTGCATTCTCATGACAAGATTTATTTACAGAGGAACTGGCTTGGCAAACATCATCAGAAGTGCTGTCACCTGGTGGTAGAATGCAGCAAAACCCCAAATCATGTCGGGATCGGAAAAGCGTGTGAATGGGTTATATTCTCTCTCGTTTATTTTAATCCAAATTACGGTGTGTGAAAACTTTTTTGGCAGCTTGATAGACCTGTATGCTTTAACCTGATAAATTTCAAATGGTCTTTTATTTCATTCAAAAAATTTGAACGATCATGAAGCACTAGTTAAGTCGCCTGATGTGCGTAAAAGGTAGCACGGAAGTTTCAGAGTAGTTTGTCTTTCGTAAAGCATAGGCTTATTTTCCAGTAAATTGTTTTTCTGCTCTGAATTTAGCCAATCATTTAGTTGCCGATGGATCGCATGGGGAAAGAAGCCATGACTTCAATTGCCAATGGATTACCATTATAATTGGGAAACGAGTTAATAAAGGAAAATGATCGATAACAAGCCAGGACAAATAATTTCTGTAAAGGGATATTCAGGCTACCACCAATTTCCAGTTTTGGCTATGCCACTGAAAGTCTATGCACTCAAAGTTAACCGAATTATTTGAAAGGCGACCGGGCAATTAATGTTAAGTTTGCATAACTGCGTTTGCAAAATTCTCATGAAAGACCACAGATTTGTGTTTACAGGCTTGACTGTTCTAAAAGCGGTATCCTTTAGCCTATATTGCGTTCATCAGAAATTTGAAGAAGAAAAAAAGATGGAATTAAGGGAAATTTACACTTTTTTAAATTAAGGATGCGAATAAAATATTGCTTTTTTGCAAAGTGTGACACAAGACAGAGTAAGTAGCTCTGTTCAGTCTGTTGTCGTCAAGTCTCAAGTTTGTCGTGCTTGACGTCGGCAGCGACAGTTTCCGAGTAGGACTGGGGAAAGGGTTGAACTTTTGGAGCTGTGATATTATATGCAAAACATGCCAAATTACTTCTTAACCAGAACGTATTACAGTGAAATTTCATGCTCAACATTCGGTTTGCACCACCCTACATCAAAAGTTAATTATGATTAAAACCTGTTCATTTGACCTTTAAACCAGGTTGACCAAATTGTCCCACCAACTAAATCCAGCGAAACCAGCTAATGACCAGCCAAGGTTCTGAAGCTAGGTCTAGTTGGATTTTCCTGAAGGCAGAACACCAGGCTAGTGTTCTAGAAAACCAAGATTAAAGACAGAATAATAATCTTTTCGTCTTTGAAAATTTTTCTGCATATACGGAATTCAATAGAGAAAGGGAAACCATTAAGTCCAGTCCCTGAATGTTCCACTCAAAAAAAATTACTACTTGATCTGAAAATATAAAAGCATCCCTCTGTATTCTATGAGGATTTCTGGTGGATTGAGTTTCTTTTAATTTCCTGAACTAAATTGGAAGAGATCAGCAAACCCCGTCCAACTTGAAATATGTCAGATGCATCACCACTTTTTACCTTTTTATTATCAGCGCCTTATGCACTGATTCCTATCCTATAACGCCTACTCTGATATGTGACTCAGCTGAACCATAATCAGTCACAGTCTGTATTGTTTTTGGACAACTGCACCACTGCAAATGCCCTGGGTTAACTAGACATGCTTGCTTACCAAGCCAGAGGTTGTGAAACCAGTCTACACTACATGATTTACAGAAAATAACATGATACTTAGTAAACCATTACTGCAGTGCCAGTCACGAATGAACCAACTTCTGTGGATCTTTTTTTGTCTTATCTACAGTATACTTCATTTTAAATATAAACCACCATTGGCTTGTTCTTCCAGTTTACTCTCCATCTTTGACAGAAAAATAAAAGCTGTCACTGCAGGCCTCTAGATGGGTGCAAAGCCCTTCTCAATCAAGTCGCTGGATAAAGGCTTGAGTGCAGGTTCAGTCATTTCTTGGGCTGGAGGGCTCCCAGGCTTTTTCCTGCAATAAAGCAAATCCTTCATCAACATGACATGCAGTATATTAACATCACAATCAGGACTGTCCTCAGGGTTTCCCCCTTGACTTGAGATGTAAACAAGGTACAACTCAAGGCAAACATTCATTGCTATGTCTGCCTGCCATAGCCTTGTGCGCCCTAAAAGTTCATTTTTGGTCCCCCACACGCAGCTGACCTTATGTGCCCTTGACCTTTGACCCAACGACCTCCAAAACCAAAACAGATGAGGCACCTTCTGTGGGGAGTTTCTGTGTGTGATTCGGTGAAAATCCCTCCCCTGCTTCAGTAGATATATTACAGGTAGATTGTGAAACCAGTCATTTTTTTGAAATGACTGAAGTTTAGCGCTAGACATTTCATGAAATGACTTACATTTTTGGTCAATTCATGAAATGACTGGTTTCGCAATCAGGCTGTAACAGATATCAGACGAAGAAGATATTTGTGACTGACGCACACAGGGATGGACAAACAGAAAATGGTAAATGGCCTCCTGCTCACTGTGTGTATTGACGGTATTTAAATAGAAAAAAAATGACACAAATAGAAAATATTAGCCTCCTTTATGTTTTTTGGCCCATCCACAAAAATATAGGGCTCTAATTTCGTAGACCAGGCGCAGGCGCGGCGCATGGGGGGTGCGCCGCGCCAACGGGGTGTGTCCAGGCGTATGTGGCAGTTTCGTGCCCGGCGTAGCCTGGCGCAAGTACTCCTCTGTCCCGCCTCTGCCCCTCCTTCCAGCGCAAGCTGGCAAAGAAGGCGTGTTTGGGTATAACACAGCCGAGTCAAATCTTCACCAGTCAAATGAGCTCCTCACCTCACCTTTAATGTGTTAGAATATAGAAGGCGACCCAGCCGAGTCAAATATTGCTCACTGGCAAGAGAAACGATGGATAGCGTGTTTCTATTATTACAAACTGTAGCTGCTTAAAATTTTGGGATTAACATGCATATACAACAAAGCAAGATACGTTACACATTTATTTCCAATATGTGATCCTAACTCAGTACGAGATCAGAGCAATCAGGCTGCATTCCTTTCCCCCACTAAAGACGATAAAACATAAGTAGCCTAGTATTAAGCCGCTTGCACACTGGACGCGAAACGAATTTTTCGCTCGACAGATTAAGTCTTGTGTCCAAACAAAGGTATGACAGGGTTAATACATCGTCGTGTCCGACTGTCTATTATTGTTTTTAATTTCTTCAAATCTACTGACTCTTTTAGATATTACACGTGAATGTTTGATAAGAGGGTTCAGTTCTTTAAGATGAGTACCGAGAATTTCAATAAATGTTTCTGTGTAAGCTCTGCTCAGTAAAGCGAGTCGACACTGGCGCGAGACAATGTACAATGCCACCGTGTCTGACAGCCAAAAAAAAGGACGATTAGAACAGATTGATAATGAAATAAAGAATAAAAAGAAACATTTTAACAACAGAGCATCCAATGAACACAGCGATTTATTTATTGGCGGGTCATCTTTGTTTGATATCACGTTTGTTGCTGATGTATTTTTATTCTTTATTTCGTTGTAAATCTGTTCTCATATCAATACTTTTACTTTTTGCTGGCTGGTGGACATGGAGTATTTTGCATTTCGTGTCGGTCAGTCTTGATCGTGCATGCGATAATTTCTTCACACTGTCAGTGGTCATGGAATTGATTTGCTCACGCACTTTTTTATCTCTGCTGTGGAAATAAAGCGTGAATCTGTTCGGTCCTGTGAGGTTTTACGAAATGAGCCAAGAGCGAAAACCAGATAAATGCAAAATGGAGGCTTTATTTCTGAAGGGGGAAACCCCCCAACAGAGCTGGCAACAGTACAATGTCCACAATCCACAAACAGAATCCAAAGGGCAAAGTCCAAAACTGTAACCAGGGCACCAATAACAAAACTCAAGGTCAGGCAAAAATGGTTCGGTACACAGGCGTGGGTTTGGTGGAGAGACAAACTCATAAGCCGTAAACAGTCCGAATCCAAATACCAGGGCAGCAAAGACAATAGACGTGGTCGGGCAAAAATAGGTCAAAACTCACGAAGGCAATCAGATCCAAAAGGGCAAACCAAAAAAACAAGTGTCGGGCAATCCAGTCAGAAAGAAAATATCACGATGAGCAAGGCGAGGAACGTAGCACAAGACAAAGGAGTAAAGACGATCTGACAAGGAACTAAAAGTGCAGACACCTTATATACACATCCGGGGTGAACACATGACTAGGGTAAACAGGTGTAATCAATGACATGGGAGTGACACATGAGGAAAACTAATTACATGAATTTGGCGAATGCCGAAACGCAGACAGGGATAACGAGACATTCCTATGAACGAATAACAGCTCCGGTTAAGGAGTACTAAAGTGTATAGTCTAAAGAAAAGAGAAAGCCTGAGATATAAATGGAAACTGCAGTAGAGATAATTAGTGATAGGCAAGGAGGGCGGAGATACAGATTGGGCGAATGCTGAGAGATCGTTAGTCTATTAGTATGTGCAGCTATACAATCCCGAGTGCAAGTTAGTCAGTTAGTATGAATATACAATGTTAATCGGGGTTAGTAATTATCGAAAACAATAAACTGTTAGTAGGGTTAGTAGATAGCATAAAGAGAGAGGAAGGAAGAAAACGAGATATGAAGAAAGATTGAAATCCCAGAAACCAGGAAATCACCCGAATGAGTGGCACGTCAGACAAGGGACCGTGGGCAAAGACCTACACAAGACAAGACAGGGTAAACGAAGTGCAGGACTAGAACCAAAAACAAGACTATGAAACATGGCAAGGCTATGAAACATGGCAAAGACGTAAATAATAACAAAACAAGAAAAATAATAAAACATGAAATCAAACAACCAAAACACAATACATAATCCTAGGGATGGTCAGAGGCAGGCAGTGGTCACTAAAACACAAAAGGCATACATGGCAAGCCAGGCACAGAACTTAAACATGGGGCTAGACAAAAAACATGGCTGAAATGCAGAATCACAACAGAACCCCCCCCCCAACGAACGCCTCCTGGCGTTCAATTCGAAGAGCGTGATGCAGCATGATAGTCTCTTATTAAAGTCTTATCCAAAATGTGTCGGGCAGGAACCCAACTGCGGTGTTCTGGTCCGTAACCCTCCCAGTCGACGAGGTACTGTAGACCTCTGCCTCGTCGACGAGAGTCCAGGAGGGCACGGACCGTGTAGGCTTCGCCTCCGTCGATGATCCGGGCGGGTGGAGGGGGATCAGGTCCAGAGGACAGGTGGTGGGTTACAGCAGGTTTTACTTGTGACACATGGAAAGTTGGGTGTATACGTCGCATGGATAGGGGGAGACGGAGGCGAATGGCAGTGGGACTAAGGACCCTCTCGATAGTGAAAGGGCCCAGGTATTTGGGAAAAAGCTTACCCCCGTTACCTCTGAGGGGGATGTCCCTAGAAGACAGCCAGACCCGTTGCCCAGGTCGGTACGCCGGAGCCGCTGTGCGTTTCTTGTCGGCCAGTTCCTTCATCCGGGCGACCGATCTGAGCAGGACCTGGCGGGTGGTGACCCAGGTGCGTCTGCACCTACGGACGAACTCGCTGGCAGATGGAACAGCTACCTCCTCCTCCTGGGACGGGAACAACGGAGGCTGGTAGCCCAGGCAGGCCTTGAAGGGGGAGACGCCGGAGGCAGCAGAGGTGTGGCTGTTCAAGGCGTACTCTACCCATGGCAACTGATAACTCCAGGAGGAGGGGTTCCTAATGCAGAGACAACGCAGAACACTTTCCACACATTGGTTAGCTCGCTCGGTCTGGCCATTGGTCTGGGGATGGAAACCTGAGGATAAACTGACTGACGTGCCTAGGGCTTTAAAAAACGCTTTCCAAAAAAGTGCTGTGAACTGGGGACCACGATCAGAAGTGATGTCGGTGGGTATGCCATGAAGCCTAATGACATGTTGAATGACCAGATTGGTGGTGTCTTGAGCGGAGGGAAGTTTAGTGAGGGGAACTAAGTGAACGGCTTTGGAAAATCTGTCAACAATAGTGAGAATGGTGGTGTGGTGGTTGGATGGGGGAAGACCTGTGATGAAGTCTAGTGCAATGTGGGACCAGGGACGATGTGGTGTCGGAAGGGGCTGGAGTAAACCTTGTGGTGGTTGGTGAGAGGACTTAGCCTGGGCACAGACCGAGCAAGCTGTAACGAAACCCTGGACATCTTGGCTAAGTTCAGGCCACCAAAACCTCTGGAGGATGAAGCTCTTAGTGCGGCGAATCCCAGGGTGGCAGGACAGTCTAGATGCGTGTCCCCATTCCAGGACCTTGGGGCGCAGGGCAGCTGGAACAAATAAGCAGTTAGTGGGACACGCACTAGGGGTAGCAGCATTGGTCTGGGCATTCTTAACCTCTCTCTCTATGTCAAAACATATGGCATTGAAAAACGCTTCCTTAGGGAGGATAGTATCCTTGTTAAGTTCCTCCTCCTGGATCTCAAAACATCGGGATAGGGCATCAGGCTTCACATTCTTACTTCCAGGCCGGTAGGCAATGTGGAAGTTAAAGCGGGAGAAGAATAACGCCCACCTGGCTTGCCGCGGATTGAGTCTTTTGGCTGTCTGCAGGTACTCCAAATTCTTGTGGTCAGTCCAGACAATAAAGGGAACCTTGGATCCTTCCAGCCATTGCCTCCATTCTTCCAAGGCCAACTTCACCGCCAACAGCTCCCGGTTGCCGATGTCGTAATTTCTCTCCGCTGAGCTGAGGCGGCGAGAGAAGAAGGCACATGGATGGATTTTCCCATCCTCCGTGGACCTCTGAGACAGAATGGCTCCAGCTCCAATATTGGAGGCGTCCACCTCGACGATGAACTGGAGCTCTGGGTTGGGAATAGTGAGGATGGGTGCAGATGTGAATCTGGTCTTTAATTCTTTAAAGGCGTCCTCTGCTTTCTCCGACCAACGAAACTTGAATTTGGAGGAGGTGAGAGCAGTAAGAGGAGCCGCAACAGAACTATAGTTCCTGATGAACCGCCGGTAGAAGTTGGCAAATCCTAGGAAACGTTGGAGTGACTTACGGTCCTCTGGTCGGGGCCACTTGGTAACTGCCTCCACCTTTACTGGGTCCATGCGAATGGTGCCAGGAGAAATAATGTAACCCAAAAAGGTGGTGGTTTCAACAAAAAACTCACACTTCTCGGCCTTTACGAAAAGGCGGTTCTCCAAGAGGCGACGGAGCACTTGACGAACATGCTGAACATGGTCCTCCTGGGATTCAGAAAAAATCAGAATATCGTCAAGATAGACAAAAACAAACTTGTTTAACATGTCTCTTAAGACGTCATTGACGAGGTTTTGAAACACTGCTGGAGCGTTGGTAAGCCCGAAAGGAAGAACCAAATATTCCCAGTGCCCCGTGGGAGTGTTAAAGGCGGTCTTCCATTCGTCCCCCTCTCTGATTCGCACTAAGTGGTATGCATTCCGGAGGTCGAGCTTAGTGAAGATCTTGGCTCCTTGCAGGAGATCAAAAGCGGTGTTCATGAGGGGAAGTGGGTAGCGGTTCTTAATAGTTATCTCGTTGAGGCCCCGGTAATCAATACAGGGTCTTAATGATCCATCCTTCTTGGCTACGAAGAAAAAACCCGCACCAGCAGGGGATGATGACGGGCGTATAAGGCCAGCAGCGAGAGACTCTGAGAGATACTTCTCCATAGCTTGGTTTTCTGGTCTGGAGAGTGAGTAGAGTCGGCCTCTAGGGGGCATAGTACCTGGCTTCAGGTTTATGGTGCAGTCATAGGGTCGGTGAGGTGGTAAGCTGGTGGCCCGAGACTTTGAGAAAACCTCCTTGAGGTCATGGAATTCAAGAGGAACCTTTTCCAGGTCTGGAATCTCCGGAGGAGATGGGTTGTGTAGAGGGTCGAGGGCGTTGCGGAGGCATGTCAGGGAGCAGTTGGAGCTCCATCCCTTAATTTCATTCTTGCGCCAGTCGATCTCTGGTAGGTGTTTGGCCATCCATGGATGGCCCAGGACGATAGGAGCATGGGGAGAGTGTAACAGGAGGAACTGAATGGTTTCGTGGTGGTTTCCTGACACCTTGAGTTTGACGGGGCTGGTCGTATGGGTTATTTGGCCGATCCTCTGGCCGCTGAGCGAATTGGCCACTCGATCAGGGAAGATCTTCTCTGTGGGAACGCCCCATTTCTGGGCCAGCTCCACATCAATTAAGTTTTCCTCCGCTCCGGTGTCCACGAGAGCCTCGGTGGATCTGCTCTCGCCCCCCCATTCCAAAGTTACAGGAACACATGTGCGATTGTTAGTTTCCTGTCCCGGCGTCACCCCTATTACTGTCGCTATGCGGGCACCAGGAGGACCTCTTCTCTTCTTTTCTTTTTCCCTGTTAGGGCACTGAGCGATAAGGTGTCCTCCCTTGCCACAGTAAAAGCAGGCCCCATCACGGCGGCGGCGATCCCTCTCCTCCACAGGAATGCGCGTACGTCCCAATTGCATGGGTTCAGGCTCCGGGGAGCGGCTGCCAGTAGGGGGTGATCGAGGCGGAGTACTCTGGGGAGCTGGATATGGTCGTCTGCGGGAAGCGAGGCGTCGGCGCTCCTCCAATCGCGAATCCACGCGAATAGCCAGGTCGACAAGGTCGTCCAAGTTCTCCGGTAAATCCCGCGACACTAGCTCATCCTTAAGTGCTTCCGATAATCCGTCGAAGAAGGCATCGTACAGAGCTCTCTGTCCCCATCTGCTGTTGGTGGCCAACGTCTGAAAATCAATGGCGTAGTCGGCTACGGGACGCCCACCTTGTCGCATGTGCAGGATCTCTCGTCCTGCCTCGTGACCCAACTTGGTGCGATCAAAGATCCGCCTCATCTCTTCACCCAGTAGACGAAAAGTCTGTACACAGGGGAGATCAGCTTCCCAAGCCGCTGTAGCCCACTGCTTAGCTCTTCCCGTCAGTTGCGTGATAATGAAAGCAACTCGCGCTCTTTCGGTGGGGAAGGACGAAGGCTGCAGGCTGAAGATGAGCTCGCACTGGGTGAGAAACGCCCGACATGCTCCCGGGTTCCCGTCGTACCTCTCCGGCGGTGGTAGACGTGGCTCGCAGCTGGGTAGGGGCGGAGCGGAAGCGGGAGCAGGAGGAGTATAGGCGGTAGGCTGGGGTGACTGTAGTTGCTGCGCCTCCTGTACTGAGCGAGTGAGGTCCGCCATCTGGAGGCTCATGGTTTGCATGTGCTGCATCAGAGCACGGAGCTGACGTTCCTGAAACTCCAACTGAGTGCCCTGCTGGTGCACTGCCTCCTGCAGAGACTGGTCTGACGCTGGCTCCGTCATGGTCAGATCGTAATGTGAGGTTTTACGAAATGAGCCAAGAGCGAAAACCAGATAAATGCAAAATGGAGGCTTTATTTCTGAAGGGGGAAACCCCCCAACAGAGCTGGCAACAGTACAATGTCCACAATCCAAAAACAGAATCCAAAGGGCAAAGTCCAAAACTGTAACCAGGGCACCAATAACAAAACTCAAGGTCAGGCAAAAATGGTTCGGTACACAGGCGTGGGTTTGGTGGAGAGACAAACTCATAAGCCGTAAACAGTCCGAATCCAAATACCAGGGCAGCAAAGACAATAGACGTGGTCGGGCAAAAATAGGTCAAAACTCACGAAGGCAATCAGATCCAAAAGGGCAAACCAAAAAAACAAGTGTCGGGCAATCCAGTCAGAAAGAAAATATCACGATGAGCAAGGCGAGGAACGTAGCACAAGACAAAGGAGTAAAGACGATCTGACAAGGAACTAAAAGTGCAGACACCTTATATACACATCCGGGGTGAACACATGACTAGGGTAAACAGGTGTAATCAATGACATGGGAGTGACACATGAGGAAAACTAATTACATGAATTTGGCGAATGCCGAAACGCAGACAGGGATAACGAGACATTCCTATGAACGAATAACAGCTCCGGTTAAGGAGTACTAAAGTGTATAGTCTAAAGAAAAGAGAAAGCCTGAGATATAAATGGAAACTGCAGTAGAGATAATTAGTGATAGGCAAGGAGGGCGGAGATACAGATTGGGCGAATGCTGAGAGATCGTTAGTCTATTAGTATGTGCAGCTATACAATCCCGAGTGCAAGTTAGTCAGTTAGTATGAATATACAATGTTAATCGGGGTTAGTAATTATCGAAAACAATAAACTGTTAGTAGGGTTAGTAGATAGCATAAAGAGAGAGGAAGGAAGAAAACGAGATATGAAGAAAGATTGAAATCCCAGAAACCAGTAAATCACCCGAATGAGTGGCACGTCAGACAAGGGACCGTGGGCAAAGACCTACACAAGACAAGACAGGGTAAACGAAGTGCAGGACTAGAACCAAAAACAAGACTATGAAACATGGCAAGGCTATGAAACATGGCAAAGACGTAAATAATAACAAAAAAAGAAAAATAATAAAACATGAAATCAAACAACCAAAACACAATACATAATCCTAGGGATGGTCAGAGGCAGGCAGTGGTCACTAAAACACAAAAGGCATACATGGCAAGCCAGGCACAGAACTTAAACATGGGGCTAGACAAAAGACATGGCTGAAATGCAGAATCACAACAGGTCCATCTGACTAATTTTCAAAAGAAAGACGAATAAAGACTGCCGTCTATCTTCAACGGAAGAAAACAGACGAATAGGCTAAAAAGACCAAGAAAAGTCGATAGCTATCAATTTGCATTTTGTGAAGGTCGAGCACAAACATAGCCAAGTTTGCACGTCTAATAATTCCTGGAATACTCGGAAAAATTAGAACTTTTATGACTCTCGGACACGGAGCTATATTAAAACCCTGTCCAACTATCGCGTCTTTGCATTGACTTTGTCTGTAATCAGTCGTGCGAAAAATTCGTTTCGCGTCCAGTGTGCAAGTGGCTTTAATGAGCATTGAATGCAAGCATTCGATATATATATATATATATATATATCTATATATATATATATATATATATATACAGTTTGTGGTTGGCTGAGAAAGATGTGAAGTCGTTAGTTTGCATCACAGATTCAGCTGCGTTGATCAAGCCAGGTCAAGTTTCCATTACAAGTGCCAACCGCCTTTAATCTGACATCAGGACAATCGATATAAATACTATAATTTATGTCCTTATTCAGATAGTTACACTAAATAGTGCTTCCTGTAATTATTTCTTGCATCGAGATGTGCCTGACATTCTGTAAACCTGCCTGTGAGATTTCGGTGACGTGAGCGCACTCTGCGCCGGTCAGCCAAATTACCACTGTACGGAAATTAAACCAGGTTGGAGCTGGCGGGTTTTCTGCGCAACTCCAGCGGAGACTTTTTCTACGAAATTGTCACTGCGTCTTGATGAATATGTGACACCTCCCCCTACTACGCCGCCACACCCATCTCGGCGCACCTTCGTCTACCGAAGGCTGCGCACCTTACGAAATTACCACTGCGCGGGCTGTGCCATACGAAATTACCACTGCGCGGGCTGCGCCTCGCTACGCCACCTGCGCTGTGCCAGGAAATTAGAGCCCATAATCTCAACCAAACAGGTGATCTGCTTGTCTTAACAAAAAAAATTTTTTTTAAATGCTTGTTTTTTTTATTGTGTAGTAAAAGAAGACTTTTTTTTAGGATTTATTGATTATTTTTTGCAGTAGGGTATAGTAGAGGACGCATCAGATATCATCACAAATTTATAGAATTCAGAGAGCAGATACATGAAGCAACAGAATGCTGGTTAAAATGGCTGGGACAGGGATTGGGGAGAGTTCCTGGAGAGACGAAGCGCTGCGTGTTTCAGACGTCTTGTGGCTCACATGCCTGATTCAAATGACTGCAGCTTGTTGATGGCTTGATAACGAAGCGATCCTCTGAATGTGGTGTGTTGGAGCAGACACACATAAAACACACTGCGCTTTGGCTCCCCAGGAGCAGGGTTTCACACTCCTACGCTAGAAAGTGATAAATAGATATAATCCTGTTTTCTGCACCACAAAAACTAATCTTGCCAAGCATTTTAATGTAGTGTTTAGACTTAAAAGACTTATTTCTATGACCCTTTTTCTTAGAATCAAAAAAATCTGCCACTGATGTCAGATAATTTTGACTCATTTCTTGATTTGTCCGAGATATTCTTCTCAGGGTTCCTGTTCTGGTCCGAGATGACAGATAAGGTGGCGGTGATAAAATACTGCTCGTGCATTTTTTTGGGTAGTGGTTTACAAAGAAAAACGTTGTAGAAAACATGGCTGGACTTAAACTAAAAATATATTAAACTGCTTTAAATCGGTAGATACAAAAACCAAGAATGTTAGTAAACACATCGAAGTAAAAAAAGTTCACATAAATGCCCACCTAACATGAAGCTATTGTCGTGCAAGTAGAGTTTAGTTTCCATGTTTGACTAAACCTTAAAAAGTCAGGCAAAATGATAATTAAATTAAATTTCTGCGACGCACGTACTGCCGCAGGCATGTCAAGAGTGACCTTTTAGGGCCATTAAAGTTAGACAGAGGGCATAAACTGAGACTGCACACACTGGCGCTGGAAGGAGTTTTGGAGTGGGGGACACTTACTTATTAACTCGTGCAAGTAACTGTATAACAGTCGAAAAAAATATTGGTCACTATTGAAATAACATTTTAACAGTAACACTGGAAATAAATTTTTGTAATGAAAACATGAACAGAAAACATCACCAGTGCTTTACCTGTATCTCAATATATCGTACTCATTTCTGATATTTTTTAAAAACCAAAGTAAAATCACTGTATTATTTTATTTGGCATTTACTGCGGCAACTAAAGGTAAGCAGAGTCTGCATTCAATTAATTTGTAAATACCTTCTTTTATTTATTCGCCACGTCATGGAGGAGAAGAATGCCACTTTAAACAAGTCGACATGGTCTACAACATCCCCCGCCAATCGTGCGCTTCTCATTTTCGAACTCAATCAAGGCCTTTATGGTCTGAAGCTACACACCAAATTTGGTTGCTGTATCTGTAGTAGTTTGAGTAAAGCTGTCCCCTTTATCTCGGACGGACGGACGCACGGACGGTCAAACCTATATCCCCCTCCCACTTCGTGTTGGCGGGGGATAATAAAGCTAAAGGAGTTAAGTGAGAGACAATTTACACAAATTATTTTACGGACTTCATTTTAGTTACAATTGTTAAAAAAAAAAAAAAATTATATATATATATATATATATATATATATATATATATATATATATATAAAAACATATAATGAATAGCTGAGGCACTAGTCAAACCTATGGCGGAAGAGCGCGGAGGTTTAATCTTTAAAAGCCCAACTATAGTAAAGGTTGAAAGAAAAATCTATGTATTCTGTTAACATGTCTTGGGGAGGGGCTAATAACAACCCAATAGCAATTTTTAATTTTTGGTGACCTTTGACCTCATTTTAGTTCTGTGACAAATATGTCACCATGGGCATTTCGGGGACCTTATTGCTCAAATGACTTGAATGATAAAACAGTTGACATATAGCTGAAGTATTAGGCATAGCTTATTTTTCATTAGCTTACCTGTTTATCTACTTTATCCAGTGATGAAAGGGTGCTGATCTATCGGGTTGATTCCACCATAGGGGCGGCCATATTGGAAAGGTTGGCTGGTGCAGCCAGTGTAGAGTCAGTTCCACTTCTATGCATCAGATTGCAGCACTGATGGTCTAAATATGTCACTATGGGAATTCAGTTGCAAAATTTATGCGGGGTCAGTGGTTTTGACAACCCCCAAAATCGTGTGACAAATTTGTCACAGGGGGCATTTAAGGGTTAATTATCTCGGGTTTACAGTATGATATACTTACTATACATCTCGGGTACAACGTAAACATGCAAAGACCTCGATCACGATCATTATGCGGGCGACTGTGACTTGTTTTAATGTAAATTGAGATAATGGTGTTCAAGAGCCATGAGGAAAATAAATTATTTCTTCATCGACGTTATGCAGGGGAAAATGGTTTGTATTTTTCTAATCGCATTGAATACACAACTATTATCAAAGTCAAAATATACTTTGGTTATTAAGACATAGCCAAGTGTACTCTTTCTTGGGTTAGGAAGAACACTGCCGTTATTAAGGTCTGACTGGATAACATGAAACTTGATAATTTTTTTCATTCTAATTCCTGAAACACAGCGCTTGAAGAATACTGTTTATGTATACCGAAGCGCGGAATATATAGCCGACACTGATACGGTATCAATTAACATATCCATGCACGAAGGAAGCTTTCTTTTTCAGTTGAGCTGTTTGTTATGCATAATTTCACAGAAGAGGTAGCCTATTCAATTAATAAGGTTAAAGACATTCTTTCATCTCGAACAAAAATAAACAGTTACATTGGCGATTTACCTTTTTGAAGTCAAGGAGCTTCAACCCGGACCATTTAAATGTATATTTATTTTAATGGCCGCGACAGGATATAGGCTATGCCATAGGGGGAAAAAAGGAAGAAGAAAAAAAAAGGCGGGCTCGCCTCAGGCCGAGAATTCTGGTAAGCTGTCGGGCTGGGCCGGGCTCAGGCTTAGATTTTAGGCCCATGCAGGGCTCTACGGTTCACTCCAGCCTGGTTTAGTCCAGTTGAAATGAACAAGCGTTTACCCCTGAACCGGTGAGTTTGGCCATCATTAGACGTATTAGACATTATCACTGTGACTGTAATAGCCTACCCGATGTTACCATTTTACCACCACCTGAAAAGTAGGGGGACAAAAAGTCCTGTTGCCCCCCCTTTTCCGGCGCCAGTGACTGTACACCCAAGACAACAGAAAACACCCCATCACAGCCTTGTGACCACCAACAAGACAAGAGTATGTCCCTTTTTATTTTTTTATTTTAATTTATTTCATTACATTTTTGTTCTCTTTGGTCCCCTGAATAAGACCGAAAATTTGCCCGTAACGCTTACGTTTTTAGTAAAAAAACTTTTCAGATGTATTTGATAGCTTGAGTTTCACTGCCTCCTACATGTTCATGATTAGACTCATTAGAAAGGGACTTTTTATAATAAAGAAAATCCATGGAGCTCAGCTCTGCTCCTAATAAGATAAGGGCATTTTAAAACATGAACGGCCAGTTTCACCAGAGACAGTTCGCCATCTCTCACAGCTTCAGACATCCAGCTTCAGACAAGGCTCAAAGTAGCTCCACACTTCATCGGTAGAATTCCAAGGGCCTTGACATTTAAAACAAGGCACTGAGAACTTTGAAAATGCACAAGCAGTTTATTAAAAAAAGACTATTTAGACAAACAATACCTTGATGTAGTTTCCAGTGGCCTCCATCTTGAAACTCACAATAAGTCGATTGACGAGCACGAACAAATACATTGCAAACTGTTTCCCTATCCTTCCTATTCGTTCGTGTTGGTCAATCGTCTTATCGTGACTTTCAAGATGGAGGCGACTGGAAACTACATCGAGGTACTGTCTGCATAAATAGAATTTTTTAAATAAACTACCGGTGTATTTTCAAAGTTCTCAGTGCCTCGTTTTAATTGTCAGGGCCCTCGGAATTCTATCAATGAAGTGTGGAGCTACTTTGAGCCTTGTTAATGATGAAAAAAATAAAGATTTCTTTGCATGGCAACACGATGCCTGATTCACAACCATTGTAAGCCTGTTGGGAGCTTTGCCTAAAAATCCATTTATTTCGAAAAGTTGCGTCCGTACAGAGATGGGGTATTCGACAATAGTTAGTACTCATTATCATGTTTCAATACACCCCAAATCAATTTCACACTGGAATTCTCCTTTAACACCAGAACCAAATGCAGTGATAATTTCTCTTGTTCCACGTTTGATTGAGATAAAATTGAAACAGGAAATAAAGATTTTCAAGGACTTCAACGGAATTAGATACTACATTGCAGACAAACGTGCATTTTGCTGCAAGGAAGTATGTTGCAGAATGTGTTTTTAAGTACATTTTCAAATACATTTTTGTGATAGATGTGCAATATTGTTAACACTTAATACTGCATGCTTAAGAAGGTGATGAATACAAGATCAGAATGCTTGGTAAGAATTTGTTTTTACAGTGCGATTCGTCAGTGGTGTGTGATGGGCATCTGTCAGAAGAATACGGTCAACGTGTTGCTCTTTATCACAATCACATGCGTCATTTTCACACACACACACACACACACACACACACACGCGCGCATATGCATACACACACAAAAACAGACACACACACACACACACACACACACACACACTACTCCAGCTGTACCTCATTAGCTCCACATCCTCAATGGTTTCGGGCAGCAGTTCGTTGAGAGTTTCTGGTAGCAGCGTAGCCAACAGGCCAAAGGAAATGGCCTCTATGCAAATAATGGTCTGTGGGAGGAACCTCCAAACATCTTGCAATAGCATGACCAGAGGAGTGATGGCCACGCCCACGCGAGCCGTCAAGCTGCAGTACCCCAAGCCGTTTTGCCTGGGTGAGAAAACATTTCAAGGGCTCAGCTCTTTACAACAGGGCTTCGTACAAACATCACGTCAGCTCAGAGGCGACTTCACATCGAAGAGGAGAAGAGACAAGATAACTGGGTAAATAAAGACAAAAACAATGAAATAACGAGAAATTCTCCAACGGCTCCAGCGATAATCATATGAGAAAAACCCTGGGCAGCGGTTTCTGTATAAGTCCTTTGCTTACGGTATCTAATGCCGAGTCTCTGATGAAGTCTGCATTAGCTGGCCTTTACATGCAGGATACACCGCAGGTTCCTCAACAGTTAATAAATATGAGATTTGAATATCCTCTAATACAACATCAAGTGAAGATATAAGCAGCCATTCATTCTGATCAATGGCTCAAATTGACTCTCAGGAAAACTATTTTAGCGAAGCTGAAAACAGGGCAGTACACATGGCAGTTCCAGTTCCTGGGACACCATCCATTAACTTTATTTGCTCTCCCAAATCATGATCTGCCAGATACCGTACTGTGAAATACTCCCTGCAAGAATATTTTGATTTTATAAAGTCATAACATAACAGTAACAAGGATTGGTCATTAAGCCCATATTTACAAAGCAAAACAGCTTAGTTTATCTAAAAGTAGATCTAAGGCCTGATCAAGCCAGGTCCTGATAAAAAGTTTTTTTTCACTGCCACAATTTGACCAAGCAAGCGATATAATAAGTATACACCTGAGCAAAAGTTATCCACCTCCCAATTTGTGAAACAATTCCATTTCACCATAGGACTAAATTCATAACATTGACAAATATTCCCGATTCTTGGAAGTATGGCTTAGACAGACCTTTCTTTTCAGTTTGAAGAGAGTTTGAACTTCACTTCTTATTTGCTCTCAAAGAAAGGGTATGTCTTCAACAAATTTAATTCTGTTAAAATTATGAGCCTCCCGTCCTTGAAGCAGGCGTCACACTGTCCCGAAATTGACACCAGATGGAAACACGATAAAGGAAATGTTCAAATTCGGATCTGATCATGGAAACATCGGGCCATTCGTGAGGGAATCTTCAGCCATCGTATGACCGCTAGTTGAGTTTCTCGGGCTCCGGCAGCAACTTTGTGAGCGGTGGCAAAATCTTTGGCATGCCAAAAAATTGCCTTATGTACTAAAGGGGGGCCCGGCAGAGAAAGTTTGGAAACCACTGGCCTAGGGCAAGGTTCAAGTCAAGGATCAAGCCACCTCTCAGATCTGTATCTGTCATAGTACCAAATATATAAGACTTTTTATACAGCATGTTTTGAAAAGCACCCCCTTACAGGCCATTTTTTCAGAGGCCCATAAAATCCATACCGGGGTGCCGTTTGTGAAAAAATTGGAGATACCCATCATGTGTGTTCAAATGAACAAATATACAAAGTTAGAGAAAAATCTAAGACCATGATGGCCCAAAAGGCACCTTAAGCATTTCCACTTGGCGTGGAATGACCCCCTTGTGTTTGGTATTCAGAGCGTCGGCCGTTCAGTGAGGGTGTCTGAATGGTAAAATTGCTGGATTCTGAAATGGCTCATAATTCAATAAAATTTCCCTCCCCAAAGTGCATATAAGTACCAGGTATGTGGTTAGTGAAGTCATTCATGCGTTTCCGCATGATTCTCACCTGAGGACAGTTGGGTAGAGCTCAGAAGTATACAGAAAGACTGTCGTAAAAGCCGCCTCAGACAGACCTTTGCCCATCACAGCGAAGAAAGTGCGGAAATACCACATATCTCAAAAAATAAAACAAAATAAACACATTAGGAAAATCAGGCAACAGAGTTCTGTGTCAAACATGCAGGCTTTTTCCTAAATCTTTTTTCACATGGCCATAACATGTTACCCATACAAGTCTCATGCAGAACAATACTGTTGAGTCCTGACAACAGTGGCGATGAACAACAAGATCCCTCGTGTTTCATTACATGCACTGCTTTATGGCAGTTGGGATGTCGTGATGTTCGATAAGTAGTAGCAAAAAATTAATTTTTGTCCTTTTCTCTCAGGTTGTTTTTGCTTACCCCCTCCTCAAATTCAGTGACTCAACAAGGATTTACCACAGTTTAGGAGCCCCAGTAATAACATCTACAGGCATATTACTTACAGTCACCCCAAAAATGATTTAGAAAAAGTTGAATTAAGCAAATGATAAACTAGGAATGTAAAAAATCATTAATTGTAGAAGCCAGTCACTTCCTTCATTATTTGGTAACAAAATTGAAAAACACAAATTAACCCTTTAGTTCTGATACCTCATCAGGTAATTTTACCGACCCAAGAACTATTTGTTCGTAGGAAGCCCTGAGCGTTCAAAGCAATATTCAGCATTTTTGGGCCTGCCTTTTGCTACAATCACTGCTTGTGGTCTATTCGATGTACTGTCAACAAGTTTGGTGCAAATATCCTGCTCTTTTGCATTCTGCAGTCGGCACAGAGTCTTGAGCTGCTGTTCGATGGTGCGGCATCCTCACGCTGTCCCTCCATTTCTTCCCAAAGGTGTTCAATCGGGATCAGGTCCGGGCTTTGAGGTGGCCAATCCAGAGAACTGATGCGTTTCTCCCTCAGGAATCCTTGAAAACGGTTGGCTGAGTGCTTTGGATCATTGTCTTGTTGGATTATATAACGACGCACAAGCAGCCTGGATGCATTATTTGGTGAAATATTTCTTAATTCTTCAACTTTTTCTAAGCGTACAAATAATTGTTTGAGTAATTGTATATGCAGACTGAACAAAACTGATTTCAATGGACGGGCTCCAGGAAAGAAGTACCAAGTACCAAGAGCAAGAGAGAGCATCTCACCTTTGCAAATAAGCATGTTAACAAGCTTAAAGGGTTCTGGAATTCGGCACTGTGGTCAGATAAGAGCAAATTCTGCATGTTTGGCACAGATGGTTGAGTTAGGGTGTGGCGCACTGTGAAGGAAACTTTCTGCCCCAGCTGCTTGAAGACAACGATGAAGCACGGAGGTGGGGATATCATGGTTCGGGGCTGTGTGGCAGCAAATGGTGCTGGTGATCTCCAATTCATCAGTGGCATAATAATTTCGGAAATGAGACAATACTGTTTACGAAGGTGATGCCATCTGCATCAAGGCTTCTTGGGTGTTGTTATACATTTCAGCAGGAAAATGATCCCAAGCACACAGCCGAACATATTCAAGGATTCGTGAAGAAGAGACACCTTGATCCTCTGGATTGGCCACCTCAAGCCCGGACCTGAACCCGACTAAACACCTCTGGTATGAAACGGAGCGACAGCGAGAGGACGCCACGCCATCGAACGAGAAAACAGCTCAAGGCTCCCCTCTAGCGAGTGTTGAATGGAATAGCGCAGGATATTTTCACCAAACTTGTTGACAGTACGCCGAAGAGACTACAAGCAGTGATTGCGGCAAAAGATGGGCCAACAAATTATTGATTTTTGCCGCAAACTCTTAGTGCTTAATGTGTACAAATAATTCTTGGGTCGGTGGAATAACCTAAGACTGTACCAGAACTAAAGGGTTAATTTGTGTATTTCAATTTGTTACAAAATAATGAAGGATGTTACTGCTGTATATAATTAATGATTCTTTGTGTTCCTAGTCTATGATTTTCTTAATTCTTCGATTTTTTCTAAGTGTGCAAATAATTTTTGGAGTCACTGTATCTACCAAATCATCTGTTTTTCCATACAGACACAGGTTTTGTTTGAACACATACACATAAAATTTGATAAAATAGGGTTTTCCCCTTGCTAGTATGTTAAAAATGTTTTTTTTTTAATAACAAGAAGCTTTACTGGTTAAACTCTTTTCATTCAAAAATGCAGGTGCAAGTGGTTTAGATTTAGCATAAAAATTAGGAAGTAAAAAGTCAAGACAGTTTTAACAAAAATTATACAGAATACCATGTAAATACAGAAATAAAATAATGAAGGAAGAGACAAAATTAAAGAATAGATACAATAGAATAGCAACACAGAGAGGAAAAAACAGTAAAATTAGCACTGCTGAGTATATGTAAGATTAATAAGAACCATCAGGTGATGACATCACTCAGGCTACAATACATTATCAAACTGACACAAGTCAAATATTTCCAGAAAAATGGGGGGGGGGGGGGGAACAATTATCTTTTATGATTTTATTCCGACATAGGAAATTTGTCTGCGACAGTGAAATCACTTCAAAATTCATTTGACGTAAGGCTGGCATTAGCTGTAATCTCTCAAGTGAATTTTTTGGAAGACCAGTATAAAGAGCATTGCAGTAGTCCAATATTCTTGAATTAAAGGCGTGAATTAACTCGTGAGCGTCCTGTTGCACCAAAAACAGCCGAACTGCAGCAATGTAAGTTTCCCAGGAGAAGAATGTTGTTTTGGTAATCTTGTTTATGTGCAAAATTTAAGTCAGAAAACACCTCCGCTCGCCATCTCTGATTTTACCCAGGGAGCCAATTTCCATAAGCTATTAAAATTGCAATGCTACTGGCTTTGGGGCCAATTAAAAGTATTTCAGTCTTATCGCCATTCAGTTTTATAAAGTCTTTTGATTAATTGTGAACAGTTAGTCGGGGTATAAGGCGATAGGGTCATTCGGTTGGACAGAAATATATAACTGCATATCATCAGTAAAGCAGCCGAAGCTGACATGGTGTTCTCTGATTATATCGCCCCAGGGAAGCATGTAGAGGGAGAAAAGCAGTGAGGCAGATCCCTTCTGCAACACCAAAACATGCGCCATATTTTTCTGGCCTGTGATCTGCAAGTTGTCTCTTGGTGATACACAGTCCTGTTCAAAAGTTTAAGGCTCCCTCAATTGATTTGAGTTTTGTTTTGAAAATTCATGGTACATTTTTTTCCCAATATTAGGAAAGTTTATTTATCATGATTTTTGTAGGCATCAATGCCAAACTGAATAGTTTTAAAAGTGCCAAAAAATGTCTGCACAGAGCAATATTTTGGGAACCACTTAAAAACAGATATAGCAGACTTTCATGACAATTGAATAAAATCACGTCAAATGCTCTTTACATATCAAAAATAAATGAAGTCTTTGATCATTAAATTCAGTTCCAGCAGTCTCTGTTCTGATTCAAACACCTGACTGGACCTTCTCCAAAATTGTATTTTCGTTTTGAAAGGTGTAAAGTTGATTAAAAACAAAATTTTTCACGTGTCTAGCTCCTGTAGGGTTGGTTGAAGATAGGCCAGCAGGCACTCAGCATTCTAGGATCTAAATGTGACATTTTAAAATTATTATTATTATTATTTTTTTTATTATTATTATTATTAAAGCTTATAAACTTTCGGTTCCACACAATTCCAGTATTCTTTGGTCTTAACCATGTTCATGGATTTTTAAAGAAGATTAGCCTGCGTGTCGCTTCATTTATAATATAAATATGAATTATCTTCAATATTTTGCTAATAATTTAAGTTCAGATATTAGTTAATATTCTGAATGAAAGATTGTGAGGATTAAGAGAACACCACGTGTTCATTGCCTCTTTAGCTAATATTTACCACAGATGCTAACTTTCGTGACGGGCACGACAAATGTCATCTAGAAAAGTGATAGTATTGTATATTTTGTTAAATGCTTCAGTGGAGCCAGTTTGCAAGTGATACTGGAATAATTTAGACCTTACCTCTGGGAGCAATGATGTTTATCGCGATACAAACACCAGCCAGAATCAGCGAGCTTGATTGCGTTGTCCTTCGGCCAAACTTGTTCATGCTAATATAGACTAATACTTTGGCGGGAATCTCAATCGCACCGTAGATGAAATGCGTCCAATAGACGTTCAATCCAAAGCCGGTGATGTCCAAACTCAGCCCATAATAAGTGGAAGCAATACCAAACCTATAAAATGGAGGTGCAATGTCACATGAAAAATTAAGTAGCACAACTTAAAAAAAAAAAAACCAAAAAGCATTTGATTAGTTCAAGTACTGTATGGCCTTACAATTTCAGCAACTTGTCTTTCCCAAAAGGTGGGCTTTCAGCACCATTTAAGGTATGATGAGCAGAATTTTTTCTCCAAAAACCTACATCTGCTGGAAATGTTCTGCCTTGTCTGCTCATTTGCGATCAATGTACTTAAACTGTCACCTTTCAACACCAAACAGAGTGACCTTTCTCTGTCACTGTTGGAAATCTTTTACTCTTGTAGGCAGAGAGAGCCGTGAAAATGATGAGAGTAGAGGAACTCACCACAGAATACCTGTGAGCGCAACACGTCTCCTCATGTTGGGAGTTTTCACCATGTCCAGGAAGGTGTATTTCTTGCCTTTGTGATGCACTGTCACGACACTGGACAGAGTCTTTGAGAGATAAAAAGAAAGCAGAAAAGGAAATAAAAGAGCTGAAAACCTGCTGAGACCCCGTGCAACCAAAAAAAAAAAAAAAAACAGAGAGCACCATCATTCATTGGACAGTGATACATTTATTATTTTGGTTCTGTACTCAACCACTTTGAGTCGGAAAAGATGTAATGATGATAAGGCGGAAGAGCAGACTGCCCGGTTTTATTTCAGTCTATTTTTCTCGATATAGGATGAATTGTTAAGACATCACAAGTGCAGTTTCCCCCCCCCACATTTTTGGGTGCATTGAAAACTATTTAGCAGTACAACATATTGTACGATAAAGTGATCATTTTGATTCCTTGGTGACCAGTTCTATGCTTGCAGTGACTGCTTGAAGTGTGCGATACACAGACATCATCAAACGATAGGCATCTTCCCTGGTGATGCTCTGCATGTCCTGTGCTGCAGCCGTCGTCACTTCTGCTGCTTGTTTTTGGGGACCTTTTGCCATCACTCTCCCGTTCAGCATGTAAAGTGCAAATTCAGTTGGATTTCAAATCGGTGATTCTCTTTTGCAACACCAGCAAAACAACATAAAAATGTATCTCTGTCAAAAGAATTATAGCGTTCACTGTATATATTAAAAACCAAGCAAAAAAAAAAAAAAAGAAAAATGCACAACAGGTTACAAAATTACAGCCTTATTGGAACATTACCCTTCAAACTTTCACATTTTGGGCCTATTAACAGGGTTTTGGAGATTGAAGCCAAGACAACCAATGTTCAAGGGCGGGGCTGCCCAACCCTGTTCCTGCAGAGCTACCACCCTGTAGCTTTCTGCTCCAACCCTAATTCAACACATCCGATTCAGCTCATTAGCAGCTCGTCAAGATCTGTAACTGGAAAAGCAGGTGTGGTTTGCTTTAGTTGGAGTGATACCTTCAGGATGATAGCTCCCAAGGAACAGGGTTGGGTAGCCCTGCCCTTGGGTTTCTCAATTTAATTCGAGGACCGCTTTAAGAAAGAGGGAGCATCAGATTTACCTGTACTGTGATTTTAGACATGGGCTCCATTTTGTGATTACATTCTGCGCATTTTGTCAAATATGAGTGCGCTGTCTTCACCCTCCCATTGGCTACCAGCCACCTGGCTGATTCTGGTATCCACCTGCACAAAGCATCTGCATTAACACACTAGCATAAACACAATCTTGCATATTTAGGTCCATATGTTTTTGGACTGCAATATATTTTTAAAGGTCATTTGAGGCCATTTGCATTCCTATGGAGGGAAACTAATGGGACTTGTAGCCCCTTAAAAAGTATTTTTTGCCCAAATACTGACGGACCTCTCTGGGTATGTTGCGGATATAACGAATAGACATGAAGAGTTGATTGGTAAAAACAGTTAAAACCATTCTTTAAATGAGTAAACCGACACCAGCTTGATAAATATTCCTTTGGCCACTCAATAAAAAGACAATATTTAGGAAAAGAAAAAAAAAAAAAACATTGCTATATCTTCCTGAGATAACCCACGGTAGTTTGATTGCTATTGCCTTCGAAGGGAAAATCTCAATGCAGATAAGTTTTTTTTTAGCAAATCAAACCTGCCTATATACCACAAGAATTACGAAAATAGCAACTTTTATTTTCTGCAACCACCGACGTCGCCATCTGTTAAGTAGAATGAAATTTTCTGAAATTTCCGAACCTTCCTCATTTTTCAGACCTGGGTGCTGCGTCTATCTTTTTATACAGTCTATGCTCTAGACCTCACTTCACAATACTGGGTGGCGGAAAAGCACCATAACATTGGTTCAACCCGCCATAAAACACCAAAAAGAAGATGAGCAGAACACCTCTGCTCGTTCCTATCCCTTGCTTTGAGCCATTTTGTGACATTTTCGGCACTCGTCTAGTGTGGGCTTTTTATTTTCCCTGGGCAGGTGCGAATTAGCGTCAGTTACAGCTGGTTTATTTCACCTGATGTAACGTGTCTGGGCTAGATTGGGAGTTGGAGCTAATTCAGGCCTCAAGTCTGGATGTTCTTAGCTACTTTGATGGAATACCCCTCAGGCTAGTGAAGAATAATCGTTTCCTTTGTTTTCAAAATTTGTGTGCGCAGTTGTGGAGTCGACACTGTAGAGGGCTATGATATTTACTCAACATTTGTTGTGGTTCCACTGAAGTCATCATTGAAGCTAGTGATTGGTGAAAGTGCTTGCATACCTTGTCCTAAAGGGATTTACTGCAGCCATCCAGGACTGCAGTTAGACACCCCTCTACTGCACTGTCACGCAGGCCACTGTCTCGGGAGGGATTCCGTGATGCTGTGTTTCTTACCACCAGGTGATAACCGCTAGACCCAAAGGCGAAGTGACCACGATGATCAATAATCTCCATTCATTGACTAGATATGCAAAGCCTCCCAACATCATGTTCCCCAAGGACCAAGATACGCTGCCCAGCACTCCAACGAAGGCCCTGTTCTCAATACCAACCCATTCAAGTACTGAAAAACAAACAAAAGACATAACAGGAAACATGGCGATTAAAATAAACCCTCTTCACCTTCTGGCGGTTTATCTCAGATTTTCACGCCAAGCTCTGACCTTATGGGTTTAATTTGTCCATATAATGTGGGATTGGTATGAGCACTTGATTGCTCGATTGCTTCTCTGTTATGTGTCCAATCTTTTTTTTTCAACTGTTTTTTGAAAAGCTGGGAAGAGGATCACCTTATTGTCGTTTGTACAAAGTACACAGTACAAAGCCCAGCTGTATTGGCTCCCCCTCCAGATTTCTTCTGTTTTTTGCTAATTTCATATTTAAATTTTTCTGAATATCAAGTGATTTTAATATAAGACAAAGACAATGGGAGTACACAAAATGCTTCTTTTAAATGATCAGTTCATATGATGGCGGTAAAGTGTTACTCTATATCGCAAATATGAAAAAATAACGTAATAACTGGCTGTGCCTCTTTTAGCCGCAACAACTGCTGTCAAATGTTTGCAGTAATTGGCTGCGAGTCTTTTATACCCTTTTCATACTGGGAGTGAGACAGAGGCAGCCCTTAAGCGCTCCAAATCCCAGCAGGAAAGGGTCATGAGACCAGCCTAAAATTTTAGGGCGGTCTAAATTTATAGCGCTCTCGGATGTGGTCCAGGGCCGCTCCAGTAGCGGTTCAGCAGCAGTATGAAATTTTTCCGAATGGACCGCTCTTGATTCAGCAGCCCGTAAACCAGAAAGACCGACGTGAGCTGCAAGCACCGCAAATATCAATATGTAGGTGATCTCCAGTGCCTGGCGATGTTCCACCTACTGCTTAAACTGTTAGCCCGTGTCTCTTCCCCAGCTGGTCTTGAGCTTAATTAATAACTATATATATATTGTGGAGACATTCCAGTCAGGTTTCAGGGGATTAAATAGTACAGAATCTGAGGTCTTGAGCAGTCCTTGTTTTGCTTAATTTCAGTGCTGCATTCCATACAAATGACCACAAGATTCTGTCAAACGCCTTAGAAGTGACGTGGGCATTCAGTGTGTTGTTTTAAAGTGGTTTGACCGAACTTTTTCACTTAAAAAAAACAGGTGGCACCTCATCATCTCAGGTTCCCATTCTCATGTGGTGTTCCCCAAGGTTCTGTGTCAGGCCCCATGATTTTCTGTGCACAAGCTTCCTTTTGACTTTATTTCTCAAAAGCACATCTCATTCTATTGCTTTGTTGATGACACACAGCTTTATCTACCAGTTAGATCTAACTGCTGTGGTTCATTGAGGTCAGTTTTTGATTACATTGATGAAATTAAGTTTTGGTCAGCAGAAAACCTCCTTCAACAGAATGAAGACAAGACAGCTGTTAACATTTTTGGACCCCCTGCCTCCATCTTTATGGCTGGTAATCAGTTAAGCCCTCTAATTGACTTACTTATATGACCATGTAAATAAACCTCACCATAATTTGAGTTGTCACTGAAATTTCACAAACAATTTAGTGCTGTTGTGAAAGATAATTTCTTTTAGCTTCATAAAATTGCCAAACTTAATCCACTTTTATCACCCAAGGACTTGGAGACAGAAATCAATGCCGTAATTATGGGGGTGGCACAAACATCCCAGTCTTTGCATTTGTTTGCATCTTTACAAAACATCAAAATCCCAGTTAGTTGGTGAAATCTTTAACATGACTGCTTTTACAATCAATCTGTATGTGATGTTAGGACAGATACAGTGATCGGTAGACACAGGGGATACATTGTCAATCCATTATAAAAAAGGGTGCAAACCCTGATAAAATCTATAGGCTACATTTTCCTTCTTAATAACTGACTGTGTCGACATCAAAGCAGCTGTCAGGTTTGCTAGCCAAGGTAAATTGCGCCCCCCCCCCAAAATTTTTGGCATCAGCCGCGACTGTTGGTAAGTAGTGGTTTTTGCCTCGCAGATTTCCCATGGGTGCATTCTCTCTCAGTTTCTTTCTTATTATGAAACTGTGAATGTTATTTGAGGCCTGTTAGTCTGGGGTCTTTTATGACCACCTGGATGAGTCATTGATGCACTCTTGAAAGAATTTTGGTTGGCCGGTCACCCCTGGTAAGGTTCACCATTGTTCCAAGTTTCTTAATTCGAAGATGTTGGCTCTCACCATGGTTCACTGGAATCCCAAATGGCGTAGTAACTATTTCCAGACTGGTGGATGGCAGCATCCTGTGCTGATTTTTGCCTACTTGACAGGTCCTTTTTAAGTGATGTCTAGATTAATGAAAGCTGGGGGTAATCATGTCTGGGTTTTTCTGTTGAAACTGAAGCCTTAATTAAATTTGTTTAATTGATTGATGCAGTAACTTAAGGGGGGTGATTACTTTTTCACATGGGACCTGGGAGAGTTGAATATTGAATTTTTCCCCCTAAATAAATAAATTGAATCATCAGAAAACTGTTTTTATGTTTACTAGGAACATCGTTGTCTAATATTAAAATGACTTTGATTCGTAACACTTAAGCATGATAAATATGTAAATATAGAAAAAAATCGAGATACTTTTTTCGCGGCACTGAACAGCTGAGTAGGGCTGGTGCTGCCCCCTAGTGGAAATCTGTCCAACTGCCGTCGAAAAAACAAGATACATTTCTGAGTCGGCGTAGGAATGACCACAGAAGATTGTTTTGTCACTTTGCATGCAGTACAGTTAAACATTACTACGGAATAATATATGCCATGTTTTTTGTTTTAACGGGCGGTTGATAGAAGCACCCAGTACTTACTCAGGACATATGAGATGATGCTTATTCCCGTGAGTCCAAGTCCAGTGAAAAATCTCATGATGGCGAACATCAGGTAGGACTTCGAAAAAGCGCTTACGAGTCCGAAGGAGATCGATAACAGATAGGACAAGAGAAGCATGGACTTACGGCCGAATCTGCATTCAGAAGAAAACAATATACAAAAGATTGTTTTTCTATCTGTAATCATACAAAAATTTATCTCAATGTCACCGCTGCTGCCGCTGAACCATGTTTGTGAGAACACTTGATGCCCTTTTAATAATGATACAGTTAGTATTGCTGACAAATTCTGCGCATTATTTTGAAGTCTGTGTGTATTTAGTTGCTGTGACTGGTCTGGACTTGAATCCACCAGGAACAAAAACACAAGATGCGGGAACTGATGCCGGGAGCAGGAGATTTATCCAAATTCTCATTCAGAGATAATGGGATTTCCTCAGTTATCATTTGGGTACATCAGTCTCACCCTTGTAAAAACACAGAATGTGACGCGACTAAACGAATAACAGAGGAATCTGCTTTTTAGATGGGTTTTTTGTTGTCATGGTCTTCTGTCTTTATAAATTCCTACTTTCACTTTGAAGGTGCTTTGAACAAGTAACAGTATGTGAACAATCAGAATAAAACGTATTTGTTATTGCGTAAACAGCGCACTATCATAGCTGCTACATCCAAAATGCACTCTTTTCATAAATTAACCTTTATCCTGGACTGTATGACTCACAAGGTTTTCCCATCCAAAAATGCAAAATATCAAAATAATAGACAACCTAGCAATTATATCGTTTCACTTGCCTTTGACAGCTTTTCAGTGCTAACTCCGCCATCCGCTACCCTCCTGAAGCTATTTTCCCTTCGTTATTAGCATATGAATTTCATGAATTATGAATTCTTGCCATGAATCTCCTGCACATCCAATGCTCTGCATGGGGAGTGGGCGGAGAGATCCTGTCATAGGTGTGCTGCTTCAAAATGGGCTTATTCAACTTGCTAGGTTTTGGCAAAATAAAAAATTTAATTTAATGTGGAAAAAGCCAGGAAGATCAACTTGTTGGGTTTTTGCTTTGCAAACAATTAAGTACCAATGATTTGCTAGGTTTTTCCATTGGAAAACATTGGAAACCAGGGATTATCTTTATATATCTTACTGTATGTCGTGAGGCTAAGCTTAGAAAGCATAAAATGGTCTTAACTCAGTTTAGACCAAAATTAGACTTAAGTTTTTCCACAATGCTCAAGAACTGCATCCACAAAGATGGGCGGCAGTCCGTTTGTATTCAAACTTGGTATTCATTGTTCTAAAATCCAAACTGCTCCACGGCAAAGCTAAAAGGTGGACATGTTGAGAAGATTTGTGTATGTATGGGTGTCAAACTCGAGTCCTGGGGCCTCATTTATCATAATGTGCGTTGATTTCACGCTGAATTATTGCGGGGGGGACAAAAAGTGACATATGGTTAAAAAAAGAAGAAAAAAACAAAACCCAAACACTAAACTGCATGCTATTTTTACTTCATCATGATCAACTTGGAATTTTGCATATGTTTGCAATCCTATTAATGTTGCATGTTTTGTACCGTCAGGTTTGTTTTCATAAATCCAAAATGCACAAGAAAAATGGCGTACTGCGTGGCTTTACTGAGCCTGTGCACCATTTATAATGGAGATCCCTGAACTGCCGCTGTGTCCGCACTCTGTAATGGACTCATTTCAGTTCAGCACCCTGTGCTAAAGGTGCATGAGCTCTTTGGTAAATCAGTTACTTAAATTTTATTTATGTTGAATTTATTTATTTATCCATTTGTCTATCCTTTATTTAACCAGGAAAGTCCCGTTGAGATTGAAATCTCTTTTTCAAGGAGCCCTGGGGGTTGAGGTGGGGAGGGAGAGGACAAGTTGCACAGCCAATCAGATCAGGGGATGATTAGGTGGCAGGTGGAAAGAACCAGGTTGGGACTTTAGCCATGACACCGAGGAACCCCCTACTCTTATCGAAGAGTGTCATGGGATCTTTAATGACCACAGTCAGTCAGGACCTCGGTTTAACGTCTCATCTGAAAGACGGCGTCTCCTTCACTACAGTGTCCCCATCACTGCACTGGGGCATTGGGGATTATTCCACTAGAGGGAGATGAACAGAAAGCTGCAAAAAAAACCAGCTGAAACAGCTGCCCTCAGGACAGGAGTTTGACACCCCAGTTTATATGTACCATCCAACTGATGGAGACCTGGGAAGCTTCGGTTTCAACAATCATAAAATGCACTGAGTTACCCTGACAGGACGCTTAGCTCAGAGAGCCATGGCTGCTGAATGGCTGCTGAATTGAAGAGATGATGCTCTGACTGCAGGAGTGACAGCAGACAGGTAACCGATGATGAATCTTAACAAGAGCACCTCCAAGTCTCCCCATTTGGGGAGAGGAAATTCCCCCGGACTTTTTCCAAACACTTTCGAGCACGATCTCGTCTGAAATCCCACCTGTGGATAGTTCCCTGTCGGTGCTCCCTCCAGCCACTGCCCTGGCCTTGCTAGTTCTAACTGTCCCGTCCCCCGCACCGAAGAATATTTGCCCAGCTGACATACTGGATGGGGACTAATGGGACGAGGAAGAGGGGAGGCTGGTTACTGAAAGACAGTTACAGATAAATTCTGTATCTCTGCAGCAGGAGGCAGAAAAACAGCCCCCTCAAAAGTGGGAAAGCGAGCCAACATTTCAGAAACGTTATACATGACTCAGCGGAGTCCTCAGAAAGCTTTAGATACACAGATAAAATGAGTGAAACAACATAAAACATACCAAGACATGCTGCTGGGACGGTAACACCCCTCACCCTTCAATCAGTCTTCCTGATGAAGCTAAGCACCTGAGATTACATTTCAAGAGTGCAGCACACCAATGCACTTTTTTTTTGTGCTATATACTGTATATCCAATTCTGTTTATGAATAAAATTGAATGATGTGGGTCATAATTGTAATGTTTGAATGCAAATGTACGGCTACTAGTTTTCCTCCTTAGAAAATTAAATTTGAAATGCCTCCACTGGTTCTCGGCAGTGTGTTTGCTTGAACTTGCGTGAGTGCATTTTAATGATCATCAATTCATACAATAAGGAGCATTTTTTCATGGTCAAAGTTTGTGTTTTTCTATAAAATGCAATGGGCACCAACATGGAAAATGCAGATTTACTCAAAATGAGTAAAATGGATATATTGCTTTTGGGAAACAAACTCTTCCATTGTGGATTTACAATTGCAGATGCAGCAAACCCTGGCTTCCAAAGGGAGGCCCCAGGACGAAGCTTGTGAACCACAGCTGTGAGATGTTTGTGACCACTAGATGGCGCTTTTTCCCCGTGGACCAAAAGTCCAGTGTCCCATTACAAGCAGTAAAAGGATGAGAGTCTATCCGAATGTAAAAAGTCGAACTTCCGTATTTTCAACATCTATTTGACGCAGGTGAGAACGCTGATAGATGAGTGGGACTCTCCCAAGTTTGTGAAGATGGCACAGGTGCCAAAGAAATTACCTACCTGTCAGAAAGTGCGCCGAACAACGCGGCTCCAAACATCACTCCGATAAAGAAGATGGTGGCGGTTGCCCCGTTCATCCCTTTCCTGTCGCAGGTCAGGTCCCACTTTTAAAGAAAGCAGAAACTCTGGTGAACTTCAGTCTCCCGAAGCCAAAGAAGCTAAACACTGAGGACCCAGATTTCCACTGCTAACGTATTTCATCAAAGGAAAGCATCTCTGCCATAGCAAGCTCTGAAGTCCATTTATACGCTTGTTTACACACGTTTTCTAGCGTGTTTGTTCAGTGCAGGGCTACCCAACCCTATTCCTGGGGAGCTACCATCCTGAAGGTAGCACTCCAACCAAAGCAAACCACTCTTGCTTCCCCAGTTACAGATCTTGACGAGCTGCTAATGAGCTGAATCTGGTGTGTTGATTTAGGGTTGGAGTAGAATCCTACAGGATGGTGGCTCTGCTGGAACAGGGTTGGAGACCCCTGGGTTAGTGTATGAGCCTGAAATCAAGATATCTATCAATCCATCTAACGTGAATTGTTACATTCGACAAACCGTGTTACGTAGGCTAATGTAGCTGGATGGATGGATGGATGGATGGATGCCCACCTCCTACAGCGCAGCCGGCAATCAGGCATCAATTCTGGATCATGTCGATTATCCAATTAACGTTACACTTCAGCTGTGACAGTTCCCCTCGCCTGCTAATTTATCAAAGTTTAACCATCTATGGCACTAAACTTTAGGATTATTCGCCAGAATTGGTGGCGTTAAACCACTTTCACACCGGACACGAAACACATTTCTCTCATGACAGATTCCATTCAAAATCAATACAAAGACGAGAGTACACGCGGAACGCTCTGCTCATAAAGCTCACTAAATGCCTGAACCAAGGCCGGGGCGATTGGATAAAATGAAATACAGACAACTGTAACTAACTAGCGTTAGCCTGCTAAATGGGTAAGGTGGTTAGTTAAACTGGCAGGTAAATAGTTAGTGTGTAGCTTGGCTGTTCTCTCAATACTGGACTGAACGCTTGCTGTATAATTTCATAATCGAAATTCATGAAAATCTAACGTTATGTCGAACTTAAGTTAGCTGGCTAACTACTTCAGGCAATTAACGTCAGCTAACCATCTAGCTTGCGTGTGCGTCAAAATTTGCTTTCACACCAGACGCGAAACGAACACGACAGATTGCATTCAAAATCAGTGCGAAGACGCGAATACACACATCTTTGCATTGACTTTGAATGTAATCTGTCATGCAAAAAATTTGTTTCGCGTCCGGTGTGAAAGCGGCTTAACGCCGCCTATTTTGGCAAATGTTCCGGCGAATAATCCTGAAGTTTATAGTATCGGCTAGTTTTTTTCTGTAGAGTTATTTCATTAGCTATGGTAGCCCTATAACATTTCAATAGTAACACTAAAATCTATATCGTATATTCCAAAAAAAACATGCAATTACTACAGTAATACTGTAGTTTTTTGGTGGTACATTTTATGGTATTCCAACAGTGGTTTTTTTGTAAGGGTCTGTCAGCTGGCTATGGTAAAAGAAGTGTAGTGTATATATATGTTGTTGTCGTGACTGGAGATCTGACCAGCTGGCTTCCTTGCGTGACATCAGTTGCCATACAAGGCCAGTTCCGGACATTTAGACAGGGGTGTTCCCGATCAGTTTAATTAATCCGAAATAGTTTAAAAGAAACCATTTTTCCACGGAGAAGCGTTTGTATCTTCGTTTTCATTGCGAAAAATACAATTCTAAGTGTCAATTTCGGCCGATTTAATGTCAAGGAACCTTAAAGGGGTTCTCTGATCTGCCGCTTTAGTATTCAATCCACTAAACCCGGTTTTCTGATGCAGTTACATCAGTGTTGATTTGTGATCCAATTAAACTGGAGAATTGTCAGTCCAGCCCCACGGCTCTGATTGATTGGGTTCTGTGTGGCAACAGGCAGCCGGAGGGTCTCCAGACTATAGCACTGGGGTCTGAGTAAGATTAGAAAGGTGTTTCAGAAGATGCAGTCAGTCCGGTCCATAAATATGGGGATACTGACAAAGTTATTGATATTTTAGCTGTCCTCCCCAGCATGATGGGAATGAAATTAATTAATGAATTTGAGCTGAAAGTGCCAACTCTCAGTTGTGATTTGGGGGCATTAGCATCCAGATCTGATAAAAAGTGTAGGAATTACAGCCCTTTTCACGTGTAAACCCCCAAATCTTTAAGGGATCAAAAATGATGTTCTTTCATTATTTAATTTCAGTTGCGTATCGTCAGATGTTCAGAAGGTCTTTAGTAACATCACCCTTTACCGCATAATGGCTCTTAAGCGGTGTGTGTGATTAACAATTAAACTTATTTCTTGACTGAACAACCAAGACCAATGCATGACCTATAATGATTAAGAAATGCTAATGACAAAGCAATTGCCTATTGGCTACGTTTATATAATAAATGGGACACTGCAAGGATGACAACTTGGATTTTTTTATTCCTTTCTTTTCCGATTATTATACAGTCACTTTGCTGTGCGTCGTGCCTCACAGCGCCCTTTAGCCGCGAATATGTTGAGAATATTTCACGGATTCTTCTTACTTATTGCTTACTTAAGCTTCGAACTAATTTACAAAAATCAGAGCTATTTCATGAGCTAATGTCACATAACTTCAGAGTTTATGATGGCATATGGACATTTTACGTCGTCATTTATGCACAGAAGAAAACTTGATGCAAAGTGCGACAATGCCATAAAAAATAAATTTGATGGTCATCCCATCAATTGGTCTTAGCAACTGTTGCTATCAGGCAAAGTAAACTGCGAGAGGATTAGGCAATTAAACATTGAAAGGTGAGGTTACCAAAGGCCTTTGTTACAGCCGACGGATCACTACTGTTTCATTTACAAAAAAGCACAAAAAATTGAGCTGTGTTTTCTAGGAAAATTGTCCGTGGGCCCTTAAAGGGCAAATATGTTCAAAGTATTTTGCGCAACTAGAACCACACAAAACCCCTCCATTTTTATAATTCTACTATTCTCTCAATCATATTTTCATCTCAAATTTTATCTGAATGATGCATCACAAAACTTGATTCTAAAGTCATTACTGACTAATTATGGCTTCTGTTTATGCACATTTTAATTACATTTCAATATAGTTTTAATGAACGGTTACATGTCTCTGATTTTGATGACGTAGAATTTATCCATTGAAAGCAGAGTTTTACCTCCGTTGCTATAGTTGAAGAAAATGTGCTGTTATCATACACCCATCCATACTGACATGGGACTGCAGGAATCTCAGAAGCACCGGAGGAGTTGTGCAGCAGGTGGAACTGGGGCTCCGTGAACATCCTGCAGGAGCTCAGAGTCCCGTCTCCCTCTGCTGGGATACTGATGGTCAACCGCTGATCCTGGGTTAGATTCTCGAAAACCTTCCCATCATCCAGGCCGCTGATGTCACACCGGTGATCAGGAATGGCCCCCATGAAGTTGTTGATGAGGAAGTGACAGGGGAGAACCATTCGCGGGATGAACAGCAAGGCTATCATCATTTTCTGATACGTCCCCAAGTCGCCCACCTCGGTGAGGACATCTTCGAATTTCATCCTGGAGCTCAATAGAAAAAAAAAAAAAAAAAAAGGCTGCGCGTTGGAGGGAGAAAGAAGTTTGACTGTGTAGCAGAGAGAATCTGTCCCGGGTGAGTGACAGGACGAAACAAAAATGCCAAAGCGCTCTGCCGCTCGAGCTGGTTATTGTAAGACACTGCACTGTGTAGCGTGATTTTCCTTTTTAAGGCTTAGTAAAACATTGCACTCCTGGTTAGCCCCCTCGATTCGCTTTCCGGTGCTCGTTAACCTTTCAGAGAGGGCATTAGCGGCTAGAAAAAAGGCGAAGGCCTTATTTCTATGGACAGGAAAATGTTCCTGTACCTACACAGCCGTCCGGACTCAGTTCAGGAGTTTGGCCCCTCAGCGCGTCGTGTGCATGCTCTGCTGAAGGTCATACTCATCTTGTAGCTCTATAATTTTTTCATTTAGCCAATGAGAATATCACAGGTTTGGCATTCTTGACTTAGCTTAGTCTTTGACCTTAAGCCCATTTATGAGGATGTCTTTGCAATGTTTTGGTAAAATAACACCTTATTACACACAGGGCAAGTTCTCCAAGCACACAGTTATCTTACAGTGTCTGGCATCAGAGAGTTTTATATGGCGAATATCGGCTTAAAATCAAATTTAGTGTTGGATTGGTGTTACTGTAGATCTTTTGAAACCAGTCCATATGGTGACTCATTAACAGCAATCAACATCTTACTGCAATCATGGGGCCAGACACTCAGCTACTACTCAGGAACAGAATTTAGTGTTACTGAATGGGAACAATGGATCTGGACCCATTTTGCAGCCACATTTCAGTCTACTGAGGTCACACCATCTGGCTCAAGACACCATAAGAAACACAAGCGTACAAAACAAGTCTTCATAAGACAACAGCCAATAAGGCCAGTAAATTTCATTCATTTCAAGTCTTGCCAATCAGGTAAGAAAATTTCACGAGCCCACAGTGACATAAAACAAACTATCTCTTGAGTCATAAAAAAATAATGTTTGCTGAAAATACGCCTTGTCATAAGATTGAACTCTTGTCATAGACATGCCATAAAGTCAAGAACCGCAGCGCGCTGGATTTACCTCCCACCCAAAATATTACCCTCACTCAAGGTGGGGGGAGTTAACTGACTGTGGGCAGCATGGAGGCACAGTGGTTACCACTGCCGCCTCACAGCTAGAAGGTTGTGGGTTTGAATCTGGCCCGGGGCCTTTCTGTGTGGAGTTTGCGTGTTCTCTTAGCGCTCGCGTGGATTTCCTTTGGTTTCCCCCGCCCAGAAAAACATGCATTATAGGGACACCCCTGACCCAGGAACTGGCTATAAAATGGTTCTTTAGTACACAGCTCTGTGGCTGCCCACTGCTCCCAACTATAGGATGGGTTAAATGCAGAGGACAGATTACCCCACGGGATTCAATGAAGTATATCTATTTATTTTCTGTGCTAACTTCGGAGTCACTTCACAACAAAAACTAGCCAATGATGTTAATTTCCAGGGGCGTCCAGTTCCTGCTTCTGTTATGGGCAGGATGCACAGTTATCATCCTGCCAATTGGACTGGACAGCTATACCAGCCAGCTGGGGCGCTACAGGCCTTTTCAGACTCCCCTCAGCCCACCCACTTCTGCTAATTGGCTCCAGTCGATTGCCAGCGTTGCTTATCCAATGGCGGCATCTCTTGTGAATCAAAGGGTGATTCAAAGGTTTGATCAAAGGGTGACCGATATGAATAACACCCCTTCTGTATGCACCAGAAACAATGACACAAAGTATGATTACTCAAAACTGTTTGAGTTGCTGCATTTTCAAGATTTAAATTTGACCAAGCTTAGGCACTACAGAAAATATTACAGAGCCACTACAGTCAATAACTTCCTCCTCTTTGACATGATTCTCATTAGAGGCGTTCAAGTTATTACAATTTTTAAATATTAATAGTTCGGCCTGATTGTGGAAGGACAGGAAAGGTCATCAGGTGACCAACATCAGTAGCAGCACCAGAAACAATCACAAAAAGACTGATTTTATTCCCAAATTAATATGTTAGTCAAAGGATTTGTAAATGTCAGGTTTCACCAGGTGGTGGTGCTAGAGGAAAAAAATCATAGGGTCACATAAAACAATTGGGTTTGTCCTCTATCTACCAGGGATGAATACAAAAAGTTTCATGACATTCTTATAATAACTGTGAAGTTCCCAAAATTTTTTAAAATTAAATGTTTGACCTGGTGGTGGCGCTGTAGTAAATGTCATAGAGTGGCCAACATCGATAACATGACTACACTCTGGGATAGAAACCATCACAGGTGGTGTGGTTTGCCTCCCCTCAAACCGGGACAAAATAACGTTTGACCGAACGGGGGCTCTACAGCAAAGGTCATGGGGTCGTATAAAACAAAAGGGTTTCCGCGCATCTCTCAGCGCTGGTGATCCAGCCCGCAAAGAATGATACTTAAAATTTAATTTAAGTAAACAGTGATTTTAAAAACCTTTACATAATTTGGAATAACACTCACTGAAATGCACCAAGTTGCATGTCCAAATGAAGAGCTGTTTTTTCAGTACGGCATATCCGGACTGGGTGAATGGGCAAAGCTAACTGAGGAGCCTGGAAACGCTGCGGTTCAGCATCAGGGAGGTAAACAGTCCGGGTTGGAAACCATGAAGCAGAGAAATGACAGGCAGGGAACAAAGCCGAGGGGCAGGGTGAGATCGGACAGAGGCTGTTAGAATTCAGGAGGGCGGGGGAATTGTGGTCAGTCGTCCCGTCCAGGGTCAGAGTCAAGAAATTAAGCGGGTTTGAATCAGGGAACGCAGGCGAAAAATGTGAGGCTGGAGCAGGAGAGAACATGACGAGGGACGCCGCAAAACAAACACCGGAATGGGAACAGGATAAGGAGAATCCAGGGAATTCAAAGAAATGCCTGAAGGTAGAGCTGGACTGAGGGGCAAATCAAACAGCCTGACGCTGGGAAAGACCAGAATTTACGTCATTACACAGAGACAAGTGAGAGAGGATCCTTAACACACAGAGTAACACACAGAGTAAGCAAGTTATCGGTCAGAAACAGGTGAGTGGACAGGCGCAAGGAAAACTCACAAGGTACGAGGGAAGTCACAAGACAATATTTAAATAATAGAAAACAATTGATTAATTAAAAACTAACCCTGATACAGACAGCCTGCAAAGGGAAAGCTAATTAGGTAGAGGCATGAGGGGTGACATGACCCAGTGCGGAGTGAGGTCAGAGGGAATGTTTAGTGAACCAAATGAGTCATCTGTGCTTTGGAGCCCTCATTTTAAGACGACACCAATGAATTATGATGCCCATCACAGCTGCATTATCTGTCTATTGTTTTTTAATATCTTTCTGCTGTATTTCACGTTCTTTGTCAGGTGGGCGTAACTCTTCGTGACAACATATATATTTATATTTAATTCCATTCCCAACATGGGGGCTACGTGTCTTACACATGACGGGCAGTAGAAAGACTTCTGCAAAGAGAACACCTGTGCATCCTCGCTAAAAGCTTCTCCGGGAAGCCTCCTCTCTCCTCACTCATCTCTCCTCGAGATGCATCTGAGGACCTGAGACATCCTTGAAGATGGCACACTGAGATCAATTTCCAATTCACACTCATGAGAGCGGAGGAGAGAGGAAATGAGGGGGCGCAAAACAGAGCAATGAAAATAGCATTTTTAGCTCCCGCCGCTCGTGGTGCAGGAGCTTTGGTATCGTGCTCCATCCGTACGTGCGTGTGTGCGTCCGTCCGTCCGTCCGTCAATACATTTCGCTTTATCTCATCAACGATTTCAGTTACAGGCTCCCAATTCTTACTGGACATGCATCTCATAATGACCCTGCCTAAAGGTGACCTTAGCCTATTTTTCAAGGTCACTGGCCTAAAAATATCACCAAAAATGTCAACATTTTGCTTTATCTCATCAACTATTTCAGTTACAGGGTCCTAATTTTTACTGAACATGCATCTCATAAAGGCCTACAACGTGCCTAAAGGTAACCTTAGCCTATTTTTTCAAGGTCACTGGCCAAAAAAAATCACCAAAAACATTGACAATTTGCTTCATCTTATTAACACTTTCAGTTACTGGCTCCTAATTAGCTCCTGCCGCCCGAGTGGCACGGGAGATATGGTATCGAGCTCCATCCATGCGTGCGTCCGTCAGCAAAAACTTTGACTTTTTGTTTATCTTAACACTGGGAGCTTCTGGGGCCGCCAGTGCCCTATATTTTTGCTGAGGAAAGGGTCTTAACTCCCTGTAAATGATCCGTAAGTATTTGCGTAACAGTCCTGGTAAAAGCCTATTGAATTCTCTATATGCCAAGAAAAAGGGCTTCAGTGCTTTCCTACTTATCTCCTTCAGCATAGGGACCATCCTTTCTGAACAGAAAGGAGATGACGATGTCCAAGACTTCCCTGCAGCAGCAATATTTAAAGCGACTCACCATCCATCCGGCCAATCAAGAAACACATGATGAGGGACAGACACATGAGGACATCACCTATAAGGGCAGTCAGGTCATCTTCGCCCCGCAGTAGTCATTTCCTAAGTCCTAAATTTCAGATCTCTCCTCAAGTCATGTGACACAAAGTAATTTAAGACAGCTCGTACAGAGTATTCTTGCTGACCCTGGCAGTATAGTTTTCTGAATTATGTCCATTTCTGCATTGGTCTCAAGGTCTTATAAATACTTTTCCAGTTTGTTTGTAAACATTCCCAGTACTTCAATCACTATGGAAACGACTTTAACATTCTTTAGTTTCCAGAGCCTTTTGACTTCCATTGCCAGATCTGTATCTCTTTCCATTTTCTTTTTTTTCGTTCTAACTCATCACCTGGATGAGCTATATCTATTATCTGGCATTTGTGGGTTCATTTGTCTTTCCAAACGATATCTGGCTGATTATTAGTATTAATACACAATCAACACAAACCAGGCTTACTCTATCAGGGAACGAGGGCAAGGGAATATCCCCAAAACACCCCAAATCTTTGATGATGACCTTTCAACCTTTATATAAAAGTACCTCCTACCTAACTCATGATTCCTCGATGACACTTAAATTCAACAGCAATGTTTCTTCTTGGCGGATATTCCTAATCATGAAGGCTTTATGTCTTAGCTCTTTTATATCAGTAATCAGGTTCTCTCATTCACCATTTTATTGATATTACTTAGAAATAGGTGAAACTCCATTATAAATCTGTTTCATGGTACAATGAGCTTGCCAAATGTCAGTGCGAACAGAGCCTTAGAAAAAGAAATTTAGGGGTAAATGTAATTCATCCCAATTCTATTAGTTAATAAATTATGGTGGTAATAGCCTAATCATAATCACACCATAACCAATTGGATTCTCTCTCTGAAGATTCTGAATGTTACCAGCAAAGTTGCAAAGATTCTAATAAAAACTGTTCTAACTGTCACGCTTAAAATGCAGGATCAGTGGTAGCCGTAAGGTCCTAACCAGACAAGGTGAATCCGTAATATCCCCGAAAACTCATTATTGGGGATGTAATAAATTCAGATGTCAAGCCTGTTACCGGTGTTTTAGAATTTTTTGTAAATCATTAGGCCTCTACTAGTGAACTTGGCAAGTAAAAATAGTGAGTGGCTTGTAATATTTGAGGACCCATCACACACAGAGGCTGGTTGATAAAAAGGATAAATTTAAACCCTAGTTAGTCTAGAGAGAGGGGGGAAAAATTCAGAGAGCAAAAGCCTGTACTCATATTCAGTCTATTAACACTAACACCTCAGCTGACAGCCACAGCACCACACTGGTCCCCAGTTAAGACAGTGCACACTTTTTTTTTTTTTTTTTTTTTAGAATAAATGCTTGTTTCATACAGGCAGGATATCTGAACAGCTCAAAACAGTTCATTCAATCGTAGCACCTCATAAAATATGCACAGTAGCGTCCACAAAAATAGAGGTTCTTCAGCTTGTCTTCATAAAAGAACCCTCTTTGTTCATCCTTGAACCCTCTACTACAAGTGAGTCACAAAACCTCTCAGATGAGGGACAACTTCCCCCAGGAAGAAACTTTGAACTTGACGAGATTCTCCAATGGAATCACAGGCTTCTTTTCCGAACCCTTTTTTTCCGGGGGCGCGGGGCATAAAAATTATGTCACAGCAGTGACAGCGGGCAGTATCAGTCACCTGGAGCGCGCGCAGGAGCTGGCCAGGTCTGCTTACCGGACTCTCGCAGCAGCGGGAGGAAAACGCGTCTTCTGACTGGCCTGTTCGCCCGCGAAGCGTCTCTCCGCACAGGAACCTCCGTCACCCTCCAGCACGTTCCCGCTCATCTTCCAGTGCGATTCATTAGATCGCCTCGCGTCGAGCCTAGAATAGCGCGGGCATATGCGAACCCACCAACACGCACTCGCACACCCCTACGGCCCACTGAACTCCGGGCTCCTGCTGCAGTCCGCACAGCGGACTTTGGCCCCCACCTCCCCAGGTCTCCGGTCTGCGCGGAGACCGCAGCTGCTCACCGATCAGCGGGAGGCGAGAGAGAGAGAGAGCGCGCAAGCCTAAAGCCGATTGTTTGTGAAGACAATAGTGCAATGAAGTGGCAGTCACGTTGCGTCCGCTTCGCGAATCTTTAATTAGAATGCGGAGAGAATTAATTCTGTGATTTTATTACGCAAGATAAGGACAAAAAAAAAAATAAAATAAACTGCTGTGAAAAATATTTATTCGACAACAAGTAAACGGATGGTTAAATGAAGAAATATTTTACGGCAAAATGAGATTTTTGGTTGATGCTTGGATCCTTTACAAAACCGAAGATAGTGGAAATTTTGTGATACACACGTATCTCTCGAAATCAGTGTGTCACCAAATTAGGAATGAATGTAATTTCATACATTAAAGCAAATATTTCCTCAATAACTCAATATGTCATGTACATTGAACGAAAGAGGTCAATCACCAAAAAAAAAAAATATAAGAAATAAATAAATATATAAATAAATATATATATTTTAAAAATATACACACACACACACACACACACACAGACATACATACATACATACATATACACACATACACACATATATACACACACACACATGCTGCTCGAAAAAAATAAAGGGAACACTTGGAGTTATATTGTGTTGTTTAAGTGTTCCCTTTATTTTTTGAGCAGTTATGCATCAGCAAACTCATCACCTCCAGTAACTCTGGTCCAGATAGAAATCATCTTCGGATTCGAGGATTACCAACGACTCTTATCATGAAAGCTGATTATTTGACAATTCACTTCTCTGTGATGTCACCATCCCCTGGCAGGTAACTAGTACGACCAATACTTAAAACCAACACGAACTATGGGGTAATGTAAATATGAATGATTATGCAAATGCCTGCAAAGAAACAAACCATAGTTTCAGACAAAAACTACAGACATTCAATTCAAATGGGTTCAGTAGACTTTTCTTTATCATCTAAAACACACTATCATATATGTTTATGTTTCGCTTTAGTAGCGCTGACAAATATATGATAATATAGGCCAACAGATTGCACAAGACAATATTTTCCAATTTATTTACAGTAACTGAAAAATTTGACTGAATGAATTGAAAAAAATCAAATATCAATAATCAATTGCATTAGCGGCTCTAGACCCGGGAATAGCGGGGCGCAGACACTTCCCTTTATGACAATTAGTGCTGGGTAGTTAGCAATCATTTTCCTTTACTGACGTGTTTTCCAATTATCGTACTTGGCAACTTAAGACACGGTCTCTCCATATGTGATCGAACAGCGATGAAATCAAATCATGGGCGAAATTCAGTACAGAAAAAAAATACTTATTTATGGGCCAGTACTTCGCGTTGATTGATCAGGTCCGTGTTCCAGTGAAATATCGCCTTTCACTCTCGGTGTTGTGTGGGCTGATAAGAAAGTGGCACTTGGCAGTTAAATAGGCAGCGTGCTGCTCAAGCTGTTTGCCTGAGAGGCGACAGGTATGCAAGCTTGACCAAAGTTGATTTAAATAAGCGTCCAGATGAACGATTGTCTTCTTACGTAATCGGGGAGAACAAGCAGCAGCTGTTATCTGTGGAGTGCTCTCGGAGCGAACCTTCGGTTACTCATGAAAATGACAGACAACAGGTCAGGACTAACGACTGTTTTAAACGGATGTTTTGTCACAATTCTCAGTTCAGGTTCCGCCACTGAACTGAATTAAGCCCATGATTTCATCGCTGTTTCATCGCATATGGAGAGACCGTGTCTTAAGTTGCCAAGTACGATAATTGGAAAACGCGTCAGTAAAGGAAAATGATTGCGAACTACCCATTGTCATAAAGGGACGTGTCTGCGCCCCGCCATTCCCGGGTCTAGAGCCGCTACTGGATTGGATCCTGAATGAATAATCAATTTTATTCAGGATATATATCAAGCGTTTGGAGCACAATGATTATATGTCCAAATTTTGTGGTTTTGAGATTTTTAACATCCCCATCACAGCTTTCTATCAGCTAATCATTAGAGCACAATAACTAAATGTCCATCTGCATTCATTTTTAATCAGAATTCACATTTTAAGTTTTGCGATATGTGCAACAAAATCTGCTAAAATGAATTAAACATTGACATTTTGATGAATAAACATGAATTTTTACACAGAATAGTCTGTCTTTGTCTTCCCTTGCAAATGAACTTAACTTCAACCAATCATTGTTGTGTTATGTCACATCATGTGCTAGAATTGTTGGAGCACTGAGGTGACGTGTCCATTTTTGACAATTTTGACCATGATGTTGCGGTTACACTCCTATGAAAACTTAGGTGTTCAATACACTTCTGAACCCTGCAGCAACAGAGTGACTGGTAAAAAAAAAAAAAGATATAAAATACCCGATTTAATAGGACACTCGGAAACCTAAAAATCAACTTTTCTCAAAACCTCCAAAATGGACATATAACCATAGCGCTCCAAACCCTCGATATGCAACACGACCCAAGATTTTGAGGGGTAAGGTTCAACTACACCGTCATACTCAACTCTGTTAGGGCACTCTCGACACTGGCAGACATGGAATTCAATGCATGGCAAGCGAGCTGCAAAACTGGGACATTTCTGTTGTTCCTGCAGTGTTGCATGTGTTAGATCTCACACCTCTAAGTGCTGCTGCCTCTTCATACATCACTGGTTCCACGACTCCTTCCGCCATCTTCCAACCTTTCTCCACAGGACTCCAGAGCACTGCGGTTTTTTTTTTTTGTTATTGCGATGGCTAAGGCATCCAACAGCAGTGTGGTGACTGAGTCTTCAGTTTCGGGCAGCGAAGATGCAGGTGCCTGATGTGGATGCCGGTACATACCTCAGCTCACAGACTGTTACATCCATCCCCCCTCTGCTTCTCCCTCAGGCCGATATGAGATGAGCACATAACACCTGGCTGCAGGTGATGGCTCCTCAAGATCTGTTATTAAACCGAAGTGACACAGGCCTTTCAGAACCCCCAGGTGCTCCTGAAGACTTTGGAAAGCAGCATTTTTTCTTGTTTTGAAAAAACGCTGCTCTTGATTTTGCAGCCTGTCTGCGCGAGCCGAGCTGAAAGGCACTGGTACGGGGTCTTCACCTGCTTTTTACAGACTGTATCGGTTGACAGAAGCTTCTCTTTACCTGTGTGGCCTTTGCGCATCAGGGCCAAAGCGGAGTCAAACGCTGCAACTGGCATAAAATAAGAGCAAAACGGGGACATCGGTGTCCACACAGATGAGTTTTGTTTCAACCACAATTGAAATCATAGGATTTTAGTAAACAGTTACATGTTTAAAGTCATTTTCCATTCTGCCAAGAGCACCAAGAATCAAAGACCCTGGAACATATTTTGCCTATTTTTTTATGCGAACAATTTTAATACACACCAAATTAGACCCTGAGTAAATAAACTCCAAATTAGATTGCTGAAGACAGGTGTATCGAAGTCATTCAAAATAATTTGCTTGAACTTAACATAAACATGAACACAAAACTTAATTTTCCTGTCTAGTAAATGGTTAGTTTTCATGACCACTTGTCTATACTTTCATCAGTTAGAAGCCAATTGATTGTTAACTTTGTGCTCAGTTATGGTACTACCAAAAGAGGACATTAGATTTGACAAGGTGTATGCAAAGATGCATAACATGCTGTTCTCATTACAAATCGGAGTCAATTTGGTTTCAATATTGCAATAAAACTACTAAACTATGCTCTCAGCAAAAATTGTAGCAAAATATGTAATTTCTTAGATTTAATAGGGAAAAGAATATAGTCACGTCATTACAAGCTGAATTGGTTACGTCACTACAGAATTAGATGTTCATGAGAAAAAGTAAGGTTTACTTCAAGTACAGAACTAAAATGGGTAACAACATATTTTTATTATAAAAGAAACATTCTGTATCACAGATATACATTGTTATCCCCCGCCAACACAAAGTGTGAGGGGGATATTGGTTTGACCTCAGTCAGTCAGTCAGTCAGTCAGTCCGTCCGTGAGAAAGGGGACAACTTCTCAGAAACTATTACAGATAGGACAACCAAATTTGGTGTGTTGCTTCAGACCATAAAGGCCTTGATGGAGTCCGAAAATAAGAAGCACACGAATGCCAGGGGATGTTGTAGACCAGTGTTCCCCAACCATCTCCTGGAGGTCCACCTGTCCCTGCTTGTTTTAGATCTCTCCCTGCTCCAGCACAGGTGATTCAAATGATCAGGCTGTCATCAGTCACCTTTAGGGGGTGGTTAACGAGCTGATCATTTGAATCACCTGTGCTGAAGCAGGGAGAGATCTAAAGCATGCAGGACAGGTGGACCTCCAGGAGAGGGCTGGGGAACGCTGTTGTAGACCATGTCGACTTGTTATTACTTAAGTCAGTTATGATGGCAATCTATATGGTCATAACGCAACATCTTTTCAAGAGTTAAAAAAACTCATTTTTAATTTGAATGTGGCAAAATAGTTATAGATGCTGAAAAATATCAATAGTAAAAGGTATTAAATGTAGAAACAAGTAAATTTTATATAGTTTAAGATATTTTATTGTTGAGATCAAAATTATGTGAAAAATAGATCTCCGAGCGTGTCTGTAGATTTCAAACTTCATGCACTCTAAATGGCTGTATTTTTTTCCACATCTTGTATTGAAAAAAAACCAAAATTACTTCCATAAACTAGACAGATTAACCTACAAGATCAGCCCATTCACAATGTGTTACAAAGAAATTTAATTTTCATCACACATGTTCACTTTTGCTTGGCCAGACCCTGGTATAAAATGCAATAGACGCCAAGATAGAAAAAGCTGATCTACTCAAAATGAGTAAAATGGATGTACTGCATTTTGGAAACAAACACTTAATATACAGTGATTCATGTGATTCAAGTAAAACCCCCTTAAATCTTTCCTACATCTCATTTAAGGACTCACAGTCCAGGAGTGTCTCCCATTTTATTTCACTTGGATATGAGCGCATCCTGCCAACAATATCGTTCACTCGCCTAAAATTGAAAATTTTTGTTTTTGAATACACCTTTTTAACTTCCCATGAAACATCAAAATTAACAGCAGAGTGATCACTTGTCCCAAGTGGCTCCAGTACCTCAACATTGCTAATTTTATCTGGGTCATTACAGAGCACTAAGTCTAAAATTGCCTTCTCTCTTGTAGGTTTGTTAACTTACTGCACCAAGAAATGATCATTTATAACATCTAGAAATTCTTCCTCCCCCCTACCCTGTCCTTTCACCATTTCCCTATTGATACCAGGATAATTTAAGTCTCACATAATAATAGTCCCTCCACCTCTACAAGCTTGCGTAATCCTCCTAAAAAGCATTTCATTGATTGTACTGTCCAAAGCTGGTGGTCGATAGCATACTCCTATGTTTAAACCTGTCTCGTGTTTGCCAATGAGCCTGACCCAGATATCTTCACAGGACAAGGAATGTTCAATTTCGGGAATTTCCTGTACATTAATGTTTTTGTTCACATAGAGTGCTACGCCCCCTCCTCGAATATTACATCTATCCTTCCTAAAGAGCTTATAACCTTCAATATTATATTCATCTCCATCCTCTTCACATAGCCATGTCTCTGTAATCCCAACTATGTCATAGCCCTCACTGATCACTACAGCCTCAAGTTCTGGAAATTTATTTTTTATGCTTCTTGCATTTAAGTAAAAACATTTCAGGCTATTACTAATGCTCTTCCCCCTTGATTTCCCATGTGGCCGCCGCCCTGAGCCCCCCACTACGCTTTGTTGCTTTAAAAGTAAAACATCAATAGTGCATGTAACGCTGTCAGCCTCCATCGGGGCAGTCTGCATTTCCCTATGTGTAACACTCACTAACCTCCCTGCCCCCCAAGTCCCTAGTTTAAATAATCCTGTGCTACCCTCAACATACGCTGGCCCAGTGCAAAGGTACCCCTCTGGTTCAGATGCAGCCCGTCAGGCTTGAACAGGTCACCCCTGTCCCAGAAAAAGTTCCAGTGCCCCATAAACCTATACCCCTCTTTCCTACACCAGTTTCGTAGCTACGTGTTTAACCTCCAGATAAAATTCTGCTTACCTCTGCTTGCACGTGGTACCGGTAGAATCCCGGAGAACACTACTGTTGAGGATCTGCTCCTAAGCTTCTCATCTAATTCCACAAATTTGCCTTCCAGAACCTCAAACCTACCCTTACCTATGTCATTTGTCCCAACATGGACCATGACAACTGGATCCCTCCCCGCTCTGGCCCGGAGCTTGTCCGCACGCTCCAGGAGGTCTCCTACCTGGGCACCAGGCAGGCAACACACCGTACGAGACTCCTTGTCGCGTGAACAGACTAAGCCATCTATTCCTCTAAGTATTGAGTCCCCCCACTATCAATAACTCTTTTCTGAGGGGTTGAGGCCAACAGGGTGCCCTGCTGCTCATCAGGACACCCTGTTGGCCTCCACCCCTCAGATAAGAGAGTATTAAATAAACATGATGGTATACTCATAATCAGCTATGACCTATTTGAAGGAGAAAAATGCAGAAGAATATGACTCACAGCCAGTCATTTAAATTAATAATGGAGCGTTTTCAAAATACATTTTTTTTAACGTTTGGAACTCAATTGCAGTATTCCGAGTAAAACTATTTTTAACGTACAAATTTTTTCATACATTTTACTACCTACACAAGGATAGGACGCCACGCGTTGAGTAAGGGGCACCAGTTTGTAGGTTTGTGGTGCACTGACATTGGTCTTTGTTGGCCCCTTCAACGCTCCCTGCAATTCTTTCTTTTGCTGATGAATTGAGAACATTAAAATACAGAAAACAACCCCACACAGACGACTGGCTCCGAAAACACATTTTCATTTTATTACAAGAGATCACCTGATTACTGGTTTCCACATCAGCAAAAAACATAGATCCTGAGCAAATGCTCCTCAACTCTAAAACATTTTATTGTAGAGACACACTCAAAATGGTACAAAAGAATTGTTTTGTGTCGTACATTTAAGGACAAATGATCGGTAACATTCTGGAGTAACAGTACCATGCAACAAGTCCTTCATGACGGGTGATATGCGAACAAAAAAATACTAATACTAAAATACTAAATACTAATACCGCCCTCAGTAGACCGCATACCTCCGCCACACCATATATCTGTTCTATTGGTTACATAATATGTTCCCACCCTGCCAAATTTCATGCCAAACCATTCACAACTTTTTGAGTTCTCCTCTTAGCAGACAGACAAACAAATCAAAGTATAAAAGTACAATGGAGTCAGAGGGAAGTCCAAACCCCCAGCCCTTTTCTCTCAGTAACCGGACAGAACAGAGATATTTCACACACAAAGAGTTTGCGACATATGCAGCATATGCCCCTCCACTTCGCTCACTCATTAACCCAGCGCGGCTCCAGGGTCAGACTGCACTTTCACACCACATTGGCTGGGTTAACAGAGTAGCGTCCTCACAAGATGGGCAATTCAGCCACTTCACCCCCAGCGATTCAACTCAGGTGACAATTCTCATCGAGGATTCATTATCGAAATTCTGCGAAGTTCTTCATGCCAGCGATCTTAAATGGATCGGAGAGAATCGAGAGGCCGCCAGGTTCCCAGAACCACGCTTATGCCCGAGCGAAAGAAAAACAACTGTTGGCTCACGTTCGTCATCCATTTAAACGGTTATTCCTGTTATTTTGTGCCTAATGAGACAAAAACATCCGCAATGGTGCAAAACAGTGAGACTTACAACAGGGTGCCGACAGACAATTTGTACAGGAAACTAAAACAGAAAACAAGGTGTTTTGATTTTTTGACAAAGAGAAGAGATCTTACATTTATTTCAAAGACTAGAATTTTGTTGCTGCGGGGTTCTTTTTTATTTGTGTAATCATTATGCTCAGAGCCCACTAGAGAATAATCAGGCCAAATTTGAGTTAAACGCCCATGGGGGCTCTGATATTCACCACCCAAACTCTCTTAGCGTGAGAGTGCAATGGAATTTTGAACAAATCTGAGTAACAATAACCATCGTTGATGAAAGATAAGATGATAGTTAATTAATTGTATCATTTATCATACTATTGACAAGACATTAAATGATAATTATTGTTAACAAATCATTAGAACTACAATAATTGTTATTTTGTCATCACTTTGAGTAAATTATATGTATTACTTCATAAAGTGCATATATTGTATCTTTGCGGAAATGGAATAATGAACGAAAATAAATTGCAGCATCAAAAATAATTTCATAGTGTGCCATCAGTGATTTTGAAAAAAAATTAATGATCGTTTCATCATGTATTAAAGGTCCACTGACAACCAAAATTTCAAAACATTTTATTTAAACCCTTCTATAGCACTTGTGCCGCGTGTATTTGAATCTGACACTGGCTTTTTACGTATTCTATTCATAAGTGTGAAGCAAATATAACCCCTGCGCAGGAATGCCCCCTTAAAATGGCTAAAACACAATTCATGTAATCACATCTCCAGAAGGACAATAGTCTGAGCTAATAAGAGGGTTTGGTGCGGAGTACCCTGTACGTTCGTCTTTACCATTGACCAAACGTTTGCCATTTTTCTCTCCCGAATTTGATACAAATACTGAGCGATCTTCCAACAGCCGGAGTGAGTATTGAGATAAAATTCTTCATTTTCTGAGTCTGATGCAGAAATATCAGATTTGTCAGAGGAGTGTGAAATTCAAGCAGGAATTCCACCAGCTGTCATGAGCTTGAGGTGAAAACAAATAATATGAACTCCATATGATTTCACTATGTTGTGAAATGAATATTTATAAAGTCATTTTTGGTGCTATCCAGTGTGCGAATGTGGAGGTGTGTAGAGCAGTGATGCCGGTGCACTAAAATTGGTGAGGCACAAGCCATCCCTTGAAAGTACTGATTGGTCTAGACCTGTCAGTCTTGATTTTCAATCGTTTAATTAACGTGAATTCTCTTAAACTCCAAAAAAAGACAGGAAAATCAGGTGCTGCCAGGTCAAAAAAGACAAACGCAACTAAGACTTGCTCTGTTTTCAATCATTGATTAACTGTTTTCCCATGATAAGATTAAGCCACTGGCAGTTACACATACAGATTCCTTCTCAACGGAATGTTGAAACAATTAAAGATATAATGTTTAATTCACTTTTTACTCTTGCATGGATACTGGAGAGGTAGTGGGAGTTTGCCCATCCAGTTTACATGTGTTTTGTAGACTTGTAGAGGGCTTATGACCGTGTCCCACAACCAAAACAGGAGTTGCGTTTGCATTCTTGTTGCAAAGTCGGACTCATTTCCATTTGGTGCTCTTGTTGCCGAGGGTGTGACTTGTCACCGATTATGTTCATGATTTTCATGTGCAGAATATCGAGGCGCAAATAAGGCTTGGAAGGTCCCTCGTTCTGCGGCCTCAGGGTTGCATCTCCACTGTTTGCAAATGATATGGTCCTGTTGGCTTTTTCAGGCTGTGACCTCCGACGCGCACTGGAGCGTTTCACAGCCGAGTGTGAAGCGGTCGGAATGATGTTCAGCACCTCCAAATCCGAGGTTATGGTTCTCTGCCAGAAAATCGATTGTACCGGCTGAGAGGAGGGTGAGTTTTTGCCCCAAATGGAGGAGTTTAAATATCTCAGGATCTTGTTCATGAGTGAGGTAAGATGGAGTGTGGGATTGACAGTCGGATCGGTGTGGCATCTGCAATGATGCGGGCCTCACTCGTTCGTCATGGTGAAGTCGAAGCTGAGCTTGAAAGTGAAGCTTTTGATTCACTGGTCGATCGACGTTCCAACCCTCACCTATGGTCGTGAGCTTTGGGTAGTGACCAAAACGACAAGATCACAAATAACAAGCAGCTGCAATGAGCTTTCTTTGCTGGGTGGCTGGGCCGACCCTTGGGGATAGGGTGAGGAGTTCAGACATCTGGGAGAGATTCAGTGTAGAATCGCTGCTCCTCCGCGTTGAGGGGAGTCAGAGGAGGTGGTTCGGGCATCTAGTCTGGATGCCTCCTGGACGCCTCCCTGTGGAGGTTCTCCAGGTATGTCCAGCTGGGAGGAGCCCCAAGGCAGACCCAGGACACCCTGGATGCTCGCTGGGAACGTCTTGGGGTCCTCCAGGAAGATTTGGAGGAAGTGGCTGGGGAGGAGAATGCCTGGGCCTCTCTGCTTAGCCTGTTACACCAACGACTCGGCTCCAGATGAGCTAAAGACAATGGATGGATGGATGTTTAATTCACTTTAGAAAAAGGAAACTAAGATGTTAACTCCGACGAGTCGAGATGACCAAACTCTTTCCTGTGATACCTTATTGAGGAAAACTGGCCACTATTGATAATATTGAATGTTTTTAGAATTAGTATAAGGTTAAACTGTATTCAGTCATTCATATAAATTAAGACAAATCATTATTTTCAAGGGATGTTCTGTGTTTCACCAATTTTAAGTTCACCAGCCATCACTGGTGTACGGCAGCCTTGTACTGTAGCCGACTCACAGGACCACGGCCGCATCTGTCATGTAGCCAGCTGCAGCTTTCTTAGATTAACAAGGGAACATTGTAGGTATTCAACACTGTTTAATCCTGCTGACTGTCATGTGCAGATGCTACTATGACTTGGTCTTCTGTAAACTAGAGGAGAAAAACGGACGTGCTGATACTGTACATATCGCCAGCACATTGTTAGGTACATCGCCAAACACAGATCTCCTTTAGTGAGATTTACTGTACATGATCAAAATGTGCAACAAATAACAGTAAATGCATTTATTTACATTCAGATATTATCAAAGTTATTTGGTTGTCATGGAACCTTTAACGAAGGTTATTATAAAGCGTTACCAAAAAGGGCAATAGCGAACTAGAGCCGATATTCCTGGGACATTGGTCATCCTGAAGTAATGTTGGATCGCGCTTTATATGAGATTCCTATGATTGTGTCCCGAGCCATAAATCTACATTTGGTTGATGCTCTGTCTTGGCCGGTTTGCTTGGCACAGTGGTTCCCAAACTTGGTTCATTGGACCCACAGTTAATTTTTCTGAATTAATTGCTTTTTAGGCAAGAGAGACTTTTCACCCTCTCACACCACATCGACACAATGGCAATGCATTCCGTGATTTTTAAAGGCCCAATGTTCATATTATGTTTATTGTGCAAACTACTGGCCAAGTCAGAAATATATTTTAAATGAACAAATTCAAGACTGTGGTGAAGCAATGAGCTGCAAATTACGTTTCTGAATACTGGTGTTTCAGTTATTTTCCTAAAGCCAAGCTGGTTTGACTCATTACGAATAACTTAGTCTTTGAATTCTTATCTATTTTATCTAATAAATGGTTAATTTTAGTGACCATCTGTCCGCAATTAGAAACCAATTGATTCTTCAATTTCAAGAGTCCTAATCCTTACTTTTTGTGCAATAAAAAGCCATTTGAGATCTGTTACAGTTTGAATAAGGAGCTCCTCAGGGTGTGCAAAGCTATTTCTGTGGTTTAATAGGGTAAAGGTTGCAACACACTGACCGTCGCAAGGACTGTGCGAAGTGTGCGACCGCACAGGGCCTCGCGCCTCTAGGGGGCCTCGCGGCTGGTGTGTGATTTTTTTCTTTATTTTTAATAAATGAATAGCCTACATATTTTGCATCACTGCACTTGATTCATCATGCCCCTTAAATGACAGTTCTCTGTGTCAGTTTCATTATTTTCCATTTCGTCTCGATAAAGGCTTTTAAGTTGTCATTCGTAACATGCTCTGTCTCGCTGCTCACTCGCCGTTCCTAGCTGTGAGATCGCTCCCGGGGTCTTATTGACGATATCATTAATTGGCATCGGGCTAGCGAAGCTTTTCAAAGTTATTTAAAACTATTTTCGGACCTCCATGTCGCAGGAGAGACTATGCGGGCTCGCCCTTGTGTCTATCGAAAAAGACATTGCATCCAGGCTGGATTATAAGGATTTAATTGCTGAGTTTGCAGCCCAAAAGGCAAGAGACCATCACCTAATCAATGAATGGTGAGCGGGAATCTGATGTTTTAAAGTTATACTGCAGCAGAACGTTTTTGACTGACTAGTATGAGAAAACATACTGCATCGTAATCAAATGTTAAAGTGTTGCATTTGTCAGTGGATACTACGCCTTTGTTAATCTGAGATTTTTCCATAGAAATTAGTCAAAATAAGCGATTTTCACCAGTGAGTGTGAGCCATTAGGTATTAATGTTTGTTAAATTGTAATACTTCATACTTCAACATGCCAATATTAAGTGAAAGCTGAGCTGATTTGATGATAAAAGTCAATCGTTGTGCAGTTGACTTATTTACCTTTGAAAGTTTATGATATCCAAAAAATCATAGTTGAAAGTATTGCCACAATTGTGCTGTTTTAGTCTAAAAATGCATGTCATTTCACCGGGTATAACTAGAACAGCCATGTGCTTGCAGCCTGACATGATTAATGCACGTGCACATGAGCTGGGCCTCGCGCATCAAGTCGGACCAGGGCCTCGCACCCCCCCTGCCACGGCCCTGACTCACAGGTGTATCCCAAACCACACTGTCTGTGGGAAGAGCATGATGCAGAGTGTTTGTCTTATTCTCAGTGATTTGGGTGTTTTTTTCCCACAATGCACTCATACTCTAAACCCCATAGTACCTACAGACCCATATATGGGTCCGTAAAATGCAGCAGCTGTATTCAAATGTGGACCTTTTGTCTTATTTTAAATTCTGAGACCCAAAGATTTCCAGTGCTCCCAATTACAAGATCCAGATATTTTCAATTTAATGTTATGCTGCGCCCAATAAAAAACATGGTGCCCTGGGTTTGAATATTTCCCTTACAGTAAATGTGACGTAGCTTCAGTGAAACACTACAATCAGCAACTATACAATAAGTATGTGACATTGTCCTACATACGTAACAAAAACATTGTTTCTGACCTTGAGCCTGCTTTAAAAAGTTCAAGTTTAAGGGGTGAACCTTTTGCATTCACAAGCATTCAGCACCAGCAAATGTATTTTTTGAAACAAGTTGGAATGGACTTAGATTGTTTTATACCACCTATATGATGTGCACTAGGGCCCTGAATGATATTGTTCGGAGCAAAGTCCTAGGAGCTGCGTCAACAAGTTGGAATTATATATCCTGCTTGAACACAAAAGGAAACTGCGGTGCCTCAGCTGAGCTGTTTAATGACATAATAAACAGGGCTTTATACTCGTTCGAAAGGTCAATTCTTTTTGAAATATTTTCAAGAATCCAAAGTTCTGTGATCATCCCTGCACTTGTTGATTGGTTGTTATGGTTGGGATGTGTAGCAGGCGCACACATGCGCTACTGATGTTCAGCATGTGTGCGTCAGGCGCAGGGGGTGGTGTCTTCGCGATTACATGTCTTTTTTTCCCAGAAGTCATCACTTGGCACTGGAATAAAAACTTGGTCAATGTCCATCAACAACTGATTATCTTTGCAACACCACTGAGAAACTAAACCAAGCTATCTGAGAAAAGCGTACATTGAAAAAAAACAAAAATCCATTCTTAAAAAGTACTTTCATCTTGTGCTAAAGAGCAACTCATTTTTTTCCTCATTAGCTTGTTTTGAGCTGTTCTTTGCTTATTTATTGAAATTTTCTCCATGGACTCGCATCCCCTCATATGAATGAAGCCCCTTCTCCAGTACTGGCAGCACTCATCTTGTGAAGCAAAAAAAGGGATAAATGTTACGTCTAAATACAATACTAAAATACTAAAATTTTTTAAGCCCAAGGTATCCTTTACAGTTTTGTAGTGCTCTCGGTCTCCAAAGGGAAACCCCATCTATGTAACCCAAGGGTTCTACGACAAGCATTAACTGGGGGCTTTATCTCTCTTCGCACCTTTCAGAGGGTCCCTCAAAGATCTAAAAAGGGTTCATCCATGGAGACAAGCCAAAGAAGCATTTTCCTGAGAATTCATAAAATTGCACCACAAAAGTCGAAATACCACAGAAGCATACACATTTTAAGCCCTTCTGCCTTTTTGGAACGTATTTTTGTTGTGTCAATTTGTAGTGTCGTTTTGTGAGTGTCGTTGGAGAGTGCTCACCGTATGACCGTGGGGTATAGCTCGCCCGTGTAGAGGAAGGCGGTGGTGATGGCAGCTTCCGCGAAGCCCTTAGTGATAACAGCCAACACCGTCCGCAGCAGGTCGTGTTCTGGGAACGCATAGGGAACCGTCAATGTCTTCTATATTACCGCATAACAGCAGGAGTGATGTAGCATCAAAGCGTTTTGGACAGGGAAGGACGCCTCAAACTTCACTATGCGATGACACCACGTTAACAACACACTACAAAACATGGCAGCGATAAACTACCCTGATCCTGGAGATCCAACGTCCTGTAGGTTTTCACGCCAACTCAAACGAAGCAAACTTCAGTCAACAGAGTTCCTGTTGAACTTTTTAGTACGATCTGGTGTACGAGACTGGCTTGGAATGAAATCCTACGAGACGGCATATCTCCAGGAACAGGGATAGTAACCACTGATATATGACAACTGCCCTTGCATCACACAACCATGTAAAAAATCAGGTCAACTGACTGCAGGCCACAGTAACATTTTGCATTTCTTTTCATTTTATGCAATTTTTATATCCATGCAAGTTAAATAAAAGCATTTACATTTCTGGCCTGGTCTTGTTACTGATCAGGCAAATCGCTGCTAGATCATAGATGGAATGTTTATAAGACTTGGTTTCAATTTTCTGGATGAAATGCAGAAAAAATTATAAATTATATAACGTCAAAGCAGGAAATATATCTACGGTCATATTTCCTCTCTTGTCAGTGGAATTGAGTTATTACAGCGGCTGAAAGCCTTGCTCAACCATTCTAACACAAGATGGACCCTCAGGCAGGTTAGGCCAGTAGAGTTGTCCTAGATTTCCATTAATGACAATACTGTCCATCAATAGGCAAGAAAATGTACTGAGAATCGGCACAATACAAAAAATTATTGCATAAATATGTTTTCTTCTTTAACTTCACTGAAGTATATGAAAGCAGGAGGCAGCTCAGGTAACACAAGAGGTTGACGTTATGTCAAACGTAAGACAAATGTTCCAGCAACACTGCATGTCCTGTTACCAGTTGGTATGAGTGTGTTGATTCCGATTAGCGTTCCAGCACCGATGAGAAACAGGGCCTGGCTGTACCGACGTCCCATACAGTCCAGGGAGAAATACGCCCCCACCTTGGCCGGGACCTCGATGGCCGAGTACACGAAATGCGTGAGGTACATGTTCAAGCCGAAACTGGCGATGTTCAGACTGATGCCGTAATACGTAAAAGGGACGGCAAACCTACGAAAAAAATATCAACAACGAAGATTTCATTAGTTTGAGGGGCCAGAGAATTGAAGCTGCTGGCAAAACCAATGCGTTGCGTTGAACATTGGACGCGGTCTGCGTTCAGACTTACTTCTGAAATCAGGGTTCCCACTCAAAGTTAAATGTAACATTCCATGACTTTTCCGACTAAAAATCTAAATTTCCATGACCTACTGTACAAAGAATGGCACGATGTATAACTTAATGCTCAGCACAAAAAAGCTTACTTTTTCAACCAATCAATCTGTATGCTCCATGTTTTTTTGGTTTACAGGAGATTTAAAAAAAAAAAAAAAAAACAAACAAAAAAAAACCAAAAAGACCATTTTCGAAAATCTCTGGCTCAGTGTAGATGAGGCCCAATTCTATGCGGTATTATAATACTTTGGAATCTTAATGTTTGGAATTTTTTAAACACCAACACACACCAACAAGAAAATTCCCTGATATTCCCTCACTTTGCCCCCAAAGAGATAAAATTCCCTGATATTCCCTGACTGGAAAAGGCTTTATTAAATTTACTTGATATTCCAGAAATTCCATGACCCATGGGAACCCTGTGAAATGTAGTCGTGTGAGCTGCCTTGAGGACTTGCAGAATTATCGGGGTTATTCCAGTGTGAACACATCAATCTGCAGTGAAATTGTGTTGTTTAATGTTGCACACATCAGGGTTTGTTCAGCTGGGAATTTGCAGGGTTACGCGTTTCACCGCGGTCATAGTTCATACCCCAAGAATATCCAGCTGCTCGAGAGAACGCAGCCTCTAACTGAAGTATTTTTTTGTTCATCTGTACCAGACGATCCCTGAGCAGATGGTGAGTTTCCTCAGTTTGGGCGTCTTCACCAGATCCAGGTAAGAGTAGTTCTTATTGCAGGCCTTCGTCTCCACGATCTTCTTCAGAGTCTGAGTGGATTAAAAAAAATACTCTCAATACACTGTATTAACTGAACAATAGGACCATCCTCATATTTATTTAAAGTCACCATGCGATGCAAGTTTGTGGAGCTTTTTACCTCCTGTGTTTGATCTGAGGTGCAGGAGAAAGGGGCGGTGCCAGTCTCTAAAAGTTGCTCCCCAGTGACATCACAGCCTGAGGAAAGTTCTATCTGGCATCAGATTTTGTGGATGGGGTTTTCAATAGCAGGGGAATGACAGCCCAATTAGAAGCCCATTGTGAACAATGCTGAATTTTCAAAAATCAGCAATGGCTACGGTTGAACTACGCCAGATGTTACCGTGCACCGTGCACATACACTAACGGATGGAAAAAGTACCGTTTGATCGAATGGTGACACAGTTCTCTTTTCACTGCAATTACTTCTAAAGATATAATCTCAATGAAAATAAATTAAAAACTTTGGCCAGGGGTTAAAAGTTGCTCCAGAGTTCCCAATCAGGAACTTGCAGTCAATGCTCAAGAAATAACTACTGTATGACTTTTCTGCAAAGTCCCACGAGACATGCAGTACACTCCCGCTCATCTACACTAGGATATGTCTTAATGTTTCTAAAGCAAAATTCCCACTTTGCCAATCTATAAGCCGACCTGGGTCGCTCTGTCACGATATAGAGATTATGATGCCTCGGCTCTGAATGCCCCACGCTGTGCACGTGCACCAGACAGCACAACATGAAGACGACATTGCCATGACACCACTAAGACCCTACCACAATGTGTCATGACTCTTCAAGAATTATCAAGATGTCGTACAACATTGAGACGAAGTCAGTAAGACAGGGTTGAAATATCACCAATACATTAACAAGATACTTACCAGATATGAACACAATGTCAGCATCGCACTGGAGACCAATATCCTAATGGATTCTTGATATTTTCTTGTACTATAAATCTTTTGTTTACATCTTTTTGATGTCGTGACGCATCGCAACACATCGTGATACGTAGTGAAGGATCTTCCTGATTCGGGGTCCATTTTTGCGCTGATGACTTAGTAAATTTCATTAAAATGTCATCATGACATCAACAAGATGTCATTATGATGTATCACAAGGTCATAAATGCGTATAAGACCAGCCAAAATGTTTGAAACATTTGTCGGCATGTTTAGTGGCACCTCCCAATTTATACCAACCACTCCAGATGCCGCCCGATATGTTGCAAGGCATTAATAAAACATCAGTAAGAATTATGAAGACAGATCGTGGTTTAGATTGGCCCAGGTCAACTTATAGATCGTCAAAGTGGGGACCGGCTTAAGATAATTCAGTTTTCTCCCCTGTTGTTGAAAAGATGTGGAGACTGCCACATCAAATCACTTCTTTAACATGTATTAAAGGAAAAAAACTTTCCTGATTTTTCTGTATAAAACAGAGATGTCCTCATTACAGTCAGGATATGCGAGTGGAGTTGTCACTCGCATGTGGTCACTCTTTCACGCTCCAGTTCCGGGCGTAACGGGGTCGTGTCCCATACTGCCCAGTCAGTTTTAATGTGTGACTTCCTTACATTCAACAGCCAGCCAAAAAACATAAGAATATGGTGACCCAGATTCCTTTTAGCCAATCAGCAACCTAAAGAGAACACTGGTTACAGAACAACAGAGGGCAGCAGTTTCTGGAGGGTACAGCCTGGAGTTCAGCGTCCTCCCTATGAACACTGCTCTTGGGCCCTGGTTCTGACCCAGCTGCCATTTCTGAGGTTTCTCTCCAGCTGTGACCTCGCCAATCCATGGGCCCTAAAAATCACTGACCCAATTACAGGTATTATAGTTATTAAATTGACACTTATTGACTTTTAAATGATCAGATTAAGCAGGGGCCAATCTTTAGGTTGAAGGCTCAAGGGCCCAATAGCTGCAGCTGATCTCAAAGAAAACGGCCACGCTGTAACAAAAGTTTGTCAGATGTCTGACTTTCTCAAAGAACCAGCAACACAGAATTCAAAACTCATTTGCTTCGTCTCTGGGTTTGTTGCCAGCCACGCAATTTTTTTTAGTTTGGTTCTGGTAAAAATGTATCGACTTCAAAGTGTTTTGGCGAGAAGTTTAGCGAGAATGTGGCGTGTTTTTGATTTTGTGTTGCTGGTAATTGAAAAAGGTAGACATCTACCAAACCTTTGTCGCAGCTTGGGAGACCTGTTTAGAGTCTCCTACATCACTACCTTTAACGCTCCCTAGTGGCAGCTCTGAGCCCCACCACTGAATTCTGATGTCTGTGCAGTAATTGGGCTGGGATGATGCAGCCTACCTCTGAGTCAAATTTCGAGGAGTAGTGCTCTTCTTTTCCGTTCATTCTGGCACATTTAAGGAGGTACATATGAGCTGTGTCCACTTTTCCATTGGCTAGCAACCACCGGGCAGATTCTGGGATCCACCTTTAATATGCAACACACAAGATAAATGGGTTGATAAATGGTCTCAACCTTGTGAAGAAGTCAGGTGAGCTAAAGGGCCCTCAATACACTCAATCAGAGATGCTGATCATGAAACACTTCACACAAAGTCCTGGCTTTCGTTCCTGCATGAGCAAGCCTCGGGCATCAGACTGAAAGAGGGAAACTCTGGTCACAGACAGGAGGCATGGTTCGCTCAGGAAGCACAGAGATGAATGTCTGGTGTAATGTGAATAGAGGCAACTAGATGGCAGTATTTACCTTTTTTTGTTGAGCCCAGACTGCTGCTAGGTTTGGACATGTTCTGGGCATGTCTGGGGCAAGTCCCCGAAAATTAAAAAAAGAGGTCTAAATGTGGGTGGGGTCTGCAAAAGAGTATATTCGGAGGAGAATTGAGACAGTGAAGTAGTAGGAGAAATTGCAAGGAGAAGGATACATGTGACCAGACCTGTCATTCTGTTTAAGACCTGTGAAGCTTTTAGTGGATTTTTGCCTGTGTTAGAGCATTTTCCTCACCCAGGACATCAAGGAACCCAACCAAAAGGGACTGTAAATATTTTTGTTTTTCTTGTTAATCAATCTTGGTCATTAGATTAGTCAGTAGATTACTTAGTTGTTAGTTGTCTTTGTTAATTAAATGTGTTTAAGTTTTAAAATTGTGTCTTTCATCCCTTGCTGTTGTGGAGGTTGTAAATGTAATAACAAATTGGGGCCATTACACTGGAAAGTGTACAGAATCTCTGTTTTACGTTGCATTCCAGACAACTCAGAACTGGAGATTTCCCAGTTGAAAACTCTGATCTGATTTGGGAGAACATTGATCAGGTACGAGTTCACGGGCGGTATGTCACGGGTTTGACAGCCGTTCCAGGGCACTTTCTCTGGTGGAAGGTTGCGTTAACCACGAGTTACTGGTTGGCTGGAACGCGGCGTTAGATTGCTATTGCAACGCTGCAAAACCGAAAAACTCAATAAGAAATCTCTATAGGTATTCTATTATTTTTTTCAAACTCGAGGACTGACTTATTACCTTATTTTACACAATACAACAAAAACAGTGTCAGTGAGTTCAGACAGTCTCAATTATTTCAAAATGTACAAATTGGCTTAGAAAATATCTCTTTCTAAGCAAAGGGTAACTGAAAACAAGTTAATGTTTTTTGTACTTTGGTGAACAAAGAGTTATTTTGAGTTTCACTGCAGGATTAAAACATGCATTAACCGGTATAATCTCCTCTCTTTGGAGGCCATTCAAGTTCACGTCATGAAAATCCATGACCATCAGAGAAATTCAGGCTTGGTCATGGAGAGTCAGGTTTGAGGGAAATCTTCATAAAATATATACCGAGGTGTTATTGAGCCAAAGGTCCCAGGAGGATTGAGACAGGCTGTTTTTGCGGCGTGTAGAGAGAAGTCTCACCACCACGCCAAGATGGCCGCCAGACAGGGGGAGGTGACGGCCAGCATGAGGTTCCTCCAGTCACGGATGTAATACGCCAGCAGGGCGAGCAACATGTTCCCCAGGCACCAGGCAATGCCCATGATGGTCCCAGTGAACGTGCGGTGCTGGATGTCCGTCCACTCGATGCCTGAACAAAACAAGCCAGACCTTTTTATCCCGTCTGTGATCTTCGGGGTCAAATTGACTCCATTCAATGTCTCGAAAAACATACGTTTTTTTAAGCTAGATTTTTTTTGTCCTAACTTCATGGGGAACACACAAAATCGATCAACAAAATGTTTATGTTCTGTACACGTTGTCTGCATTGCTGTGGCTGGGGTCATTTCAACCTCAAGCTCTCTTGTTGAAAAAACCATTTTGATCTTGTTTTTGTTGTGTTGGCTAATACTCAGACCAAGTCCTCATTTATTGCTCATTAATTTCTTATTAATTCTGCAATAATCATGTAAAATCAATCCTTCATAAGGGAATGACTGGGGAGGTAGCGAAGAAAGAAATTTTGGTTACGCTCTCAGCTACAATAATTTTCTATAGATGTTTTGCGAGGGTCAGTCTGACCCCAAACCAAAAATTTTTTGTTAGTTTGAAGATGATATGAGGTTTAAATACACCTAAAAATCGGAGTGCTGATCAGGCGTACTCAGTTCAGTGAGAGCTATAATATTCCTTCTGTTCAGCACTTAGTATGCACGCCGTAATCCGATCAACAATCATATCACGTCCTGTTCTCAATAAAACAAACTCAAAAAGGAAGGAATCGCACTCAAACATTGGTCTTTACTTAGTTCTAGTACACATACGGCCAGATTTGTGCAAAATCCTTTCAAAGCCAATAACGTAGCCAGTGATTGGTGCAAGACAAATATCCCAGCCAATCACTGTGATGTTGGTCTTGCATGGGCAGTAGGGTTTGCATGTCAAAAGGTCTAAATGAGCCTGGCGTTTAATCTTCTCCCAGCAAATCATCTACCGGGGTTCTATTTAAACATTTAACAGCTATGTTATGTTAGACAGCATGTTTAAATATAAACCAGACAGTGCTGTTTGTGTGGATGGTATTTTGGCTTTTCCTTTAAAACACAGAATTTTATCCTAGGCCAGGCCATCTGGCTAAAATCAGGATGACCCCGCCGGCTGTGGGAAGCCCTGCTGCTCGATTGCTGCAGAGAGTTCACGACCTGCATCCACGGCAACCTTTGGCCACTTCTTTCATTTTGGAAAATTTCAACCTCTCAAGCATGTGTACAAAATAAATCTGACAACCACAGCACGCAAGAACACAAATGAGAACTCATTATCTGTCAGTTACTTGGTGATTTTTATACATAAATCCTGGGATTATATGATGTCCAAATTACTAATTAGCCTAAACCTAAGCCTCGATCTTTTTTCAGTCCTCATCCTTGTTTATCAAGTTTTCCAATGATATGAATAAGGCATTAGCAGTTAAACACGCAGCTTCTTTCTAAAAGCAATGTTGCAATAATTAAACAGCTTCATGATGGTTTCATTACAGCAAAAAAATCAAAAATAAGCGATAAATATCGCAAATGAATAGCGTGGATCGAAATGCAATTTTGAGTCCAAATGCTGCATTTTCTTTCTTGCGTTACCATATCAAGGAAATATAATGAATATGAGCCTCTATCTCTGTTCTACCACCCACAGAGGACTCAGCGCAGCTGCAGTGCATCTGCTTCAGAAAAAAGGAGCATATTTTACTGGGTCAGGGGGGCACATGTACCGTCATCATCTTTCCAATAACATCTGTTCAGTCAGAGCTGACAAATGTAACAGCAGTGACTCAGCAAACGTACAACACGACCGAGATCACTGCCGGGACTTTGATAAGCCGAGCCTTATTATATAATGACATTTTCATAGTAATATCCAGCATACTATGCTGTTGGAGGATCAGAGGATCTTAACCCTTTCAGTGCCGTGGGAAACTATAGTTGCCCAATGATTTAAGATATCAAAATCAGAAGCTGTCGAAAACCTACCATATGGCAACTTGCTTAAAAGAGCTTCCGCAGTGGAGCTCTTTTAAACAAGTTGCCACATGATAGTTTTTCAACAGCTCAGAATAACTACATGTTTAATTCTTTGAAAATGTATTCAGCGCTCAAAGGGTTAAATATCACCTCGAGGCAGGAGGTTTATGGAGTTCCACCTGAAGCACAGCCGATGTGACCCATCAAACTTCTCTGATCAGTAATGTCAGGAACACCACAAATACCTGAAACTGGCGGGTGTGCCCCGGGGATAAATTTCGGATCCCTTGTTGAAGAACGCTACTTGAGCTCTCGGTAGGGAAACAGGAGTGTGAGAGAGGGGTACGGGGCAGAGGATAGTCTGTTGTACTCAGGGCCAGTGTGGTGATGGTCATTCCTGTGAGAACCACTCCACTGAGCGCCCGGGGCACAGCGAGCATGTTGTAGGAGACGGAGGAGGCACATGTGGTGCCCAGCACTGCACTGGTCACAAACGACACCAGCAGCATGGGCTTCCGACCGAACCTGGGGGAGGTGATGATGGGAGAAACGTCAACCGATGAGGAGGGGGGTGTGCAAGAGCGATGCAAAAATGTACGTAGAACAGGCATGTGCATACACACTCACACACACACACACACACACAGTACACAAACACATACACACATGCGCACCAGCATGCATGCAAACACACACACACGCACTCACACGTGCAAATGCACATCCACAGCACACAAACACACACACATGCTCCTGCGTGCACGCAAACACTTGCAGTACACACGCACTCACACATGCAAATACACATACAGACTCACACACACACACACACATGCACACACATACTCATGCATGCACACAAACACATGCACACCTGCAAATACTTCTGCACACACGGATGCACGCACACACATTCATACACACATGCATATACTGAACACATGCAGTCACGTGGACAAACCCACACAAACACGCAGTCTCATGCACACACAAACATAAACGAAAAATGGACAAAGACTTGCTGACATCTGGAGATGGTTAAAAACTAATGTGACAAGCACAGCCCCTTCACCTACGGTTAATATTTGTGTGTAAATGGTAAGCCTGTGGTGTACAGGACAGGTGCACAACCTTTCACCTCTGCTAAGAAACTCAAACTCAACAGCAGATTTTCAGTCAAATAACAAATACATATGTTGACATAAGAATGCTATTATGCAAACATATTTTCAATCCAAGTTTACATGATCATTTAAATTTACTGTAGTTCTCAAAAGGCTTCCACAGAATGCAGTTGTGTAGAATTCAAATGAACACAAAAACTACCCTGTTGGACTTAAATCCATCTCAGAGTGCAATAAAACAAAGGACTTACTTATCTGACAAGTTGCCAAATATCACAGCACCCAAAGTGACTCCAGTAAAGAAGAATGTGGCCAGCATGTTGTTATATTTTCGGTCATTGCACACCAAATCCCACTGCAGAACAAATAAAAATTTAGGGAGATAATTCTCACCTTTTCTGTACATAGTTTACTCAGCATTTCATCACACCATGTGCTGATTAGTGAAAATCAATAATGTGATTGATAGAATTAAATAAAATTAAGTTATCCAAAAAGACAGCTTCTTAACAGCTTTTTTTTTGCCAGTATTAAGAAATAGACTAGATTTAATTATGTGAGAATGAAATTCTATTAGAATTTCTCAAGGTGTGAAAATGAGTTTCAGATTAAAAAGGGAAAGGTAGATACGATTTCACACATAGACAGACAACAAATAATATAAATTTCCAGACTTGGACTCTGAAAACTAAAACTAGATTCAATCAGAGCAAAATAAAAAAAAACTTCATTAATTCACTTCATTGTAGCAATCGCTCACATCATACAACTTTACCTTACCAATGGCGAAAAAGAGAGCTTTCTTTCCAGAGCATTTACAAGCCACCAGAGACCCCTACAGGAATTACGGTTGTGTTTTTCCATTGCTCAGTACTTAAGGGCTGCACTGCATAAGCATCTTGGCGGAACACAAAGCAGAGGTTAAATAAAACCATTAAGAGCAGGAGTCAACTTTAGAAACGGATGATGTGCGCAGGAATGGGGCACCCCATGTAAATGCTGAACCTGAGTTTCCACAAGTGTTTGCCTTATTACACTTAAACATTATCGTTCCTCTAAAGTAGGAAATTTTATTTATTTTAAGTTTCTGTGAGTTTGACAAATTTCCTTTTCTTTACTCATTTGCAAGCATTGTTTTGAGTCACATATTGTGCCTCTTTGGCAAACAGCTTTTCGTAATCAGTCAGAAGATATACATAAGATTTGAAGTCAAAATGGAGAATTATTGAGTTTCTTTTTTTTTTTTTACTCATTTTTCTCATTTCCTTTTGGTGTTTGCGGTGGAGAGCAGGGCTCATTACCTGAGAGGCGGAGGTCGAGAGGAACGGGGAGCGGTTGTACACCCATCCGTGCTGGCAGGGGACCGTCGCGGACGCGTTGGAGAAGTTTCCGGAAGCGTGGATTAGTGTAAGCTTGGCAAGAGCTGAGGGACCCGTCGGACTCCTGCGGGAGGTACAGGGAGAGCGTTTCCGGGTCAGAGACAGCGCCCCCCTCAGGCAGGTGAGGAACTGCGCATCGGTGTGACGGCACGCCGGAGATGAAGCTGTGGAGCAGGAAGTTTAGAGAGATGATGAGGCGAGGGAAGCACAGGAGGAGGTACAGCAGGGCCTGGTATCGGGAAAAACCTCCCACTGCCGCCAGGACGTCCTCGAACCTCATCCTGACCCGAGGCTCAAAGGTGGGACATCCCGAAATGAGCAGCGTCCGCGGTCAGGTTCTCGAGGAGGAGAGGGAAAATTCCCAGCCCTCCTCCTGAGCGCTCCTAACAACAGAGGCCTGTTTTACATCCTCCTGATCCTCGGAGACTAATCGGAGGAACTCGTGAGACGGCGCACACATACACACACAGACTCGCATGTGAACACGCGCACAAACTCAGAAACGCCTTCAAGCACACCCCTCCTACACTCCGCACATTCATATGTACACACACACACACACACACACACAAGCGCGCTCATGTCAAAAACTCATGTTGTTTCCATTAACACATTCACAATGTAACACACTCGCAAGAAACGACGCGCACAGTCATATCACTCCCTACCACATGAGGGCAGCAGAGTGGTTGGTCACTTCACTGAAAACTGCAGAGTTGCCGGTTCTTGCTCTCAGTGGGCTTTGGGATTCTGACCACATCTGTAAAGATGAAGTTGGGAAGAACTCTGCTTTTGGGCCCTTGAGCAAAACCCTTAACCCCCAAAACTGCTCCAGGGGCTTTACTCCCGTTTCACTCAGTCCCGGCTGGTGACTGTTCGATCTGGCATTACTCCCTGGGTATTTTTGAAAAGATGTTCACCGTGGAACCCCTCCATTTAAAAAAAAGGGATTAAAAAAAAAAGTATAAAGGCACAAGTAGAACGATATCCAAAAACCCACACAGCCACAGACGCACACTATTCAAATCTTACATTCTAATGAAATGTGCTGGTGAGACCCATCGCTGCACACTCCTGACTGAATGCAAAGCAAAAGAAAAACGACTAAACATTTCCTCTGCAGCACAAACAGATGAACACAAAGACTAACAACCCCGTCTGGGTGAAAATGAAAATGCCCTCCGGCGGTTTTCTGAGTTCAGTGAACGGTGTTTGTCTCCTCACAGAAGAAGGGTATTTCTATGGTTAGGGGGTCCACTTGAGTAAGTTGCGAGTGACGTTTTTCTCCCTCATGAAGTTTATTGTTCTTGAGAATATACCATAGAAAACGTGACATTGTCCATCCACACAACGTTTTAATAAAAGAAAATCTGACCGATCCACGTGAGCAAATAATGTTTATTTTACCAAATAAGATCTAAAGACTCACTTTAAAATCCTCGGACACTGCTCTTCAAATCAAATCTCTTATTGCTCTCTCTTTATGTTACACTGCAGCAGAGTCTCCAAAACTGATCAGTTCAAACCCGTGGGCCCAGGACAGGCACAGACCATTTCACCAGCCCCAAGAGAAACATGATGGGGCAAAAGCTTATGATGCATGATTAGCTTACAAGGAGATTAAATACCCAATAAAAACACAGTAATTGGAATTATCATAATGGACAGTCTCTCCACAAACAGCGTGCTGAGATGGAAAACTGGATCTTGTTTCATTAACACATTAACCCACTAAGTTTGTTGACATTTTGGGGAAAATCCAGGATTTTTGGTTCAACAAAGATTTTACAATAGAATACCCTGGTGATAAAAGTGCTTGTGTCGCAAAATGCATATTTTGAAAAATCCAAAAATACACCTGATGCGGAGCACAGCCCAGCGCCAAGTTGCAACAAGTCAGAAGTTCTTACCTTGCTTGTAGATCAGGGGTGTCCAATCTTATCCAGAAAGGGCCGGTGTGGGTGCTGGTTTTTGTTAGAGCCCAACACTAACAAACCTGATTCTACCCACTAAGGCCCTGATTGAAACCCCTGATTAGTTAATTAATGGAATCAGGTGCAGTCGCACTGCTGGAAAGGACAAAAACCTGCACCCACACCGGCCCTTTACGGATAAGATTAGACATCCCTGTTGTAGATGAACATTCATTCAATCAGCTTCTACACAGGCGCGAGAATGAGCAAGTTAGTTGACCTGATGACACAAAATATGATGCACCCCAACATGTCTCCTCGATTTTCCATGGAGTAATGCAATATTTTTAGAATATTTTGCATGGGAATGAACTCCTCGCTGAAGACAACCAACTCTCTCATCAGTGCTAGTTTACACTTTCCAAAACCCCTGTCAGATGAATATTCTCAATGCTGGATGCATTTGAATCATCTCAAGCGAAGACGTTGTCTCGGCGGTGGTTGAGTAGATTGTTCCATTTCTGCCATGAGAGAGACCTTCACCCCACCAACCCCCCCGCGTACTCCTCACCTCAGCCATTCTCTTGCTGGCGATATGAGATGTGATCTGAGAGTTTAACAGCTTAAGCTGCTTTCACACTGGACGCAAAACAAATTTTTCGCACAACAGACTACATTCAAAGTCAATGCAAAGACGCGAATACGCGCTTGCGTCCCGTGTGAAAGCAGCTTTACTTTCATATCAACTTTCTGAAAACTCAAACCTGCAGTAAAGGTGCCACTGTGCCCCTCGTGTTTGAGTGCGACCTGCCCCCAACCTAAAATCCAGCATAGAATCTACGCCATTTCTGTCCTTGAGTTAGATTGTTGCATGTGCCTGTACCATTTTGTGCCGTTAGTCACATGCCCTCGAAAGTAATCATGTAAATAATATAATTTAAGTGTTCTTGCATTTGACATCGGGAACCACAAGAGGCCAATTAGGGGCTAATTTATGCACAATGATGAGCCAAAACATTCAAAACACTTCCTTGTGAAGAAAATGATTCCGATTACCTTGAAACAACGGCGCGTGTCAAAGTCGGCAGGCAGAAGTTAGGCAGCAAGCGAACAGTCAGTTCTCATTATTGACGTGTTAGATATGAGAAAAGTGCAACACGAGTGACTCTGACGTCACCAATCATTATGGCCAGATGAATGGGTCAGAGCATCTTCGAAACGGCAAGGCTACTGGGGCGCTCCCAGTTTGCAGTGATGTGTTCCCACTGGCAGTGGCCCAAGGAGGGACGAACCATAGATCAGCCGACAGGGTGTTGGGTGCTGAAGGCTCACCAATACTCCAGGAAAACCCAGGTTCTCTCATCTGGTGGGAGGCGACAGAAGGGCTACTGAGGCACAAGTGACAGAACTGTGTCAAGAAACATAGCACAGCGCACCCAGCTGTATAAAGCGCTCTGTAGCTGCAAAACAGACACAGTGCCCATTCTAACCCCAGTACCCTGCTGAGAAGGCCTATAATGGGCGAATGCACGTAGGAAGTGGGCCTTGAAGCGTTGAAAAAAACGTTGCCCCAGGTCAACGTAGTTTCGTTTTCAGTTACGGGTACGTGTGCACCATTTACCTGGGGGAGAGATGGTACCAAGGTGTTCAGTGGGAGGATGACATGCTGGTTGAGGAAGTGTGGTGCTCTGGGAAATGTTCTGCTGAGGAATTCAAGTAGACATCAAAGTTTGACAAAGCTGTTTTGATGGCAAGAGGGGTCCCTGCACGATATGAAGTAGGTGGTCTAAATGTTGTGGCTCTTTGGAGTAATTCGCCTGCAATGCTCCAGCAGGCTTCTCTTCTAGCAGTGTTTGTTTTTTTTCAGGCTGGATTTTATTTTTTATTATTAATATCACTCAGTGATATAGTGGGAAAACTTTCCTTTGTATCCAGAGTTCCGATGATTAATTGCTCTGATTTTGCTTATGGGATAACAGATCAAAATTAACTAAATCATGAGAATTTTACATTGGAGTCAGTTTCACTCTGCCATGTGACCCTGCCAGAATTTTTTTTTTTTTTGAGAGTTGGAGCCCAATGTCTTTTCTTTTGTTTGAGCACAAAATCAGCAGAAGCCTGACAGACTTCACTTTTGCTCTCACAGCCCCTCAAGGTCTGAGCCAACCGCCCTGCTTTAATGCGCTTTAAGTACCATTATCACCTGCTGAGTAATATTTCTTCATTTTTAAATGTATCGAGGTGAAAAATTTCACTGAATAAATCTGGCTCGTGTTCGAGAGCTTACCTGAATCTTGCAGCAAATATGTAAATAAGCTTTGATGGTATGTAAAAATAAACCCTCATTAGGCACACTAGTAAACCTTCACTTGAAAGACAATATACAGTGCATTACTGAAAAGATGAAATTGAAAACAACCTGTATATGAATTAATCATTAAACATTGTCTATGTTTTAGCTAAATATCAGCAAGACAACCACGGTTAATAAAAACACAAGCGAAAGACAATAAAAAGGTAAATATGCAAGCTTTTAATCGCATGGGACGGTTGTCCTTGAATGAAGATGGATGCTTTCTGTCACCAATAATTGTCCATAATATCAGATTTCAAAGACAGAGTAGTGTATGAAAGATGACTAAACAGTTTATGGTTTCTCACAACAGCTTTCAGAACAAGACACACATGCCATTTCATATGGCCAGGTATTATTTGCCATGCAGAACAGCCTCATTTCAAATGTACATTCTATTTGCAGCGTGTAAACATTATGAAGCTGTTTTCTTTTTCCATTAAAATAAAAAAAGCTAAAGGATGAAGGTAATGCTTCCGACACAAAGACCTGACTTCAGTACGAGCTACAGAAATGATGTGACAATGTAAGCAATGTGTAAAAAAGTGCTATTTGTGAGATAACAATGCTCAGCTTATTAAAATAACTTTAAGGGAAGCCTAAACCATAATAACTATGGCCCATATGCCGTCAAAACAAAATCGGTGCAGATGGATTTTCATTCCTGAACTAAAATACTGATTTTAAATCCTTTAACGCCATTATGTGAAAACTTGTTTATGGATCCAATGAGCATTTTCAATGAAACATAGTCCCTTTTCAATAAATGGTCAGCAACCTGTGGGTATTGCTGTTGACAAAAGGCTCAAAGCAGGGCTGTCCAACATTGCCCCAGGAGATCCTATAGGTTTTCAATATGACCTGAGTGAGTGAAAACTGACAGGACCGTATATCTTCAGGAACAGCACTAGGACAGCAGAGGCTTCAAAGCCTCTCTCATGAATATTTGACGCAGCCCCATCTCTGAATGCTCAATCATGGCAATTCACAAATGTATCCTGAATGAAAACAGGCCTCCTCAGTGTTTTATGGAGTTTCATTCCGATAGTAAGTTAAGGCCCGCAAAGGTATCAATCAAGTCCCGACACGCCCAACACTCCAGATTTCGCCGCGAATAAGGGTTTGTGATACGGCAAACTCCTTTAGTTTCAGGGGTTATAACTCAATTCAGCCTTTCAAAAATTCCTATTATAGAAAATGGCGGTTTATTGGATTGGGTCAGGCGTAGCAAACATGCTTTTCTAAGATATTTTTGGAAGTTAATGGATTTACTTATTTATAATAAACATAAGAATAATAATAATACCATCTCTTGCATGACATTTACAATTTGAATCTTTCAAATATAAACGTTTCTAAGAGGACTGCAGAGCTTTCATGTTCAAGGGCAAAAGATACCGACATGGTCTTTAAACTGGCCTCACGGGGTTAAAAACAATCACGGACGACAATTGAATACATGATACCACCAAGTCTAAATGGTGTCAAAGAAAAATTAGCTTAGTAGGCCTAGTTGTAGTTGCTTCTCGGTTAATTTGACAATAATATAAGACTGTCAGTGCAATAATTTTACAGAAGTTCTCGTCTACAGAGGCCAGCTGCAGCATACTGGACACACGCACAGGTGATTTAAAAACAAATTTCTGGAGGGGGTTGTAGCACACGTTATCAAAAGCAATGCCTTAATCACAAATCCATTTTGAAATCACTCTGCTCTAATAAAGGGTTTCTCGCTTCCATTCCCATTGAGACCAAAAAAGCATTTTCTCCTCAAATCTGCCAAACTTCCAAGTTTGGATTGTCATAACTCGCGTGAACTTTCGCATCCAGTCTATCAACAAAGGTAGTTTATCATCATTAAATATTAAATATCGGGCTATTATCTCACAAGCAAAGAACACAGCAACCCGGTGTATATGGTATATAAACATCTTTAGTGAGTCTCTCGACTGATACCCCATTTCCACCAAAAAGAACCTGGTGCCAGTGCCGGTGCTTAGTTGGTTCAACCCACGCACCTCCTAAGAACCTGTTTGGTTTTCCACTGCCGAGGAGCCAAGTCAGAGCCACGCGATTACGTCACTGTAATTTAAGATCAACAGACCAGGAGAAAATAAAATTTATTCGAGACCTGCGTCTCCATCAGCAGCGCTCACGTAAAATCTGGCAAAACAGAAATGCAATATGGACTGCGGGAAACCACAAATAAAATTTAAAACTGAAATAATGCTTGTGTTCTGTGCTCAGTAATACAATTATTGTCACTTTTATATCGTTTTAGTGGGGGAAAGGAATATAGCCTGATTGCTATGATCTTGTACCGAGTTAAGATCACATATTGAATATAAATGTCTAACGTGTATTGCGTTGTTGTTCATGCATGTTAATACCAAAACCTTAAGCAGCAACAGGGTGTAATACTAGGAACACGCTATCCATCGTTTCTCTTCCCAAGGATGCAGGCAGAAGAAATAAATGGGCAACCATTGTATTTCATTCCAACTTCATAAGTTTTATTGATCTAACGTAGTTTCGTTTTGAAATGGCATTTAAGTTCGTTAATGGTAAGAATTCCTGAACACCCTAGCTAGCCAGCTAACTCATATTTGTAATGCTTAATATAGACGTGAGCGGTGCAGAAAAAAAATGCCTGACACAACAAAGTAAAATGCAATATTAATGCATCATGCAGATATACGACAGATGCTTTTTAATTCAAATATTTAATGTGGGCAGAACGCTCAAAATACTTCCACGACCGCGCAGGTCTTGTTGGTCAAACTCCGCCCCACGTAATTGGTGTTTGCTCTGGACCAGCAAGGAGCTGGTGCTTAGGCGGTGGAAAACCAAAGAACCGGTGCTCAGTCAGGGTCTGGCTCCGAACCAGCACTGGAACCAGCATGAAGGAAAAGGGGCCCGAGACGTCAATGCTTCAACTCCCAAATCGCTGCGATTCCTGGACACAGTCGCCAGAAATCACACGACTTAATTTGTTCACCAATCACAAATTTTGTATGAATCAGTTGATCATTGCGAAAAATAAACAAAGAAAGAAGGCAAGCCAAGTTTGTTTCTGCAGCCAACAAAATTTTTCATCGTGGCGAGCGTACACAGCAGGTTCAATACAAAGTGCATTAGGAGGAATACATTTGCCTGTCCAGACTATCGCTTATGGACAAGAAAAAAAAAGAAAGAAAAAAAAAAAAATGAAGCTTTGAAAAGCTCCTGGCAAAAATGACTTGCATTTCAGAGGGAAACACCTCTCTTTATCAGACAAATTCAGCCCCCATACTGGGTAGTCGGAATTATTTATGAAAACCTTTAACCTCCAAGATTGAATGTACAGGAGGCCAGAATTTTGAGTGTCGATCCATGAACATACAGTAAGTGTATTTCATGGGTAAATGTGGATCGCGCTTTGAATAAATTTGGTTGTCGATATACGATTGTCAAAAGCAAGTATGTAAGACAATGGTACAACACGTAATATGTACAAACAGAACCCTGCTTCAAAATGATAGCTCATGTTTTCAAGAGCGTTTCGAAAGTTTTCAAATGAGTCGAGCACGCATGTGCAGTCAAGCTTCACCATGTAAAGCACAAATGGAATTCTGATGAAGCAAAGCTGATCCCAATGGGCCTGGAGTAGCTCGCTGAAGAAGTCGTCCAGCTGCTTTGTTGATTTAAAACGTGCGCTACAAGCCACCGCATGAAATATTACCTCCGAACTATAGATGTTAGCCACGCATTGCAAATCAAAACCGATTTCTGTTCAAGAGACTTTTCTTCGTGGGCTGTATGATTTGGTGAACGCCCTGTTACAGCAGCCGTTTAAACCAAACACCTGCAGAGTAAAATGAAACATCTTATAAGCAACTGATACGACTGGAAAAAAAACAGCAAGTGAGACACTGGCAAAGTATGTGCTAAATAAGGTAACATTTATGCCCATATTGAGGATCACCTCACCCTGTTTTAATTGCTCTGATGATTTACTCATTGAGTTATGCTAAAAAAAAAAAAAAAACAAAAAAAAAAACAAAAGAATGTGTGTCAGTGGTTGATCATGGAAATGTGTTGGATGTGATTGATTGCTGATATATGACAAAGTAAGAGCAGAACTCCCATGGAAGTATCGTATGTGGGCACCATAGATGGGAGTTGGTTTTAAGATTTGAATTCAGGGGAATGATCTAGAATCCGGGTGGACAAACCCCAAAGCCAGAAGCACCTCCATTCAGCGTTTTTTTCCACATTTTTTTGATGGATTTTGCGGAGTAATGCTCGCACACTGTTCGTATAAACAAACCAGGTTTAAGAGTTGTGAATCATCACTAATGCATACAGCAACTCACATTTTTTACCGTTTAATTCTTTGATCATGCTTTTCTTGGGTCACATGGAACAAAGTTAACTTTTTTTAAATGGAGGGAGAAAAAACATAATATATATTTTTGGATTGATTTACCAGATAAAAATAAAGGTAATAAACTTCCTCTCAAGAAATTACATTATATACATAATTTTCTTAAATTATTACAACACAATAAAACAGAAGTGTTTCAGAAGGCATGCCCATTCCCATGAGAGAGGGTAAGCAATAGCTACACAGCAGAAAATAACAAATAAGTCAGTCTTAGCAAGCATTTTAGGCCTGTATTTGGACTTACAATCATCTCCATTATGTGCTCATGAAAGAAGTTAAAAACAAATTGCCAGTGTGGGGATGTGAGGGGGGCTGAATATTTTTACTCAGTTCTGGGTTTGACCATTCTAAAGGGTGAAACAATTTCACTTCACAAGTAGAGTGTAACTAAAAACAAGTACATTATTCTACTTAAGAGAAAAAATAAGATTATCCTGTCTCATTACAAGACTAATACACTTGTTCAGACAGACTTTTTTGCAGTGGATGGGTGAGTGAGGAGAACTCAACTGCAGAGAGAGGAGCTGTTGCTCACTCTCAACATCTCCGATCTTCTGTCTTACTTCTGTAAACAAAGCACTTTGGTTAAAATTAGCCAACGATCGGCAGCGGGTACAGATCCAGTTTATGATGGCGTCATCAATGAAGCCTCGGCAATCGGTGTTCAAACGAAGGCTCCAGACGCATCTGGACCTGCAGTTTCTGCCAGCATTGATTTAATTTTCCTACCCCTCCAGACCAAACAAATACTTTCAGACATTCCAACATACTATATACACAACCCTGTTAACAAGCAGTCTCACACAGCATACTGCTTTCTTGGAAACTGCAGACAAGTATCAGCGAAATGAAACATGCTACCGCGCTTTGTTTCGCGAGCCAATCTGCCCAGGATGGTAGCTGGGCCTTACCGTAAAGGCTGGGGCTATTTGCAAGGCAGCTTTGTGGCTAAAGACTAATTGTCTATTAGCAAGACAAGAGGTGGCCACATTGGGAACTATGACTTTTGCTGTTTTCACATGGTTAAAGGCATGTAAGCTTTAAGGATTTATCATTTGTAGGTTAAGAGTTTTCAAATGATGCCAAGTTCATTAAAGTCGGAAAATTTTGGAGAGTACAGTGAGTGTAAACTTGTGGTTTCACAATGGTGGGGACACCCTTTGACTGTTTAGTTTGTTTATAACACTTTTGCCCCTGGGGTCTTGCCTTGTGAAAAACCAATTGGAAAATAGCTACAGGGCTGCCTTGCGAATAGCCACTTCTGGGAACATGCACACTCAAGACTCTGTTGCAATTTTTCCCCCTCAAACATAATGAAATGATTCACTATCAATTTTACAACACTTTACCGCCAGAAGAAAAAAAAAATCTGTGCTCCTATGTAAAACAATATAAAAAATAAATAAAAGAATGAAAATCGGAAATGAGTCACTCCAAGAAGGGTAGGGTAGCGATTATAGATAATTGTGAAATATATTCTGTGCTCCGCATAATAATTTAGGGGATTAATTATTTTTTTATGTGGAAAATTCATTATATTCATGCATGTTGTGTTAAATGTAATCGTCACCAAGCAGGCTCACTTTGCTGCATAGAAACACTTGCTCATCGCAATACGCCAGGTTAAAGATTTTTAAGAGGCAGAAAATTTGCCCGGCAGGTTCTCAGTGGAGGGAGGAGGGACATGTCCATTGCCACGGCGTCTCGATAAATGGAGGACATTCGGAATAGTCTGTCATTATCTGGAAAGTCATTCCGTAAAAAAAGAGCTGAAATTCCCACACGGTTCATGCAATATGGATGCAAGTACCCGCAAATTAAAACCAAGTCTCCAATTTAAACTCATATTCATTGTTTTTACATTTGATGTGCTCCAATATAGAGCCAAAAAAGTACAAATTATCCCACAATCCGAAGTCTCACAGACTGCACGTCACTATTCTTGACCTAGAATGTTTGGGCTAATGTGCGGTGCGAGACAGATCATTTCTCAGACATTGTGTGTGACTATATAAATAGGGAGTGAGGGGAAATTTACTGACATGTGCAGTGCTGTGATAAATGTATTTGCCCCATTCCCATTTTCTTATATTTTTGCGAATTTATCCCACTAGCATGTTTCACATCAAACTCATTTTATTATTAGACAAATAAAATCTGAATAAGCACAAAGTGAATTTTGTAAATATTGATTTCATTAATTGAAGGGAGAAAGCCATCCAACCCTACCTGGCCCGATGTGAGAAAAGTAATTGCCCCCCCCCCCCCCCCACAAGTTACTAAATCAAACAATTAAACAAATGTTATTTATAATTGGGCTCAATTTCACGAGATACACCCAGGCATGATTACTGTTAGCCCTTGTTCAATCTTACTTAATCACTTAAATATCCTGTCTATCAATTTGAAGTCGGCAAAAAGCAGCACATGACGCTGCAATCTAAAGAAATTCAAGAACAGATAAGAAATGAAGTCAATGACATCTATCAGCCAACAAAGGGTCACCAAGCCCTGTCTAAGGCCCTGGGACTGCAGTGGACCACAATGAGAGCCATTATTTTCAAACTGAAAAAAAACTCGGAACAGTGGTGAATCTCTCAGGAGTGGTCGGCCTACCAAAATTCTTCTAAGAGCGCATTGACAACTCATCCAGGAGGTCACAAAAGAAGCCAGACTGATATTTTCTCTTTTTTTTTAATAAATTTGGCATCTCCAATCACACCCGAATCTGGAACATCCAATTGGGGAACTATGTACAAGGCTTTTCGCATATGCGGCCCCCTATTGCCAACTCAGGAGAGTGAGTTTGGGGCTCTCCTCCGAAGAATATTGAGTTTTTTTTTTTTTACTCACCATAATATGCTGAGTAAATAAAAAAACTCCATTTAAAACAAAAGAGGTTGAGTGGATTTTGTGGGTTTTGCATTCCAACTCTTCATATACCAAGAATCAAATATGATAGGGATAAATGTGAGGGTCTGGGTCCGCCTTCCTGGGCGACTTCCCACAAGTAATGGACCCATATATTCTGTTCGCAATCAGAAAATTCTAAAGGTGAAATGCCTGGCCATCAGTTCCTGACCTAAAGCTCAAGTGCAATAATGCAGCAGGACAATGACACAAATGACTTGAAACAAATGGAAGGGTTTGGAGAGGCCTAGTCAAAGTCCAAAATTGAATTCCGTTGAGATGCTGTGGCATGACCTTAAAAAGGCACGTTATTCTCAAAAACTCTCCAGTGTATCTGAATTAAAACAATTCTGCAAAGAAGAGTGGGCCAAAATTCTTCCACAGCGATGTAAAACCATCCAGTTATTGCAAATGTTTAATAGCAGTTATTGCTGCCAAGGGTGGCACACCCAGATATAAGGTTTAATCAGGGAGACATTTTTTTCACATTGGTAATATATGTTTTTAATAACTCATCAAAAAAATAAATGAGTATTTAAAACCCACATTTTCTTTTTACTCATGTTGTCATTGTCTTGTATTGAAATACACAGGATAATCTGAAACATTTAAACATGACAAAGAAGTAAAAATATGAGAGATTGAGAAGGGGCAAATACTTTTTCACAGCACTGTATTTATTTTTCCTAATCGCTATTATTAGTGCTCGACAAACATCAATTTAGATACGTCGACTCCTTTAATTGCAGATTTCAATAGAACCCTCGTAGATCTGATACCGCGTCTGGGAGGCACGTAGCGCAGGTGAACTGGAGCTCATTGTCTCTGTAAATACATTTCCTGAAATTCCAAAGTCTTCCTCAAAGCTTACCTCTGCTGCAACGTGAAGATGCTCATTTTAATACCGCATATTTCCTTAAACGACGGTCTGCACTGAGAGGTGAGACTAGTGTTCACTCTAGACTGAATCGCGAAATCTCCCAAGCCAATTAGTGGGATTTAATTCAAATAAATAACAAATTTATGTGACAAATCTGTTAGGGATTATGTAGAATTAGACATGGCGGCCATATGCAGTTTGACAGTTTAACTGTGCGCGCCTCCCCAAAGTTGTCAGCTCTTTGTTCAAACAAAGGTGCAGCTCTTCCATAAAACAGCTGAAGGTTTATAAAATACTAAAATAAGTTACACATTTGGAGCAGGACGCGCTCCGTCAAACTAACACCTTTCAATGCATCTGAGATTCTGTTCTGATTTGTTCTGCCTCGTTAAGTGATGAGAACAAAAAATGGAAAAGTAAAAATAAATCCACATCATATTTTGTGCAAAAATGCTTTGGAATATACGTAAAATAAGCGCTGTAATATGTGAGCTTAATAGGTTACCATTGCTCAGAGTAGGTCAAAGGGATGTTTCATTGTGTATGGTATTACAGCAAAGTCAAACCAAGGTTTTGCTTAAGTACAGACAAAAACGTACAACGCAAAAAATATTGATCAAATTTGAAGCACCGATCCTCGTAGTCCCGACAGCAATGAAGAGAAGACTAATTTGAGAAAGGTAACGATATCTGCCCACTGGGCATCGTACTTGAACCGTCCTTTTCTCAAGCGCGTAATGTGGGGAATTTGACAAGTGACATGGCATGAAATCCAGAGAGACACTGAAAGAGATTTGTTTGGCCTGGGATTGAAAGTTTTCTGAGGTGATGTGTCTGTTTTTTTATTTTATTTTTGAAGTAGATTAAGAAGCATGAGGATTTTTTTGTGGTTTTCATCGTAAAAGCGAAAGAGGTTTAAGAGAGGGGGAGGGGCCATTATCTGGCAGCAGCCTTGCCTTCCGTGGACGCTCTCCGGCCCTTCGGGGGCACGGCCTGTGGTTGAGGGCGGGGCTTCCGCAGGAGCCTGTTGCTAGGCTCCTCTCCGGCGCCCCCTGGTGGCGGCCGAGGCCTCAGGGGGAGGGCCCTGTGAGCACGGAAGGAGATGAGCTGTCGGCGGACCTCGGGGGCCGTGACAGCAGGCAGCCACCTCTGGCGCTGTGGGGAGGGGCTGTCAGTTCGGGAGGCGGAGTAACTGCGGGGTGAGGCGCTCTGGCTGCGGGGAGGTGCCACCCCTCGTGGGGGGATGCGGGGGCTCCCGCTGAGGGACGGCGGAGGGTGGGGTGGCAGCGGAGCTGCTGACCGTCGGTCTTGCGTAACATTCATGAATCCGTTCCCCGTTCTCTGCGCCTGGAGCCTGCAGGGTACAGAGAATAGAACTGTGGGGAACTCACGGTGACTCACGGTGCAGTAAAATTGGCTGCGTTTGAAACGGACACTCACCCACTATATAGAGCACTATGTAGTGAGTGTTCTACATTGAAAAAAGCAAAAATAGAGTGAGTGAGCGAGTGGACAAGTGTGCATTCCGAATGCAGCCTGGTCTGTTTCAAAGGTCCCCTATCATGTCACCAGGTGCACAGCCAATTAGTCACTACAAGCCATTTCAAAATCTGTATCTTTGTGACATCATACGGCGAAATAACCACCCAGACGTTACGTGTTACGTGTCTTAATACCTTTTCGACATGAGTAGAACATGTCAAAATACTGGAAATTATTTTTTGGTTGAAAAAACTAAGAAGGAAGTTTTGGTTTAGGCCTCGAGGAGCAAGATCTGTTGTACAAAACTACCATTCACAAGACTGAACATTCTAACACTCGTCTAAAAGTCACTAATGTCTACTGACAGATATAATGCTCAAGAAAAATTGACAGAATTTTGCAAAACCTACCAAAAAAAAGAAAGAAAAAATAAGATAATTCGGGCTCTAAAGCAGCGTTTTCATATTGTAGAGACAATAAAAAAATTGGTAAGAGCCTGTACTGTTAAATATAGAAAAAGGGCCTATTCCACAGACACAAATTCAGCAATAGCTCAGGAATTAAAATAATTTTCTACAGATAATTACTGTTAAAACTGAATAAAGTCTAAAAAGAGCTGAGGCGTAATTTGTGTGAAACCATCTCGAAGTGTTAAAAATCCTGCGTGGGGCCCAGGTGTGACGGGGACAGCGAGTGCTGACATACCTGTGCACAGCAGCGGAGGAGGCCTTGTGAGAGTGGGCGGAGACTGGCGGCCTTTTGACAGGCGTGACAGGGCGGGGGATCCGGCTGCGGGGGGCTCTGGGCGCGAAGCCTAGGGCGCGGCGTGCGGAGGAGTCATCGGAGTCATGGGTGTCCTCCTCCGACAGCGTCTCCGAGGCCCGCCGAAGCTCCTCGCCCCCGGAGGAGGAGGTGGAGGACGAGGCAGCTGAGGTCAGCCGGAGGCGACGGCCCTGCCTCCGCTCCATCAGCAGTTTCGCCAGCGCCTGAGGCTGAGCCGGCCGCCTCCTCCCCACCTCCTTAGAGGAGCGAGAACCCGACCGCGACTGCTCCGAGCCCGTGTCCTCCTCCGACACCAGGACCGGGATCCGGGATCTCCGGCGCACCATCTGAGGCTTTTCCGCAACCTCCGCCTCTGCTTTCTCCAAGGAGAGTCCAGGGTCGGGAGCTTTCCCACCTTCCACCGGAGCCTTGAGGTCTATGGAGGCGGCTGTCGAAAGAAGCGGGGGCTCTAAGGCGAGGCCTTCTTTGTCGACGGGTTCAGAGTCGGACCTGCGCTCGTCAAAGCCGTTTAGAACCGCCGACTCCTCCACCGGAGTCCGAGAGGCTGTCACCGCTTCGTCCTGGGGCGTCTCTCGTACCTCCTCTGTCTCCTCGGACCCGTTCTCCCGCTGGCCTTTGCTCTCTTGGGCCTCCTCTTCCTCCTCTCCCTCCTCCTCTTCCTCGACCTCCCGGAAATCCCCTGCTGCCATGGCAGCGGCGGATGGCTCTTCGGCGAGGTCAAACAGCTCGCGGTCGCCGAGACGGGCCTGCTGGCCGCTGGAAGACATGACGTTGAGATGGGAGGTCTCGGCGATGTGCACGAACGTGCGCTCCACTTTGGTGAACGGGGAGGACGAGGCTGCGGTGGACGCTGCTACTGCCACCACCGCCGCAAGGAGGAGCGGCCTGGGCTCTGATTTCAGCACAGAGGATAGGGTTCCCGGCTCAGAGACGTCCAGCTGGCTCCCCATTGGCTGCAGCCTCTCGCCCTGAGGCGTCACCGCAGGCATCGTGCCCAAATCCGGGTCGGGGGGCAGAAGGTCACCCCCGGCGGCCAGGGACTTGCGCATGTCGCCCGGGGAGAAGAGCACCAGCGTTTTAGAGCCCTCCTCCAGCTCCAGATCGGGCTCCACCGTAGACGCCCGGCCCTTAGACCCTTCCTTCTGCTCGTCTGCCAGCAGGGTGGACGGCGCCCCCTCCTGGCTCCTCTCCGTTGTCTTCTGGCTCCCTTCGCTGCTGGACTCTTGGCCCTCGCTCTCGTCCCGCCCGTCCGCGCCTCGGCTGGGCTCGGGGGCGACGGGTTCCCGGAGAGGCGGGATGATGCTCGTGGCGAAGGGCGGGAAGTCGACCCTTTTCCTCTGAATGTGAGGAAGCCCCACCAGGAAGTCCCTCTCCGTGGCCGGGTCCTTCGCTCTGGATTCGCGGTAATGTGGACATGATGGTACCTGCAGGGGGAGCCCATTCTGCTCAAACGGTTTGGGTGACAGTACCTGGGAATGAAAAGAAAAAAAACACAAGCAAGAAAAAATGAGCACTGACCCTGGCATAGAGTGCTGCTGCATCTGATCACTTTATATGGACTCTGCAGCTGCGGGCCGTAACGATGGGACCCACACGGCCAAAGTTACAAATGCATATGCGAATGCTTAATCACTTTTGTTTTTTACTTCTAAACCCAATAAACACCGAAATCTAACCCTTAGAGCAAAAAATGCAACTATTGCTACTCAATGATGAAAGATATCAAAGTTAATGAAAACCTATCATATGACAAATTGTTTAAAAGAGCTCCCGCCGGAAGCACAAAATAATTAAATTTATATTTTATCAAAATTAATTTCAGCACTCTAAGGGTTAAGAGAGCCAAGATGTAGAATTATGTGCAATGTAAAAACAAGGCTGATTTTTTTCTTCTCAGTAGTTATTCTATAATTATTCACTGAAAGACTACAAGCTCATTGAGGTCTAATGGGCCCAGACCAGTGGCCGTCTAAAGCCGCCTTCACACCGGACGCGATACGAATTTTTCGCACGACCGATTACATTCAAAGTCAATGTAAAGACGCGAATACAAGCGAAACTGTCGTGCGAAAAATTCGTTAAGCGTCCGGAGAGAAAGCGGCTTTAGAAGGCAAAAGTATTTCTCAGTCCTTCCTCAGAGAGCTCATTGGAGAGGCCAGAGCTGTAATGAGCAGCAGAGTCATAGCAACACATAGGTACATTGCAGGGGTCCTCTGCAGTGCTGCTGGCTGGCCACAGGGGCGCCTGTGTTAATTTTCACCTCTAAATTTAATCATTTTAAACTCGCAAGTGCAGCCTGCAAACTGCCACTTTGATAATTAGCTTATACAATTTTAATCAATTAATTGAGTTTAAACAAATAAATACCAGGATGGGTTTCATCACTTACCCAGACATCTATCCATCTGTCTATATACTTGTTTTGTATTAACGGAGAGATATAAACACAAACAACCATTTTAAAGTCTTTCCCAAAATTCTTTAATAATATTTTGGTCAGATAATACAAGCCTTTAAAGATTGTCTAAATTACATCATACATGAATAGAAAAGGCACAAAAAACCCATCGCTCCACATAATTTTTTCTTTTTAAGTCACTCAGCCCATTTTGTGTTTTCAAGTGAGTTCTAAAATACAGAGGTTAGCAATATATTTACAGGCCGTACGCAAAAAAAAAAAACATTGCATGCTCATATACATTAACTTGATCCTGATGTGTGTATGTATACATATATATATTATGTACATTTGAAATATTCATTATAAAGCTTGTGGTACATGCTTTACTTGTAGTTACTACAAGCCTACTGTACAATGTTATTGCAATACAAAAAATGCCTAAATATCTCAAAAAGGCTTTTTTGAATTAGTCAAAAAGACACTCACGGATCAATTTTTTTTTTCTAGAATTATATAACATTTACATTTATTAATCAAAAGAACGCAACTGTTCACATTTATCAATCAACAGAATGCAGACAGACCACCGCCCCATACTCGCTTTTATTGCAAAGTTTCTTATAGAGATTATGGCAGGAGGATCTCTTGGGATTAACATTTCGAATTCAGAAGGGTTTACCTGTTGAGTGTTCACATTAAATGAGAATGGGAATGCTTATGAAAAACCAGGATAAAACAGTTCTTAAGCGCTGCTAATACTCTCTCAACAAAGCCACACCTTCATGTCAGCCTCTCTCACCAGCACACATTTATACACACTGATCTTTCTCTGAATCCAACTTCTTGCGAACACCACAAGAGGCAGCCCCCGACCCCAACAGATAATCTGTTTATCGTTTTTAAAGGGAGACCTACAGGCAGCCGCAGGGGACGGATCGCTAGAAGCAGTACTATGGAAGATTAAGCTGGGACAATGAGAGAAATGTAGGAGTGATCCTGTGCGTCGTTGTACAGGAACTCACTTTTATAGAACAGGAACTTGTTTTCAATCAGGAAATGTGCCACAAAAAGCCATTTCTATTGCCATTCGTTTTAGTGCAAAGGTAAATCAGAGAGCCTGAGGGCTAATAGTTTCATCCAATTCAACTTACATATTAGTAATGTTCGTACTTTCTTACATAGTCTGCCCATAATTTCCATTTATTATAAAAAAATTGACTGTAAAAATTAGTTTTAGGTGCTTAATCATTTGAAAAGTAGAATGCAATCTGCCTGGATAGTAAATTGGGCAGAGAGACAGAATTCAGCTGCTCGGGATTCATTTTTTGAGAAGGGAGAAACTCCTCAGGTAACTAAGGAAGAGAAGATGGTTACTGCCATTTATTTCAGCTGAAGAAGAATGTTTCCCTCATAGAGGCCAATTAAGAAAAGAAGAACTCACAAGATGAGGACCACATACAACAGTCGTGAGAAACTAAAAATGTACAAATAAAAAATAAAGAATCTTTTCAAGAAAATTGCTCGAAAGCCAGTTTTTAGGCCCTGAGGCGTGATCCGTGAGTATCCTTTCAGAGGCGCGACCGTACAAACACACAAAACACTGCGTGCTGCTAGACATCCCAGTGTGCTGAAGACCAGCGATGTCCAATCATGCGGCACAAAGGACCCAGGGTTTCATTCCACGTAATCATGTCACCTGCTGATTTTACTGATTACCACACGCCCTACCGGTTAAGATAGAAGTACAGTAATGACAGAAATCCGTGGTGCTCATCGCCAGCTGGAATGAAAACCTGAGCACACTTGGTCCTCCAAGGCACGTGATTGGGCATCGTGGCTATGGACAGTGGAGCTTCATTACGTGATTTGACAGAGCTCAGAAAACGGCAATGGTGATTGGCAGAAATCAGACATGCTGCCGTCACTATTCCTCCAGGCAGTTCTAAAGCCTTTTAACGCAGCAAGATGCCGTGATCCAGGAAAGCCCAATTTCATCTAAAAACTGCAGGCATGGGTTCATGACACCTACTTCAATCGATTAAAGGTCCTGAAAAAAGACCACAGTAACCGTAAGCAATAGAATCATGTGTCTTCATTCTGAGCAACAGTAAGAACCAGCTCTGACACTCGTTGCTTTGGGATGTGACTGGACACAATCACTGTACACAAACAGTACAGACGTTTAAACTACTGTCAGTTTTCCACCCATGAGCCCATCCAGCTGATCTCAGTGATTACTGCTACCTGCTGACTCGATTATGCTGATTAGAAAATCCAGGAGAATGGAGTAAATTACAGGCTTGGGGTTTTACTTTGTGAATGTGGATCTTACACTCCAGTGTCGAACTGGGTCTGATGGACAGGTTCTCGCGATTCTCCCAGATATGAAGCACTTCCTGTAGCAGGTACAGCTCACCTGCAAAGCCAGCCTATGGCTTCCAACCCAAGCAGGTGTGGGAGCAGGCGTTCATTTCAACTGGGCAGCTACACATCAAATTTCCGAGGGAAAAAAAAAAACTTTAGGGTCGGATAGAATCCAGCTGACTGTGTCCAGCAGCCCAATGGTAGCAGCGAAAAGTTGGCTTCCTGCTGCTCAGGGGCATGGGGTGGCTACAGTCGAGTTGGGTTAGCGCCATTCACGGCTTCAGCACCTCCTACTGGCCATCTGGGCACCTAAGGAGTTGCTCTCTGAACAAGCACTTCTGGGCGTCCTCCGCCCTCGATCTGCGCACGCAACGACTGTGACCACTGAGCGAAAGGGGGACAGCAGACAGGTGGGTGTTTTGAAGGAGGAACGCAAGCCGTCAGCTCTCTCCCGAGAGGGAAGCATGAGTCGTGTACGAGCATGCTTGTACAGGGTACGCTGATCGGACATTCCAGATTCCAGAGAGACTGGAGATACCAACTATATAATACAAATAAAACCTTGAAGACTCTCGGGGGCGATATATAGACTCAGGGGTGTAGCTGATTGGTTGTAATGAAGGCCAAAACCCACACTGGCCCTTTAAGGATAAGGTTGAGAGCCCTGGCAGAAAACAAAATCTTTACAGCAGTGACCAAAGAAATGCAGTAACACGAAAAGTTAAAAATGGCACCTTAGATCACATCGTTCAGGAGAGAATATTAATACTGCGGGCTTACGCATCATATTCACACGTTATCACTAAAAAGTTTACATTCAGAATGAATCAGTGTACAGTTTCCCTTAAAGAAATCCTTCAAATATTCATCTTGCACAAACATTCAGATCTATTTCCCTGGACAATTATTCTCAGGAAGATGATTAAGCCTGTATAAGATGATTTTCATGGCTTAGCGGGCTTCAGAGTTCAAACGTTATTAAGGGACTTAATTTAACTGACATTCATTCTCCCAGTTCCCATCATTTAATTTAAAGGAGGACTAGAAAGCTCCAGGCTATTCTTTACCCATAATCCTTTTCAGCAGTGTTCAATGGTGCAAGGGATATTCACTCGAAAGCAACTGGAGGTCCCAAATATTCTAACATACTTTCATTATTTTCTTAAAAATGGAATGCTCATGAACTTTGAACCTTTATTGTGTTTTTGCCTGCCAAGTGTCAATGACCAGAGAACGTATAAACGCCTTTTTTAGGAGAATGGCTTCAATAGACTAACTTTTCAGGACAGTTTGAGTGATTTTGTGATGATAGTGAGGTTAATAAGGTGATAAGGACTTGTCATAGTCTTGTATTCAATACACCACTTTGTACCGGCACTCAAACAGATTTAGTGTAAATTATCAGAATAATGACCAAGATGTGCAACCGGTGTACACTTTACTCAAACATTTGAAAACCAAAATGTCCAAAGTCTGGTTTATAGATTGCTCTAAAGTGGACTTATTTTGCTCTTCATGTATGAAGGTAAAGACAACTTTTCTAGAATTCTGGCAGTCCAGTACTGTGAAAATTAAAATTTTCACTGAAATTTCGCAAAATGACCGATTCATCACGCAGTCCGATACACATCATTGTTTGAAAAGCTTTGTGATGGATGCATTCATAAACCATGACTTGTATATGGCTTGCTTCACCAGAAGACAACATAAATAATTATACACACAAGGACCTGATCATATTCCGCATAAGGCAATATTATGGAGTCACATTTTGCCTGTTTCAATCTTTGCAAAATCACTATAACAGCCATTTCCAGCCCATGAGGCCTGGATGCATTACCTTCCCAACATAGGTGGTGGTAAAAAAAAAAAAAAATCAATCATTTTCAGATTCAATATCCTAAATAAAGGCTGAATGTTCATTTTCAATAAATAGCAGTATAAAGGAATAGAGAAATACTGAGAATCCTCATGAGGGCTTCATTAATCTGGACGAGGAAAATCAGTAATTATGCCGAACATCATGCTGAGGCAGAGAAAGATTTCACACAAGGAAACTGTTGTCATGGCAACAGTTTAGGTCACCTGTCCCAGGACCTCGTCTATTTTCAGTCACAAATATCTGAAACAGTAATGAATGAGCCAAGTATAGCAGCTCAATGATAAACAGTGCAGAATTTTTGAAAAAAAAAAAAAAAAACGTGCATAACTTTCACTCATGAAGCACGATTTTGCATATGAATTCAGGCCTCCAAAACATCTCAACATACTGCTCACAGCTTATTATTATTATTATTATTATTATTATTACTACTATTCTCATTATTTCGTTCCTGCCCCCACTGGAACAGGATAAGCATTCATCTCGCAGCTATTTCTACAACTCAGTGCGAAGTCCACATAGTTCTAGAAAAATCCAGACATATTTCTCCTCTCTAGCTTCCCTTCCAAAATACATACATAGTTCAGTCAACCAGGCTGCCCCTGCTCCTCTAAACCCTGGCCAGTGATGATTAGTTTTCTGCCTAAACATTTTTACAGCTTTAAAATATATAATGTGCATGTACAGTACTTCTCTTCCTTTTGCTTATTTTATGATGTGGTATTGCTGTGCATGAAGTTTGTTTAATTTGCTCCCCCACAGGTACAACACAGTTATTGCATACACACACAGACTATATTTTTATATACATTTTTTTGCTCATGAAAATAAACCAAACAGTCGCACCTTTTCAGTTCAACAATGGTGTTTATATGAAAATGTGCTGCAATAGAAGTAAGTCCTAAATGCTTTAGTTTTGCAACCAGATTTAAAATCTCAATATTCTCTCCAGTAAGAAATATTATCCTGTTTAAAGTAACCTTTGCCTCAGCAGTCCTGCTGTCTTCCACATTCGCAAACCTTGAGTCAAATGCCACCAACTGACTCACTCAACGGACAGTATTTATTACCTTCGGCAGGAGGTATTGTGATGACCTGTTTGTGCGTGTGCGTGCGTGTGTCAGCAGGAATACTCAAAGACTATTGAACAGATAATGTTATGGGAAGTTGGACAGTCTGAATGCAGACAGGTGACTAAATTTCCAGACCAATGCGGATACAGATCCAGATTCTGCAGCTGATTAGCGCTAGCGGATCAAAACCTGCCTGTGGAGGTATGCGCTCTCTGGGTACCCCCGTGGTTAATTGTGTTTTATTTAGGAAATACCTTGACAGAAATAAGATGATAAGTCCAAATGCAAAACTAAGGTACTTATTTGGAATTTTTTTTGGTTGTCGCAGTGGATGCAGAGGCTACATTATAAAACGGTCCTACGCCACTGTGCCTCCTTATAAAGCAATAATTAGCAGTGGATGAAACCAAAATGCGGTGATGTTGATAAATATAGCCCTTAGCATCTTCAGCTACTTCAGGGTGTCCCATACTATCCAAAACAGAGCCGTCGTGTGTGTTTCAGCACTTCAGCACGAGGCCAAATCACAAACCTGGAACCTCACAGCCCTTTCAGTAAGCTGGGAGACCCCCGGCCTACGCCACCGTCAGGTATTGGCGGTAAGGTCAGTATATATTTAACATCAAGGCTGCTGGGAATCTTCCACCAGAGGTTCTGGAGTTGAAATCACACTGTTTACACAAACAAGCTGCATATTAACAGCATTTTCCACTCACGTTCACTTGCACTGTCGTACATACGACACAGACTTTCATAGTCCAAACAAAGTGTGGCCACCCTCATATTCTGTGAATCACTTGTGAACGACTTTCAGGAAAAACGGTAAATTACACCACCAAAAGAAAAAAAAAAAGTTCTCACGCACGTCTTCCAAGAATCCCCAGATTGTTTTCGTAAGAACCTCACATTCAAGCTTTTGCTTGTTTTTTTTTTCCATTTCCGAGAGAAATAGAGTGCCGACATAAGTCACAAGTGTTTGAGTGGCACAATTAAAAAAAAATAAAAAAATCGCTACAGTCTATCTGCAACCTCGCAATCATGCTTTAGTGCCGTGAATTCGTTCCTCAGCAAATTCTCTCAGACGCACCGGCATACACTCTCCCAGCTAACAGCAAAGACATTCTTACAATATTGCAGACACATAATTACAACGCCAGCAAAAAATTTTTCCAGTATCATTGCAAGTACATTTTTTTGTGAGCCGGACGTGATCCGCTCGTGAAGGAGTAAAGTGCAGTAGTGAACATTCTGACACTACGACTGCATGTCACATTATTAAACAGCTGCATATACCAGTCACCAACACGGCACTGCTATACAAACACAAATGAGGCGACACGCTGAGGGTCTAGAGCCTAAAACATGGTGATAACAAGAAAGGATTCAAACACAAATCACCCCCTACCCTTCAACTGCACTGAAACACAAATAAACCCATTTACTCCAGCACAAGGGCCTGAACTGGTTTTAATGAAAATTATGAACAGCAGTTTCTCCATTGTACGACAACAGTGAGAATTGTGTCCAAATATGGGAGGTTCATTGAATGGTGAGTATGGCTTAATAAGCATAAGTACCCCCCAACAATATTTAATAAGCCATTTCTGTGATGCCAGAACCAAACCCTACTGAACGGCAGAGGGAGGTAGCAGTCGACACTCAAAGGAGTTGAATTTAACAGCTTGTTAGCCTCGATCACTGCCAAAACTGCTCCAAAAAGCCCCCAGTGTACTTCTCAGTCAACACAGCCATTTCTAAAATACACCGCGGAAAAGGACATCCTACAACAAGAGACCAAAAATAAAAATACCAAAAATGAAATGCAGTCATCAGACAACCTATACAGGTCAAATAGGTTTATGCTGCATTTTTCACACCTCTTGCTGGATTTAGCAGGTCTATCACTGAAACTCAGCGAGTCCACCAGTTAGGTCACCTGTATTCGTGACCAGCTCAAACAGCTTTAACTAGTCATAGACCTGCTACGATCAGTAGGTAACGAGGAATAGACCTGCAACAACCGGTAGATAACAGAGCAGCTATAACCACCAGAGAACCGACAACAGATCACTTATGGCCAATAGTTAAATGGCAACTGACGCTCTATGATCAGTCGATAACTGGCAACAGACCACCTGTGACGAGTACCCGTTAGCTAAACCAGTCACAGACCAGCTGTGACCAGCCACAGACCAGCTACAACCAGTAAAAGGTCTGCTTTAACCAGTAAAAGATTAGCCATTACCAGCAGTGGCAAATATTGAACGAACAAAGCTGCTTTGAGCTGGATTTTTCCAGAAGGATGTTTACCATATCTCACATTTGCAAACTGCACGGCTGCAGCTGCTCCTGTCCTCTGAGTCAGCGCCCGAAGCCAACCTCGCCACCGTCGCCCTCACAAATCCCTGAACAAACGCCGGCAGATAAAGAAGAATAGTGACGTTAGGCGTAGGAATCGGCCAGGACCTGCCGGTCCCTCTGCCTACACAGACTCCGACCCGTAAATATCAAACTCATATGACAGAACCTCACAAGCCTGCAGCCAGAATTCTCCACAGAAACCCCTTTTCAGTATTCAGCTTTTATACCACAGCTCTCTCCATGCTAATATTTTCCCCATGGAGCACATAAATAAAATGTCATATATAAGAGCACGAGTGCTCCCAGTAGGAAGTGCTCCGGAATCATTTTTCCATCCAGTAAACGTCAAGTTTCAGCACAAAACAGTCCCAAATAGTGAGTGCAGCACAGCCCAGCTAATAGCGCAATTTTGGGAAAACCACCCTAACCAGCTTTTAAGGATGTCACCAACCAATAAGGGGTAATGTTACAAAAATTCCCTGTTTCCACAAAGTCTCACAACACTTATAAAAGCTATTTCTGTATTCGATCAAAGCGAAACATGTATACAGCACCCACACATCTTCCACAGTATCACTATGGGAGGCGTAGCCCACACGTGTTTCTCTTGGGATTTAACTTGGAAGACTGCAAAAAAAAAAAAAAAAAACCGCCTCGCTCAGTCACGTCATCCTGGTCGCAAAAATATCAGGCATTCGGAGCAAGATGCATTAGCTAAAACGGCTTTTACCATAAACAGAGGGAAAACCTTTGCGTGCATTCTGTCTTTACTTCTCAACAGTTCTGCCACTCACTGTCAAAAAAATAAATAAAAATAGAAAATAAAAAAAACTATTCAAAAACAATCAAATGGGATATGAATAAAATTTGTTCCCTACGAATCTGAGTTTGAATTTACATGAATAGCACGGTCCAAATTGCCATGAGTCTGGCATTAGATATAAGGTGTTACTGTAAATAATTCGGTTTTTTCTCCTCTCAACAGCCACCACACATTTCATGCCAAGACGGTGCAGTAAAGTGCCCGAGCTCTCCGAGGATACAGGCGTCTCCTAACAGCACCAGAGAGGACAGAGACAGCGAGCACACGACTAAAGCTCTGGAGTAGGCCGCTGCGGCACAGAGCCAGACAGCCGTGGGGCGGATCTTTCCGGACCTCCTGTCTGGGAGGTAAGGGGCGGGTGCTCCGAGGTGAAATTTAAAACAAAGACCTCCATAGATGATGATTACGACAATCGCTCACAGTTATAAAAAACATCAGGAAGGCAGTCTTTTGCCTCGCGTTCGGATATGAAAGGTAGAATTCAGGGATGGGAGAGGGACGGAGGGGAGGGAGGGAGGGAGGGAGGACACAGAAGGTCGTTTTCAGCTCGAACACTCTCTCGCTCAGGCAGGCAGACGGCACTAAAACAGCCCCACCCCACCCCCGCCATTACTGGCTACGTGCGCAAGGCTGCAGGTTGACCTTGGCGCGACCTTCTCCCGTTTCTCGACAGCTCCACTCGCTGCCCGAGAAATAAGGCAGCTATCGCGCATCATTTCAGCATCCGAACAAGCGGACTGCGTTTATTGCAAAAAATAAGGAAAAAAAAGGTCTCTCTCCATCTCTCCCTCCCTCTCAGTTTCTCGCTCTGCTCTCCTGCCCCCCCCCGTTCCTGTCTCTCTCCCCCCCTCTGTGTGGTAGCACAGCTTTGGTAGTCTTTGTTTTTTTCACGTCTTGTTCATAAGTTTGGCCAGCATATGTTGTATCTGCTGCCGGGGCGTATTGAGGACAGAATGGCGGGATCGCGGGCTCCCGGGCCCCAGCGGGGGGTGTCGGCGGTGTGAGGGGGGCGGGCGGGCGGGGCTGCTCTCCGCCGAGCGGCTTCGCTGGATTAGCGACCCCCCCTGGTGTGGGTACAGCTCCGTCTCCAGTGTAGAGGAGGAGAAGACATAGGACGCCAGCCTCCTCAACTGGTTGGGCCTCGGGCCAGAGTGTTGGGAGTTCTGCCTGTCCTGCTCCAACTGAAAAAGACCAATAAGAGCGGAGGAAAAAGGAGTCAGGCCGGGCCGGGGGGAGGGGCAAGTCTAACTGCTCTAATGGTTTTTAGTTTAAATTTTATTTCAAAAATGTCTTTCTCTCTCTCTCCCTCTCTCTCTCTGCACATTCTACGGAGACCTCTCCATTAAAGGAGGAAGGCATCGATCAGAGACCCCAAAGTCTCTACTTTTTGGTAGAAACGTGAGTTTGAAATCTACATTACGACAAAAAAAAAAAATTAAAAGGATCGTTTCTATGATGCAGCAGAAATGTATCATAATCAACCAGCAGGGGAGTCATTTTTCACCCCAGGTTGACTATCATCTCAGAGCAAGACCAACACTCAGCAGGTCTCCAAAGCCAAACAGTTTGAAGATCTTCAAATTCTCAACTTCACATGTATATGTATGTTTACCCTGTATTAAATTCTGTTTCAGTCCATTCCATCACCGCCATTTTGCGGAAGTCTTTTTCCAAAGTGACTGAAAGTTGTTTGTACGATTTCATTCAGAGCAATGTGGGGCTCAAGGGCCCAACAGCCATGTTGGCTTTAAAACCATCAACATTTGTCCTGAGTCACCATCGCTACTAGATCACAGGCTGCGCAACATTACACAATACACCATAAGGCGGACAAGTCTCATTCCCTTCAGAAATGTAACTTGCCTTCCATTTTAAGTCATCATCTTGGGCAAATACTTTGTAGAGGACAGAGCACTGATGGGTTTACATAAAACTTCTGGGTACTTTTGTAACCCGAATGGCATTCAGGACTATTCATATAACCTCAAGATTCTTTAAAAGTTAGATAATGGAAAGACACATCATAAATTCACATATATGGCTTGAGAGCTGACCTGAGTGCTATGCCACAGATTTGAACTGAAGTTAGCTGTAACTTTTTTCAGCCTCACAAGCACCAGCAGTGTTGGGGGGCAGGCTCCAGAGTGAGGCCCATATCATTGTGCCAGTGTATTCAGAGCAGGATAAAAGACAACTCTTCATTGAGTGTTCTTACCCAATGACATAAGCCATCTATCTCAGTCTGGCCTCCGAAATATAAATGAATTGTCAGGTCTAATGATGAAAAAAAGCATAACGGTCAAAGAAAGAGGTCCAAATCACCACTCCAAGTACTTCAATGTTGGAGTGAATCTGACACAATCTTCGGTTTTTCCTGCCAATTGGCCACCGATAATCTTAGCATTTCTTATGGAGGGGGACTTGTCACCTCCCATAGAAAATGAATGACGGCGGTGACCCCAGTCAAAATCGTTAACTGCGCGTCACATTCTCTCTGTCAAATTCCCTTTACACGAAGGGACTATCGCAACACATGGTTTTAAAACACTATATTATGAATTTATAAATAGATACAGGTTGGTCCAGAAGTATTTGCAGTGACAATTTTCATTATCTTCCATTCTGTACACCAGCAGAGTGGATATGAAATGAAGATGTGATTGAAGTGAAGACTTGCAATCTTGCATTAACCTTATAGGAATTATTTATGCATAGTCCTCCATTTTTAGTAGCTCAAAAGTAATGGGACACACTAATGGAATTACCAGTAGAAGGATTATTTTAAATTCATGGATGGAGTTTGGAACCCACAAGCCTTTACAGCAGCCGCCTTCAGTTGCTGCTTGTTTGTAGGTCTTTCTGCCCTCAGTTTTGTCTCCAGGACGCAAAAAGCAGCTCATGTGGGTTGAGATCAGGTGACTGATTCAGCCATTGTAAAATTTCTGTCTCTTTGTTTTGAATTGGTTTTGCAGTATTACTTGGGGGCATTATCCATCTGCACTGTGAAGCACTGTCCTATCTATTTTGCTGCATTATAGCTGTATTTCAGCAGGTAGTACAGCCCGATATGCTTGAAAATTCATCCTGCTACCGCAATGAGCAGGGACATCTTCACTAAACCCTAGTGTGTCATTTTCATAGGTAGCTATACATGCCCATGCCATAACACTGCCTCCATGCCTGACAGATGATGCGCTATGCTTCGGATCCTTAGCCTTTCCTTTTCCATAATCCGCTCTTCCCAGTATTCCAACATAAGTTGACCTTGGTTTCATCTGTCCAAAGAATCTTATTCCAGAGCTGGTCAGGCTTTTTTTTTAGGTTTACACCTTGTGGTAAACCATCTGTATTTACATTCATGCAGGCATCTCTGGCTTTCTAACTTTGACAATGACACGCCTTCCTCTTTGAGTGCACTCTTGACCTGGATAGATATTATGCTGAGGTTTTTCTGCACAAAGGAATGAATTCTGTGATCATCCTCTTAAGCTGTGGTCTTCTTAGCTTTTTCGCTGAGGTTGTACTCACCAGTACATTCTCTCTTTTTCTGAATGTACTAAATTTTTGATTTGGCCTCTCAAGTTTTTTTTCTAACTGCCTGATAGGTTTTTGTTTTTTAACAGCTGAATGATGGCCTCCCTCACCTGTATCGACACCTCCACGGACCACATAATGAGAGTTCCCAAGAATAGCTCCCAAATGCAAATTAATATTTGGAACAGACTCCAGTCCTTTTATCTGATTTATTTGACGTGAAATAATGGAACAGGTGACATCCGGCAAGGAAACAGACTGTCAGTTTATTGTCCAATTACATTTGAGCCTCTATAAATGGAGAACAACGTATAAAAATGGCTGTAATTCCAAAACAGTTACAAGATTCAGACTCAAGCTTTTTGTGAAGCCTCATGAATCAAAAGTGAAATCAGTCACATCTTGACAGATTTGTTTCAGATACATTATGGTGGTGTACATATGCAAAATAATTAAAACTGCGTCACTGTCTAAATGCTTCTAGAATTGACTGTACATCGAGCTGATAAGGCTGCAAAATTGCCACTGTCAAACGGAATCAAGGATGTTTTTTTCCAATATCAAGTCAGTGCGCAACATCATTGCTCACATGAAAATATGCACCCACAATACAAGCTTTCCAGGAACCCAACGGACATGTACACATGCACAACAACAAATGCACACAATCACACAAGCACACACTCTGTTCATGAAAAAACTCAAAGTCCTCAACCAGACACAACATGAAGTGCACAGACTATTCAGCTGTATTTAGGTATGGGATATATTGATGCAAGTAATAAATATTGCAGTATGACTTCCAAGAGGTCAGAACCTACTGTCAAGCACTGCATCCACACGGACGGAGTCCGCTGGTTAACCTGGGCTCATGACACTCGATCTGCTCATGCACATGGAGGCTAAACTAGTCAGAGAAAGACCAAGGATTTCTCCCCAGCTACACCTTAACAACCTGAGCATAAGGGACAGAAAACCCAACACGCTGAATCTTATTTGTCTCAGCCCTGGGATCTCATGCTTTTGATAATGCATAAACAGAACTGGATAATGATAAAAACTCATTGGACCACAATTTAGGACCAATGTAAACTGGCAGTAACTCACCATGTCCAGCTCAGTTCATTGATTAAATTTTCCCTTCTCTTGACAGTGAGACCAATTAAAAGGAACGAACAGACAGCAGAAAGTGGCAGCCCCCATATTGTGCAACATTGAATAAAATGTTGGACTGAAGCTGTGGAACTGAAGCTGACGCTTGAATTGAAGCAGTGGAATGGTTTTCAAAGTAATCAAGGCAAACTGTGAGAGCATCAATTAAAAGACAGTAGAAAATGAGGTGGTTGCAAATGAAGCAAAGCATTAGTTTGCAACACACGATGCGCTTTATTCTAAGTTCAGCAGTGATGTGCCAGAGGTATGAAAGGCGTTCAGTAAGCCCACCATTTGATTGATAATCCCTCATGACCTATTCTTGTTTACTTTGCCTGATTAGCAACTGAACATTGACTCACTCAGTTGCTTGAACAAATCAGAAGAATGACAGGCCAGTTTATTTTCAGACTGCATCACTGTATGTCGTATAAACGAAGTAATGCAGCATTTTCCTTTCCATGTCAATGAGAACATATTTCTCTTGAACTTTCTGAACTTTGAGCGCATTAATCTGCACCAACTTGCCTAACTGCAAGCAAAACCAATTCTCGCCTAAGTTTGTTATACTTTTATACATCTATCAAGCTTCACACCCTAAATGTACCGCTTTTAACATAGAAAGCATTTTGAATAAATCAAGCACCGTCTTAAAATTGTCCCACCAAAACAAAAATGCTAAAACGGTAGATGGAATTCAAAGAACATTATGGATTTCTTTTTCTGATCAACTATTCAGATTATTGCCATCCTTACAATTTCATATGTACCATATGTAACTGTGGCCTGTAATTAGCTCTGTCAGGATCATTTGTTATAATCATTATAGGCTAAATGTTGGTCTTGATGATTCAGAACACATCTTGTTTTTTTGTGGATCAGGCAAATGAAAATAGAAAGCTAAGAGTAATTGTACATTAAAAAGTGAGGTTACTGCAGGACTTCAATAACTGAAAGAGCAGCAATTATGTAAAAAGAAATCAAATATGTAAGCTCCAGAGAACAGCATGAAATAATTTATTTATTCACAGCGTGCATCAGAATCTAAAGTTAGCATGAATAGTGGAAATGGTTTGGAGACCAGAAAGTGATTAGCAAACTGAAAACCATGAATTAGCGTGAGCATTAGCCTGTACTGAACCATATGGAAAAGAAATGTAGCATCAGCCAGCACAAAGCCCCATATGAAATGGCGTGTTTAGGCATTTGCCAAAGCTCCACTGAAATGAGATGCTATAGCCAGAGCAAAGCCACATAAAAATGAGGTGTTAGCACTCGGGGGTACAAACAGTCCATGGACATGAGTTGTTAGCATTGCCCTTTGCAAAAAGCTCAATGGAAGTGAATTGCTCAGGTCACAAAAATGTGTTTTCTTCTCATATTTAGGCTGAATATATTTAGACTTAATTCTACAGCTGAGTGATGTTCCATTTGACAAAAATATTGTCAAAATGGAATAGAAAGGTTTGACTCCCATTTGCGAATTTCACATGAGCCAAGCAATCAGTAAGTGCTTGTGTAATAAGGTTTTCCGTCAGTGAGCGTGATGTTCCAGTCTGGGAGCACACCCTGAGGTGAGGACAACTCTTACCTGTCTGTGGGGTCCAACAGGCTCCGACTCCCTCCTCCGGGGGCGGGTGGAAGGCAGTGAGTGACAGGGGGAGTGGGAGGGACTTGGGGAAGCAAACCCCTCCTCTTCGGCCACCGGCAGCATTCCCCGTGTTTTGGGCCGAACCACTGCCTCGGCCCCGCCCATCCCGAGCCGCCGCCGCTCCTCTTGCTCCTCGATTGGCCGTAGTTCCTCGGGCTCCTCGTCCGTTGTACCAGAGGTCGTGGGTTCCGCCCCTGGCAGAAAGTCCCTAAGTTCCGCCTCCTTGTTGATGATGACCCACTCCTTGCTGTCGAAGTCCTCCTCCTCGGCCAGTGGGACGGAGCGGAAGGCGTTGCTCAGGGCCTCCTGATCCACAGATGCTGAGACTTCCTGGCGGCCGCTGGCCTGCCGGTCACCGGGTCCCAGGTCCACAGAGAGCATCTGGGCCGGCTGCGAGGAGTACACCTGCCTGGAGGGAGAGCCCAGGATGTCCATCCGAGACCTAAAATACAGCGAGGGCCCGTTGCAGTCTGGGCATCAATCACAGACTTAAAACGAACTACAGTGAGGATGCAAAACTGTCTGGATGTCCATTAGAGAGTCATGAAACTGATCATTTATCAAAGACTTCAAACACATACAGTGAACACATAGATGTCCATCAGAGACTTAAAACACACATAGCGAGGACACTTTACTGTCTGGATGTCCATCAGAGACTTAAAACACACATAGCGAGGACACTTTACTGTCTGGATGTCCATCAGAGACTTAAAACACACATAGCGAGGACACTTTACTGTCTGGATGTCCATCAGAGACTTAAAACACACATAGCGAGGACACTTTACTGTCTGGATGTCCATCAGAGACTTAAAACACACATAGCGAGGACACTTTACTGTCTGGATGTCCATCAGAGACTTAAAACACACATAGCGAGGACACTTTACTGTCTGGATGTCCATCAGAGACTTAAAACACACATAGCGAGGACACTTTACTGTCTGGATGTCCATCAGAGACTTAAAACACACATAGCGAGGACACTTTACTGTCTGGATGTCCATCAGAGACTTAAAACACACATAGCGAGGACACTTTACTGTCTGGATGTCCATCAGAGACTTAAAACACACATAGCGAGGACATACTACAGTTTTGACATCCAAGAGACTTCAAACAAATATGGAGAGGACATGAAACTGTCTGAATGTCCATCAGAGATCAAAAACCCAAACAGCAAGGACATGTTGCAGTCAGATACCTAAATTACATACAGTGAGGACATTTTACTGTCTGGAGCTCCATCAGATACTTAAAACAGACACAGCACTGAGATATTATTGTCAAACACACACTGCTGCCAGGATGTCCATTAGTCCCTAAAGCAAAGAGGCTAAACACACACACACTTCCTGGATTGGATGGGACATTGAATGAGCCGAAGGGACTGCAGACCAGATATGGGTGACAGGACTGAACTGAATGCAAAATCTGATTGGAGAATTGAATTGGTAAAGAGGGGTAAATGCGAGATCAGGATTGGACAGTTGCTCAGAATAGGGAGCAGGGATTGGGCAGTCATAATGTAACATAGCATAGCGTATCGTAATGACGACAGGGAGGATTCAGCCTTTGACTGGACTGGGTGAGCCTAATGTGAGGTTGTGATAGACCAGTATGGCTTACCGTTTGTCGTAGGCCTCGATGCGTCCCTCGCCCGCCGAGGCGCGGTCGGACTCGGGGCTGTTTACACGGCGGTATCTGAGCGAGCGCCCCTGACCAGTGGGCGACTCTGGAGCTCCGCCTCGACCTGGAGACACAGGACACGCCCCCCTGCTGGGCTCTTCCTCTGCAGCCAGCTGCGTCTGGGGGGGGAGGGGGTAGTGGAGACGGGACGAGTGTAAACCCTAAATGTATAGCTCCCAAAAATACCTCAGTTTTTTCGCCGTGCCACAGTAGAATAAATAGGCAATACTCCACATAGAGCATTGCCCCGTCCCCCCGCCCGTCCGTGCTGGGAATCTAGCATTAGCCAGCGGCAGCAGCAGTTTCTCTTAATGGGAAAGTGAAGCAGGCGTCATCCATCAGCTGAAACAGCTGTGACTGCAACCAGCCTGCACAACTGCAGGGGTCCAGAGAGCATCGCCCCAGGAAAAATAACAGCACATTACGAGACGCCGAGATAAGAACCACTCAAGCCTGTATCTGGACAGATGCACAGTTCTAGCGCTGTAATCCCAACAGGGTTTAGTTTGCATGGATTCAAACTCCCTCGCAGAAAGCTACGCACAGAATTTCGCAGTCACAGACTTTGAGATTTTCCTCCATGGACTTCAAGACAGTAATTGTTCTGAGAGAAATGTTTGCTACACACCCAGACCGCACGAAGGGATTAAACAAAGGACTTAACATCCAGGCTAATAACAATATGCCGTCTTTCTAGGTCCTGCAGTGGTAGTCTGCGGAAAGTCACCATGGATCACGAGATGATGCCCACTTAGGCAATCTTACTGGCTTCTCTCGATTGAAACATCTAAGAAAAGCTCACATACAAACCATTATTTAAACAACAGCGCAAAGGAGATGAGCTGCAACGGAACAAAGACGAAAAGTTAACCCCAAATTCGACAAAAAGCACTTTGAGGAGAGCTCTTTCCGTGTCTCTGACGTATGCCTGTGCGTAGCTGAGTAAAAGGAAGTGCTGGGGAGTTGTCAGGAAAACGTAAATGAACGAAGGCAGGATGGGTGCATGCAATTGTATTACGGCTGCTGTAAAAATTATGTTAAATAAGTCTTTTTCAGTCATAATGCGATTATTTGGCTTCAGGAGACTTAGATTATACTGCACAAGCTGTATGAAGTAATTTTATGGTCATTTTTTGCTTCCTTTTTTTGACTCTAAAGAATGCTAATGACAAAGTCTCCACTGACTTCAGTTGTTTAGGAGAGGGCAGCCAGAGAGTTTTGCTGGTATTGTCTAAATTTGTCTTATGGATTAAAAAAAACTTGTTTTTACTCGCACCAAGGAGAGTAGATGATGACAGAATTTTCATTTTTGGCGAAACTGTTCCCTCAAGTGATTGAGACTGCTAGGCTAACCACTCCTTGCTGTTTGAGCAGTGAGTGATTAAGACTGCTAGGCTAACCATTCTTAGCTGTTTGAGCAGTAAGTGATTGAGGCTGCTGGGCTAACCACTCTTAGCTGTTTGAGCAGTAAGTGATTGAGACTGCTAGGCTAACCACTCTTAGCTGTTTGAGCAGTCAGTGACTGAGACCGCTAAGCTAACTGCTGGTCCGTTACCTTGCTGATGCTGATCCTGAGTTTGTTGCGGTTAAAGTCCGTATCTTCCCAGGCTTCCCCCTCCCCCACTGGAGGCTGGCTACCGTCTCCATGGCGACTGGCGACAGGAGGAGGCGGGGCATTCTCCTGGTCGCTCAGGTGCTCGTCCTGAAGCACATCGTCCGTGTTCTCCCTCTGCAGATCCCCGCCTGGGACTGGGGTCACGTTTACCACCCTGTACATGCACCAGGAGAGGGCGCTGCTTAGTTTGTGCACAGTGTGTGCGCGCGAGAGAGTGAGCACAAATACTTGTGTCCACGTGTGTGTAGAGCAGCATATCTTACATCATAATTATAAGCCCACATCTCTAGGCATTTCTCTCCAGAATACATTGAATACCACCATGACCAGTGCTTGACAGAGTAATCTATGGCCTCCTGTTATTGGGACAGACTTCTCAAAACAAAGTGTATGGCAGTGATACTGAACAAGAACAGGACCCTAAAGGTATCAGCGATGGCACCAGTTGAGGGCCAATATGATGACAGCTGCACTGCATTGTGCAACAAAACAACACCCAGGCTCCAGGGCTGAACAAACTTGTCCTCGAGCTAACTTTAAGAGGGTAGATCAGTTCCTAGACTAAACATGTACATGAGAACAGTATTTTCACTTATCAGATGAACTAAACTAATTTCAGCATCTCAATGCATGTATTACAAAGAAGTGCATCACACAGAGTGTTCGTCTCTGAACGTTTTGCTGGCTGTTGACATTTGGCTGTCAGATTCTGGAGTAAAACTCGACTGCCTGAATGTGTCTGCCCCTTGAATCACGCGAATGATGTCCCAACAGTGCTAACGACAGCGTGAAAATGTTGGGACAGAGAAATATGGACTGTCTAAATGAAAGCCGTTGATCATCTGACAGGGCCCATAGACTTTTTGTCACGGACAGCCTCTGTGCTCTGATTAAAAAATGAAGGCAGTTACCAAGCGATCGATTGTCTGCCCTAAAGAAATAATGTTTCCCCCGCAGGAAATTCAATCAGATAAAAGTATTATTATCTCAAACTATGATTTCAAACATAGGTCAGGTAACCAGTGGTAATAGAATTAAAAACAAACAGAATTAAGGTGTAATGACAGCAAGAGTAGAAACGTTTTAAAGGGCAGATATAAGAAGATCGGATAGTCATGCTACAGCATCCAGGTGCACAAAACAGTTTTATATTACCCTGGTGGGTCCTGGACGCTGTAACGGTGAAGTACAGGCGGCCTGACATCATTGCACAGACGTTCTGACAGTGTAGTACAGAGGCCCTGACAGTGTAGAGTCATGACATGCTTTTGCAGCAGGAGAGCTGGGATAGCTCAGTCCTCCGTTGAGAATGTGTTACATCTGTGAGTCCAAGAGGCAGTTCCCCCACCGAGGAGGGAGGGAGGATAATGACGTTCTTCTAGATACAGCCGCTGGGTCTGTGTGTGTGTGTGTGTGTGTGTGAGTGAATGTACTTTTGTACATAAATGTGAGCACAAATGGTGGAGTGTGAGTACATACGTGTGTGTGTGTGTGTGTGTGTGTGTGTGTATTTATTTGTGCGTGTGTAAGTGTGTGTGAGTGCACGTGGATGTGAGAGTGCCATATTCACCCGAACAGAAGTCGGTCTTTGAGGAGACGCACAGGCATCTCTGAGGAGGAGAGGAAAAGTCCCTCAGGAGCCACTTCAGTCCCCGACAGAAATGAGACGGGAACACAAATAGGGTACAGCTTTCGAGCTGCCGCTGGACCAATGAGCTTCCAGTATTCACTAAATACAGCAAGATCCCATAGGGAACGGCAAAAGGATGAGCTATAACACATACTGTATATTTCTGAAATCCGACAGCTCTCTGTGCTTCACTGGTCTGTTTCTCATGCACAAGAAGCGAGAACAAACACAGGAAACACAAAGGCGGAGTCACTTATTACAGCGTCGGCCCAACGCTGTTAAATCTGTTCACATCTGCGCCACTGATTTCCCTCGAGTTGTGAAAAAGTAAGTAAAATAAAATCACAACTAGAAAGTATCATCTGCCCACTGCTGCCATTTCTTTGTTTTATTTTTCAATTTTATTTCCTCCTAAACCCGTATCCATTCTCCATCTTGGGAGAGCGACTTCATCACCACTTTGCAATATTTAATTTCTCTTAGTTCCCCTCAGTTCACTTTTTCCTCTTAATTCTCAGCCAGACACTCTCTCTCTCTCTCTCTCTCTCCAGCATCATCGCCATCATGTTCACATTCATGAATCTGGGATTTCCCTTTCCCGTTTCTTCCACCCAGCGCCCCCACCCCTTCTCCACATGTTCCTGACGCTGTTCCCTGCTGTTTCACGCAGACATACCCTTAAATGCTCGCCACTCTTGAAATATCAGCGAGACAAGTGATTGGCCACAACAGCAAAATCACCTGACTGTCCCGAGAAGAGATTCTAGTCCGATTAACCAAAGTCTGACATGCTTCAAACCCCCAGGTCAGCGAGACCCTGTCATTTGGTCCATTCTAGACCGCAGGATATGCTGACAACTCCATAACATAAACGTTATTTAGAAGACAACTAAGTGTAACACCCCCAGGATATTACAGAAACAACTTGCATAAGGTCAGACCGAACAGGAGCCAATCCTGTGGGGCCCACTGTGGAGTTACAGGCCTTCAGGCCCCAACGGCTGCCCTGATCTTACTATGACTACAGGGGGATCTGAACTAACAACCTGCTGCAGGGTGGCCCAAATCTGGTCCTCACTTCCAAATTTAGGCCCATTTTTCTCTTCTTCCCAGCAATAAGTGAACTATTGTTGACCCTGATTGGCCAGACTGAGATCACACTTGACTCCCAGGTGAAGGGAGGGCGGAAAACCAGCAGTTCTCGGTCCTCGAGGAACGTGATTTGAGAAGCTCTGACCAACTGAGTCCAAGTGAAACACCTAAATCATTTGGTCACAGGTTGCCCCTGACAGGGACCCAGGGGCCCCGGGAACCGCCGTAGGGACCGATACTCACCCAACCATGGCGGCAGTGGGCCGCGTGTTGTGTTGAGGTGGTGTGGCGGTGCTGGTGGACAGCAGCCCGTCGGTCCCGGCCTTCTCCCAGTCGAAGGGCTCGTTCTCGGTGATGATGCGTTCCTTCATGCTGTTCTCAAACACGGACATCAGCAGCTGTGGCGAAAAATGGGGAAACCGCGTCAGCTGGAGCGAAAATGGCGTGACTCTACCTTTACTCTAAGACTGCCATTTTTTCTGTTTCACAAAGAAAACATGATCACAAATTTGACAGCCCCCTTGTTTTGGCTTTTTTAACTCAAGTATCAGGTTCCAATTCAGCTCCATGTGCTGTCCGAGTCCATGGAATCTAAAGAAGATATACTGGCCAAAAATATCCAAGGATAAAACCATAGTGCGAATTTTTCCAATATGAATTTTGTGTAAATTCTATTGAGTTGTATTTTTAACTTTATAGATGGCAGAGACTAAATTCCACGCTATTATTTGGGTACACCCATGAACCATCTTTGGAGAACACAGTAAGAGAACTTCAATTAAATGTTAATTGCACAGTGTCTTTGTAAAGATCTTTGAGCCAAAGCAGCTGTTGAAATATTTGGGCCCGAACCCCTCCAAGAGCAGGACCAGGGTTATGGGGCCCAGAAACAGAATGCAAGCTGGCAACAGGAAGGAAACCTGAGCAGAACCGGGCTCAGTGGAGAACCAATCTGCTACATGCTGGCAATAGTTGACTGGGAAAAGGCCAATTACATAATATATGCATCATACACAGGAAATGGACCATACATGGATAGCAATGTAATTGTGTACTAAAAGCCAAAGAAGGATGACTCCACTGATGTCATAAATGGGATAATAATGCATTTTAATACCAAATATTTGAAGAAAACCCCACACACACAGTCCATTCCACAGATATGCAAACAGCGTAATCTGCAGGAAATCTGTGGAGAGCAACAGCCATTTAAAATAACCAGGATCTCAAAAGGAGGCAGTTGAACTACTCAGGGTGCTGTTTCCCAATGCAGGAGTGAGAAGTCGACAGGGTAACTGTACTGTGTGAAGCCTGGAACTATTTTACATCTCGACCATTTACTGTTGCAAAACGTACTATTCTGTATCTCGCTTATTGCAGTTACAGTTAGCCAATACTGCTTAATTTTGAAATTATAGTCAAATCTAAGATCTCAAGACATAGATATTTCTTTTTCCAGCAAACATACCTGCTCCATTGTTGAGATGTGTGTACAAATATTCTCAGGGCCTTCGATAATTATCAGATACAAAACGGGAGTCTGAGATTAGAACAAGCATGAAATATTCAGATCCCACACCATGGTTTCGGCATTCTGGCCTGGAAACTAAACATGACAGAGGGACAAACAGACGGACTAAAGGGCGAACGGAAGCATGACAGGGATTTCATGAAAAAAGATTTCATGGAAAAATCTTGAACGGTTTCGAATTTCAGGCCCATAAAAGAATAGATGGACGCGTGGATGAATGAGCGGAGGGACTCGCGGATAGACTGCGCTCTTTCCTGTATCTCATGGCGGCGGTTAATAAACGTGGAAAATGCGGGGAGATTGGGCGATGTGTATACCTGATAGTCTGGTTTAGTGTAGTAATCCAGTTCCAGCACGTGGTCGAGGAAGATGTGGAACTCCGAGGGCATGTGTTTCAGCAGCATCCTGTGGTCGTATCGCTCCTTGATCTGTCCGACTTGCTCCTGTTGCAGAGGCAGCGCAGACACATGAGAGATTGTGCATTAACCCTTACAGCGCTAAATTAAATTAGTGTTGCTCAATGATGCGAGATATCAAATTCAAAGCTGTTGAAAACCTATCATGTGGCGCAGGGGAGCTCTTTTAAACAAGTCGCCACATGATAGGTTTTCAACTGCACAAGATTATTCAATTTATAATTTCTTGAAAATTTAAATCAGCGCTCTAAGGGATAAGGACACGTGTGACAAGCAGCCAGTCCACTCCAAGTCACAATTTAGGGCTTAACTGGACAGTCTTTTCATTATCTCAGGAGTGGTAAACTATTTAAAACCAGTTGATTACATGACAGGCGACAAAGCCGATTTACCTTGTCCTTAATTTTCCTCCACGGCAACTGCCCGACAGCAAATTCCACCAGCATGTAAAATAAAGACCATAAATCGTCATGACGACCCATTTCCTGTTAAAAGGGAGAGAACAAGGTTGTCATTAGTGTGAAGGATTCACAACCGACACCAATAAAACAAGTTAAGTCAAATATAGATACATTTTAGATGTATATTTTAATACTGAAATACATTGATCACTGTCATAAACCAGTGTCAACTGTATGAGTCGGTTTGACTTGTGAACTGAAAATGATTTCAAGTTTCATAATAACGCGACATCATCATCAATATAATGCACATCTGAAGCCTGTGCTCTGTCTTAATACGTATATTTTACTCACAATCTGAGGACCATTATAACGTAAGGGATATTTTTTCAGAGCATGTGAGTACTTAATAAAATATGACTGAATTACTTGATGCTATTAAACTAATAAATTGAACTCATAAAAAAGATATATCACTCACTTTGTTTTTATGTGCATTTACTGAAGCATAGCGAACAGTCCCTCGAAATCCCGCAACAGTCCTGGGCTAAGAGCAAATTAAGAAATAAACAATATTATGGGAAGGAACAGACGATTCTTCACAATGAAGCATCATGAAATAGAAAAACACATTTCTACAGACAGGGGCACAAATTCCAAGGACTGACATTGCACATCTGTCATCTTCATATGGATGTTATAATTATTAAAGTGTCCGTCAGGGGTTATTTAAGCATGTGCATGTACATCCGTATGCAATGTACACCACTGAAATTTCACCTCATCCACAATCAGTTAGTGTCCAAACATTTGTGGACCTCACTGTACGCGTTATCACTACGTCAACCACGATGTCCTAATTATTTCAACAAATAAATAAAACTACAAATGTAGCGGCAAAATGTTCAGCAATATACCTAAAACAGACGCTTATAAACAGTAAATAATAAGAAATAATAATGGGTAAAAACAAAGAAATGAGCGAACACAGGGGTCTCACCAGCATTGTGTTTACCACAGAGGAAGAAGACAGGGCAGTTTGTCTTTGTACAGGAGAGGAAGGTAGAATCGTGCGCAGGGGAGCCATTCTACACTTTCATTACATTTGTCTATATCTGCTGAGTCATGCCACTCACTGAGGCTCTGTGTTCTCGTTCTGTACCGTGTTTTTTACCCTGATCATGCGCTTCACCGCATTTAATTCAGACACCTACATCCTTCCTGCTACGTTAATGTCAACCCTCTCAAAAAGATCATTTTAGCACTTTACAGCTACAGTACTGTCTGTGATGACATCATTTCCCTTTGGAGTCAGCACGCTCTCCCCACATCCGTGTGGATTTCCTGACAGCGAAAATCGCCTGGATTTACTGATTACAGTACAATTCTAGAACACGGAGTGACTTGGAGATATCAGTGCCTGGGTAAAACAGGATCATGGCAGGATTTCCACCTTCTCTCTCCAGGACTTA